>WEIT01030322.1:121436-170051 GCA_013389985.1 Dryoscopus gambensis
TTTGTGAAATCCTCAGAAACACTGGTGATTCAGCCAGCTGCATGGAGGGTGGTCTTGTTCTCAGCTACAACAACCTCGTTTAACTCCCCCTGAGTACTAAGCCCTCCACCATCTTGAAGTTCATAATTTTAAAAGTCCAATATTTACGTAAGCATGTCCAGCTTGCTTTCTCTTAAAGAAACTTTCCTTATCTTTTTAATCCTCTCTCTGGTCTTTGCCTTCTTACAGAGGCAGAAGTCGCAGAAGGCAACTGAATGTATTTCACCAGGAAATGTGGGCCATCTCCCTCATTATTACAGAAACAAAAAGAGTCTTGTTTTGATCTATCTAAGCGTACTTAAAGAATTACCCGCAGAACATAAAATGAAGTGGAGAGGTCTATTTGAGGTCTGGGTGTTCCAGATCTTTTTTCTGAAGCTGCCATGGATTTCAGTGGGAGCACTGCACATTGAATGGCAAAGGGAAACATCTCCCTGACCAGAGCTAATCCAGGGTAGTGCACAAAGGAAAAGATGTTCACCTATGGAAGGCATATGCAAGCTGAACTGCATATGTTAAACTAAAGACATCTGCACTTTGGCAGAATTTGGACAATGACTCACTTTAATTATGTAAAAATTTCAAACGGGGCAAACTCCACTCTGTAGTGACTCACATTAGTGCTACCACATGATCTTCTGATAACTACATCAGTATATAACTCATGTCTCTGCTGCAGAGTTTCAACAGAGAGAATGACATATTACCTGACTAGCATTAAAAGGACTCCATGTTCCCAGCAATGACTGGTACATTAAGTAATGCTTCAGAAAGTAGCATATAGTACACTGTAGCATATAGTACACCAAGCTTTTTTTCCCTTGACACAAAACTACAGTTCCTCTAATGACAATAATTCACTGTCATTCAAAAATCAATTTTCTGTTTGTGTTTTATTTCTTGAAATTTATAGAGTAGTGGGGAAAGATTCCAGAAGCAGAAACTTACATCATTTCCTTTTCCCAAGAAGAATTATGGTGCTGCAAACCTCCTAGGCTTCCAATCAAAGACGCTCCCACCCTGTCCTTATGTGAGTGGCAAACACACTTTCAGTCCCTTCAAGCACAAAACCTTCTGTGTAGGTCTGGCTGGTAAAGGCACCAGGCAATTTCTTGCATTTTGATTCAGAGATATTCTTGGACTGTTCCCTGCTACCTCCTGCACTTTCCAAGTTGGTTTGGTTTGCTCGGTTCTGGTGTGGACTATCAGAAAGAACTCATTATGCACCTTACGTCAGACTAGCAGGACTGATGACCTTGAAATGTCCACTGTTAAGAAAAGCTATTCTGCATTATTTGCCTCAGATTTTTGGAAACAGCAAAACACTGTATTACTTACCTCAATGTTGTTAAGGAAAGGGGGTCTTTTGCTGACCTGTATCAGGTTCCTTTTCTGAGCTCTGAGAGTTGCTGTTTGTATCCTGGAGTCCCACTGCATTACATTCCTATTAAAGAGCTGTAAAAGGGATGTACCGTACAAGGCTTTCTAAACACTGTTTTCAAGCTTACTGAACAAACTAACAGGACCCTTAAGGAGCAAAGAGATATGCAAAAGGCAATTTCGCTACAAAAGGTATGTATTCATGTGACAAATGCAGCCTCTGTTAATGCCAGATGCTGACTATAGGTGTGAATGAGGAGCATGATGAATGGGATGATGAGGAGAAAGCAATCTTAATTGTGCAATTAGTTATGTTTTGTTTAGACAATGTTTTGCATAACAATTATAGGCCACTGGTAGACTATCGATCCAAAATTACAGTCTTCCAAAGGAGTACAAAAGCTAGGAAAACCACTGCACCTTTTGAGAAACTACTTTAGAAGGCTAATGAAATACGTAAATGATGTCAAGTGGCCTTATGCTAAAGCGTGCCATTGGGCTTGGATGGCAAGTGCAGTGTGCTTTCTCCAGCGAGAGTGGTAAGAAGTAGCAAGTGCAGAGGATGTCTCAAGGGAATGCCCCAAGCCACAGCAGTGCTAAAAGGTATGGGAGTGAAGTCTGGCCTCTGAGTGACAGAGATGGTAGGAAGTGGTTGAAGGTGTTGAGACCACTGTGTCTGTAATGCGCTGGATCAAAAAACAATGAGCAAGAGGAGAGGAGTCACACTATGTTCCTGTTCCTTCCTAGCATCTACCAAAGAGGGAAAAAAAGCATCTTGATTATTCCACACCTTCTCATTCCACCGTTCACTTATTTTCTTTCTCAAAGCACAATTTAACTTTTTTTCTAGGGGTTCACACAGAAGTTAAATTTAAAATTGGATTCCAGATTTAAGCTCACTGCTACAACTGCTCCTGGGGGTAGAGGTAAACTGCCCAGAATGTGATAACTACATGGGTGTTGAGTGATGATCTGCTCATAACCGACACATCCAAGCACACGAGAGTTCATTTCATCCTTGATCTCACCCCAGGGATCCATGCCAGTCACAGACGATGCTGAGAGGTATAGGACATACTGCCCCGTTGGCTCCATGATTATTCATGGGTTAGCAGTGCTGGGGAGCAGGAGAGATGCCCTCACATGCCACTCAAAGGTGTTAAACTGACGCACATCATAGCTTCCCTAGGTTCTCCTCCTAGAGAATAATGAACATGCTATCCACCAAGAAAAGAAAAATCCACTGACATTTGAATAGTAGGCTAATGAACATGAAGGGGAAAGACTCAAGGTAAGACTTGTTCCTAAACCTTTATTTACAAAGGATACTTTTGAGCCAGACTCTCCATTGCCTTTGAAACATGACACTAGAAAAACCCTGGGAATGCTGTTTTTAAACAGTCTGCTCATGCCCTACTCAAATAAGTAGTAAGTGTATAGTGTTGCTAAGTCAAGCTGTTTAGCAAAGACATTTACTTCTGCACAGAAACTCAGCCCCCGTGGTGCAGGAGAGCACAGCAGCGTGCTGTGACCCAGCTCCCAGCCAAGGGGATGAAGACGACATCGGGACCAAGAAACAGGTCAGAGACCATTTGTGCTGTACCCCAGGAAAAGCATCCACCCAGTTTGTTGGCTTTAATGTTTAGACTGGAAGTGGGAATAGTTTTTTAAAGGCTATTTTAGCCAGTGAGAGAAGAAAAAGGGTATCACATGACTTGGCGCCCTGGATACTGTTTGAAGAGAAGCCTTAAGTCACAGCTGGACTTCTACAAATTATTTATGATTGCAGACTGATATTTAATATACAACTTGAGGGAAAATCACAGAGAGCAGGATTGTATGCACACAGAGCTAAGCTTCTTGTTCAGTCACATCTCTTCCAACTGACTGCAAGCATCTCTACAGTCAATATCCAAGGCTCAAACACCCCTTGGAAATTCATTAGCAAGCACAGCAAACAGCAGTCCTGAAAATAGCATCTTTCCATTCAGTGCAATAAGACATGCCTCACTATATTATATGTTCAAAGAGGGAAGGGCAATACTCTTCTAAACCTAGCTTCTCATGAACCTGAATCCAATCACACATTCCCTTTATGACAGCCATCTCTCTTGGTGCTGCTCTACAAAATCTACATCGTATCAGCACCACCTTAAAGGTCGGCGGTGCTATTTCAATAAATAGAGAAACCATGGTTTCCTTAAACCACTTGCATTCCTCTTGCTGCAGTCATTTTGGCTCTATTCTATTGGTCTTGCTTAGCTCACTTTCATATGAATGTCAGATTTTGCATTTGCTGTGTGCTGTCATCTAGACTCCCGCTGTAAAACAGTTTGTTTTCCCCCAGTTGGTGCACCAGATTAGCATTCCCCTTCTTCCCCCTCCAGAACAGAATGTAATTAAAGATCATGGGAAAATAACACACACACTAGTCATAAAGTTAAAGAATTTCAGGTTTGGTTCTGCTTTCCAATTTTACATGCTTCACTTCACTTCTGTATATAAAGAGAAATATAAATGGCTTTGGTCACCGGATATCTATTAACTCCTTGTACATCAGATCCTGTGAGACAGAGATGACAGCAAGATCCACAGCATCTTATGAGAAATGCCTCAGAGAATCACACCCAATTTACCCAAAAGGAAGTGTTTTGCCCAAATGCTTCCTTCTTTGCTTACTGGGAAGGGATTATGAAACATAAGCCAGAACTGTGTCCCTGTTCAAAGTGTTCAGGAAAATGTTTCATCATCTAAGTGAATGTTTTCACCTGAGAAGCCTGCCAGGATGATCACTTTGATAGCCTTGAAGCCAGAGAGCCGCTTGGGTCAGCAAAGGCCAGTGCTGGTGGCACAGTGGCACAGCTGGTTTAAAGCAGAGGGTGTTTTATGAGGGTACATCCTCACCTCAGCAGAGGCACCTCCACCTCAGGTTTTCTGGTGCTAGAATGGAAACATCTGTGAGCTTACTGCCTTTGGGTGTAGGATGGAGTGTCACCAGAAGACAAATTACTTCTTAATTAAAACAAAACAAAACAAAACAAAACAAAACAAAACAAAACAACAACCAAAACAACAACAACAACAACAACAATAAAAACGCTCAAATTGGTTTTATAGCAGAGATAAAAATATCACCAAATTGCCATTTATCACCACAAGAGTAACCAAGAGGCAATTGTTGATCTTCAGTGTCTCTTGAGAGGTTCTGGAAAGGAAAAAAACCTACCAGGTGATCTTCCGCTGTGAAGGCAGGTAGCAGTGGGGAGGCAACTCAGGATCTACATCCCAGGTTCTGCCACAGCTAAATCATATCCCAATTTGTCTCCTTTTTCAGGAGGAGAGAAGGTAACTGAGGTCACTGAGAAAGATGATGTTTGTGCCACGTCGTTTGACACAGTATCACACAGACAGAATTTATGACGTGCCCAACCTATACAACACTGTCAGTGGTGCATTTCTAGGAAATAAACCCCAATATCATGGCACTTACAATACCTCAAAATTCCTCCCTCTTCCTCAGATAGAGAAGAAGGTAGATGCTCACCTTTACTGTAATTATTTTTAATGGCAATTCTCTTCCATTAGTTAGAGGATCATAATGGAATAAATAGAAAAATGAGCTCCAGGCTGAGTATTCTGCATTGTAATCTAAATTAAACTAGTATTACAAATTTGTTTACATATCTCAGTTGAGCTATGCAGTTTCAAAAGTTACTTGCTGAATGTAAACATATCTCCTGATGCTACATTACCCACTACATGCAGTAAAATATATTCTAATGTAATACAATAAAACTGAAAAACCAATAAATGTTCCTATTTATTGAGAAATTGGACAAAAAATAGCTTATTGTCAGTTTTTAAAGACTGAAAATCAATAGATGATGAAAGGTTGTATTTTTTGTTACCATTAGACTGTTGACTCTAGCAATAAGTGAGATATGGATTATAACTGGGGGAGTAAAGAACTGGTGAAATACACAATTTGGAGCTTCTAGGGTTTTGTAGAAACTTAATTCCCAGTATTTGTGCAGCAGTGGCCATCTTGGCACTGCTGTTAATGGGCCCTGAGAGCACAGCTCCTCCATTTTGTTGACAAAGCCAGCTTTAAGTATCTTCCTGTCTTTACAAGCATTTCTAAATTAAGGGGACTCTTTATCAGACTTGCATCTGCTGAGGATCACAACTAAAGGAGACCCAGCTTTCACACATATTCACATCCTGCCAATCAAAAAAAAAAATCCTCAACAACACCAAGAAACCCCAGCTATTAGAGTGTCATCCCTCAGGTGCCTCTGAGTCCCCTCGGGTGAGCTGCCAAGGAGGGTTCCCCAGGTCTGGCCCCACATAACAGCAACCACCACCCAACATCACAGAAAAATCAAGTTAAATCAGATGTTCAGCTTGCAGAAACCTTTAGCTCTCGTGCTAAAGTTCCGGAGTCTGCTGTCCTTCCTCACACAGGTAAGGTTTTCCACATCTGGGCCCTGAGCACAGAGGTCCCATTCCAGTCTTCTATCTACACACGGCTGAGTTTTACCCTAAGTACGTGGGCAGAGAGAGGTCTGAACAACACAGATTTTTAGCACCTGTTTTCCCAGAAGAATTTATTCATGGGAGCCAGTTTAAAACCTGAATTTCTATACTCGTTCAACAAAAAGCGCACAACCACACAGAGGCTGGGAAGGCATTCTTGTCTCACGGTGCAAACACGGCAACATGGAATACTAAAAAAAATATGCAGTGATAAAACCCACTGAGCTAAACATAAACACTGCACCCAGGGTCCTTAAATAGTGATCTATGCCAACATTTTTCCAAGTGAACCAGTAGGTATGACCAGTACATATAAACCCAAATATAGATGTTCTGCCCTGACTATACTTCTAAACTCTGGAACAGAGTCTGAAGGGATGCCAATTACAATAGTGAGTTAGGGCTGCTTTTAGGATTTATATTCTCTTTGTATGTTTCATAATTACACAGCAGCTCAAATCTTCCTAGATGGGGATAATGCAGAAAATGCCTACACTACCTTCAGATACACAAATGTTCTTCTCTGGAAAGGTGGGCAGTGACCACTGGGCCTGGATGTGAGGAAGAACTAGCAGAGCCAGCTGACCTTCTTTTGCAGTACCTGATTTTACAAATTCAGAGAAGCGTGCAGTTAAAAGTCTACAGAAAAAAAAATTCCCAAGACCTGGAAGGAGCTGACAGTGTGCAGAAATGGCCATCCTACTGCTGGCCCCCATCCTGTGTTTCCCTGACATAAAACCTTTGCTTCAAACTTACGATAGCACAGAGAGAACTAATTTTCATATCATGGTTTCCTTCTGTTTTTCCAGGTAGGAAGCTATTTCTAAAAAGGGGGCTGTTACCACGTCTGCATAATCACATACCAAAAAAAGATTAATGTTGCTCCTGTAAGCTTTTGCTTAAGTATACCATGGAAAATAACTTTGATGAAATAATTTGCCCAGAGCACTGCTTGTCTGGAAGATTTCTATAATTTAACCGCAGTTCTGTAAATAATTTGGTGATAGACAGGCCATCAGCATAATTTGGTGCTAGACCCATGCAATGTTAAGGAAATGGCCAGCAGGCCAAAATTAAATCAACTGGGACCTAGTATGTACAATGCACATTAAAAACCAGTCCAAATCCATTATTTTTTGGAATATGCTTATTCAGTTTAAAGGAAGACACTGATTTTTGCTTTGGGAATTAACACAAAGGAATGTCATGCTTCCTCCCTGTGAGGAAAAGATCACCCACAGAGGGTTAATCCTGCAGATCTCCATGAAGATGTACAATATTTTTGTACCATAGCATCCCAAACTACAGCATTTTGTATCACCTTTGGACTTACCAGTAACTTTCATCAAAGTATCTCAGTTCTCCTGTGCTGATAACCTGTAAAATAGCAAAAGCCATTGCCCTGATTTTTACTCAAGCCGTAACCAAGTCTGCAAGATAAGAGGTTCAAAATTGTATGCATGGTACATTGCACCTTTAATCATCTACCTACCTGAAATACTTAAGCAAGTAGTTAGACATCTAAATGGTCCAACTACAGGCTTAAAATAAATGAGTTTTGTAGTACATGACTGTGTCCACATAATTTGAAAACTGGTGTTCACATCCCATCTCAAGCAAAGTATCATTTCAGCTACAGGCAGATCAGAAACTTAAAGTCAGTAGCAGAGACAAGAACAGGACTAAGATTTAGTATTTCAGGGAAGAGGGGAGAAAAACAACTGCAGGATGCTTCCCACTGCACTGTTTCATTTCTGGACAAACACTTCTCCATCAGAAATGTCCACAATCAGCATTGCTTTCGTGCATCATCATAATGTAAATGGAGATACATTCTGGAAATCCTTGATGATTTTTACCAAATGAGAAGGGAATGGCAGGGAAAATAACATACTAAAAAAAGGCAACAAAGCAATCCCTCTCAGCTCTACTGAAAAAAGGCCTCAAGAAGCAGACACATTTATATTTCTTTTTAACTGAAAATACAGAGAAGGAGGTGAAGTAGATGGGTTAAAAGCCAGCAAAAAGTAGTATAAAAAAGCCCACCAGGTATTGTTGCAAGAACCTCTAGATAAGCATCTTAAATCAGGGTAAATTACACACCTCATGCTGGTGACTCGGTCATGGGAAATTATGAAGCTACGTGATGTCTCATTTGTTGTGCTGAAAACAAATGTAAATAAATTACTGAGAGAATCTCATTTACATTTAGAAATTCATCCCGATGCATGACATGACTGCTGATGTTTTTTTAAATGACACTTTGAGAAGAAGTGCCACGATTAAAAACAGATCATAGCCACCTCAGCGAGAGCCTGTGCATGTGTGCGTGTGTATGTGCATGAGTGTGCAACGGCAGATATTCTAGAGAGATCTTTTGGATCTTTGGGAAAAAGGCTTTCTTTTACTGCTGCACAACCAAAATGGTGGCACCAGAAGGCAAAACCATTGATATGTATTCTTCTGTGTATTTTCCCCCCTCCAGAGGGGGAAGCAGAAAGACAATGTTATGGACTGGCTGCTGCCACTACAACAGAAAGTGCAAATACTAAAGTGGTAGGAACAGAAAATAGTGTGGCACATCCCTCCATCATCAAGTGTAATAAAACTTCCCCTTAAATACACACACAAAAAGCCTTTCCCCAAGCTTTTATCTCCCCCCTCCATATCGCACATTTTAAGCTGTCGCTGAAAAAATTGAGAAGGATATCCAGGAAGCCATAAGATGGAGAGCAAGTTGAACTGCTGTTAGCTAAGCAGCACACATTCAGGCAAATATCCAAATGCTTTAGGAGCTGTCATTCTCCATCCCGCGTGGGAAGGCTGCGAAGAGACGGACTTGCTCGTATCATGATTGCTCTTATTATTACAGCAGTGAAAACACTGCATACTAATAGATGTGTTTTCAGAAAAAAGACTGTTAGATGGCTTTTTAGACTCTGTGCCTGGCTGTCTGGGCTTCAGTATCTGATACATCCTATGCCTTTCTTTGCTTCCAAAACAGAACTCAAAAAAAACTTTGTAACGTGAGGGCAAAATAAAACATATTTCCAAATGGGGACATGACAGTGTTCTACAACCCCACATACGGCAGCATATTTACATAAGCCTGCATAGGTCAGAGAGTTTATTTGTTAAGGGACAAATAAGCAGGCCATGAAATAATTATTTTTCATTGTGCCCTGCCAAACCTACCCAGCCAAAGGCTAAATTGAGCTGCTATTGTGATTATTTGAACTGTGGAGCCAAAAGTCTTCACTGCAAAGCATCCCAGCTGTCCTAAATTTTATTCTGATGGCTAGTTTTCACACTAGCTTGAAACTTGCCAAAAATGCTCCACAAAACAGGCAGGCGGAAGGCTTGCTTTATCCAGACCTACATCAATTACTGATTTAGAGCTGTTCTGAGAACTTGATTATTAACAAATCACTTCCCAAAATTGTTACGACAAGATTCACATATGCAAATGGCAAGCTGCTCGTATGTACACAGCTAGCAAAAGAAATTAATACAAAGGTTCCCAGATTTATTTATGGTTATTTCCTATTCTGCTTTACTGCAAATTAGCCACTAAAATATTAAAAGAAAGGGGAGAGATCCAGCTGCAGCATCACAGCTTTGACATATGGTGACATGGAAACACCCAGGCCATAACTGCTCAACACACTTCTGCCTTCAGCCACCTCCCGGGGGAAAAGGATCTACCAGTGCCCTCTGGCACCAGAGGAAGCAAAACCACCACAGTAGCTCTCAAGCTGCAGATTTGGCCAACACACCAAGGAGCAGGTAGGATTACCCTGAGGACAGCTCAGAACAACAGGCTTGTTTAAAATATTTAATATTTAAAATATTTAATATTTTAAACAAGGTTGACAGTGGAGGAGGGGGACCAACAAATACAGTATTTTTTTAAACCTCATGCTTCAAAGCTTAAATTAATCCCTAATAATGAAAGATTAGGATGAGAACGTGTAGCGAGAAGATTATCCCAAGTCTGCCCATTGTGAGGCTCTTACAACTTTACTTGAAGTGCCTGGGGTTGGTCATTGCTAGAGACAGAGCAGGAGGATCTTGGGAACGATTAATTTCGTGCTCTCTACATTTCTGCTTAAATAACTAAGACACAAACAAAAGACAAAGAGGCTAATTGTTCTGAAGGCAGCAGACTTATAAATAATGAAATGCCCATCACTTGGTATCAGGCTGTACGTACCACAACCCTGACCAGACACGCGCACCTTGCTGCAGCCGCCCTCCTTCTCCTCCACATCTCCTCCTGTTCTTCACCCTGCTTGTAATTTCACTGCAATATCCTCAGGGCAGCAACCACTCCACATTTACACACGAATTAGAACAACACCTCGCACAATGGCATACCAGTCCTGATTGGACCTGGACTGCTCCTGGGAATGCTGCTGGGAACGGTACTATAAAAAGAGCTCATAAATGTATAGAGTTCAGCACAGTAACACACACACACACACACCTCCCTACCTTTTAACACAGTTAACATCACCAGACTGCTAACTCTGTTTTCATAATAAAACTGCAGATAGTTTAACTCATTTCTAAGCTCCAAGATGGTCGCAGGGTGTGTAGCCAAGATCCAGCACACCTCCACCAGCACACTCTGGGAAGTCAGGCCTTTGCTATGGACCCCTGCACTTGCTGCTTAGTACAACGACAGAAATGCTTCAAGATCACGTTGTAGAGGTCAAGGCTTAAGGTTGAATCTTGCTTAGGATTTGCATGGAAGCTGATCCGGTGACGAGCTGGGGACATTCAGGACAAGTAACCGAAGGAAGCCACAACAGTGTCAGCCACATCACCTGTGTGCAGCCATTACAGACCTAACCTGATTAGCCTAAATTCCCTTCTGATTTCCTTCCTGCCTTGGGAGAGGCGTTTGACCTTTGAGCTAATATTTTAATATATTCTGGAATTTCAAATTTTGTACATAATAAACTAGTTATTTTCAGGTACTTCAGATATAAATAACTCCAATACAAAATTTTAACTTGCTCTGGTACTCAGTCATGCTATTTTTAACTGAAAATATAACAAATAGATTTGAAAATCTTTAGCAACAAATTTCCATTTTTCTAGCAATTCTGACACATCATTATTTTGTTGAGGACCTTTTCCTGAAGGACTATGAATGGCCAATATGCTTTACAAAGAGCAAAAGAAAAAGGAAGGGAGTGCGCACAGGTAAGGGGGCAAATCAATAAGCAACTTGAGTGCATGTATAAATTCAGCTCCTTTAATGTTAGGTTCCATGTTGTAGTCACTCTTTCCAATAGCTAATATCTAGAAAAAATGGTAGAAATAGCCAAAATGTAAAACATATTAAAAATCTTAATTAGAATAGAATGGCCACTTTGTCAGGCCTGTATTCTGCATTGATATGGCACCAGGAATTGACCTTAAAAATCTATCATACTGCTGCTAGCAACTGCATTCATCTCCCTCAAAGTAGAATAAAACTTTTAAAAAAGTACAAATGACTTTTTGTTGACTGCCAGATCTGTCTTGTATTTGCCTAAAAGCTCTACACAGTCAAATTGTGTGTAAAATCCAAGATCATAATTATTTTTTCTCTGGCTCATGATGGGATAGTAGCATTACAGGACCCTTTTCTATACAGCTTTGCACTCAGTGCAAGTTTTGTCCATGGCATAACTGTGGAGATTTTCTGTCTCACAGAGATGTGACCCTCACTGCTGGACATTCTCAGTCTGAGCGCTTCAGTTTCTCCATGAACTTCCTGCAGCTTGTGACTTAACTCTTGTCCCTTTTGCCTGGGGTGCCCACGGCTCCAGCCAAAGCAAACTCTGTCCAGTGTCACACTTCCACTCTGGAGCAAAGACCACTCAGGAACGATCTTTTTGCTTCTACAAAGACAGTAATAGACCAAGGTCTACATGAACAGGCTGTTGACAACCCCGCACACACTCAGTCATAGATATGTGACAAAGTCCAATTAAATCCTATTAGGGAATAATACAAATGGCAGGGCTTAAAGAATACAGTTAGCTCCTAATTTGACAGCCCATAAATCTGTTCAGGACCTTCAGAATTTACCACCAGAACACGAATCTCAAGACCTTTCACTAAGTTTCATTTTAACAGACCTGTTGTCCGCTGAACCAACAGCCCTGTTGCTTACAGACAAGATATTTCATCAACTTAAATACTATTAAAAGATGATTATGCACTGAGCTTTCCTGAAATTGTGTAACATTTGCATGGTATAACACATACTCTTACTTGTTCACTGCAGTCTGATTCAAAGTGCTATAAATATGTTTGCCCTTTCTGCTAAGCCCGCCTAAGGGATTAGCAACCCCCCAAAAGTTCAGTTGAATATTAACTGCATTAACTTTGCAGACTGTAACATACTGTTACACTCAAACAGCCTACGGTGTGGTATGGATGACTTGCTTAATAAAAAATGTTTTCTTGCAAACCCCGATTGCTAGAAAAGAGAATTTGCTCTGTCAAAGGGGGTGACCTCTTCCATTTAACTTCATAAAGCAAACAAACAAAAGGGAGAACTTTACAGGGATGTCCAGAGAAATGTTTATCATTTCGTCTGTCAAACAGATGGACTTCCCTTGGCAACACAGCACCAGCTCCACTCTTGGTTAGAAATTAAGTCAGTTCACCATGAAAAAAACCTGTGAAATACAGCAGCAAAAGCGTAATCTACTGTGGTAATATGAACTCAAAAACTATTCAAGAAGGATGTTTGCTTACTTATTTTGTTAAGGAAGAAGTGCTTTGCATGCCAACTCCCATAAAAAAGTCATGTGCTGGAAGACTTTTCAGCACAAAATTATAAAGCAGTGACAACAAATAAAAAGAAGAGGAAATATTTAAAAGTTGGAAGAGGGAGAGTTGATAGGAGTGTGAAAGGGAGCTGACTTGATAGCTAGTGACAAAAGTCAAGGAAGAGCAGATTCTTAACATTATGAGGTAAAAAGTATCCAACAGATTGCTAAAATACTTTTAAAGATTAAAAAACTCTCCTTCATTATAACTGCAGTAATAAAAAATGTAGAGCCTGCCTATTATGGGATGAAAACAGAAGTTGCATAATACGGTGGTTTTTTCTTTTATAAAAATATACAGATGACATGAACCTTCTCTATGCTGCTGTGAACACATAACAATACTCAAAAGACCTTGATCCTAAACGTTGCAATGAAGCCTTTCTCATTTGGTCTTCAAGGATCACGTCTGTATCAATTTGTGAAAACACATTCTCCCATAGAAGGGACTTGGGTGTAACAGAAAATAAATCCAAACTTTGAGAATTAGAAACCATATTTCTTCATAATGCTGGACATTTACTTGCTTCTGCCATTCACCATCACCATTATGTTGTCTAGAAATGGAGACCAACAATAGATGTAGGTAATTACACAAGAACTTAAACTGCAGAGAGCTTCAGACCACAGCATTAAACTGGAATTAAACCTTTACAGGAAAAGAGAAATGTTTCGCTCCCTGCAATCACCTCTCTCCCTCAAACGCACACTGCACACCTGCTACCCACCAGCCAGATGGGACTGAATTCTCCTGAATCAGATCTTGGATTTTTAAGCTCAGCTTGAGTTCAATTGGATTTCAAGACATGAAAATATATTATCATTTCACATTAAAAAAATTACACCAGTGTCCAGAAACTCCTAGTTTCAGTGCTGCTTGCACAATTAGATATGTAAAGTGCCCCAAATGTACTAATAGAAATAAATGAAATGCAGCTTTGCATCAACATTTAATTTAATTACATGTGCTCACTTAATGCATGAAAAACAGAAAGAAGCTTATTTTATATCATCAGCATGTTAACTGAGATTGGGAATTTAGCTAACTTGCAGTGTCCAGTAGTGTTTTTTAAAAGTCCACAAAGGCAATTTAGCAGCCCAAATTCACTTAAACATTGTAGGAACTGGCCCTTAATGCACAGCTATCATAAAATATTAACATATGTTAAGAAAAAACTGGGAAGCATTATATTCCTAGAGAATTTGCTAAGCTTGCATAATGTAACATTTGTGGTCAATAAGGTTTCTTCAGTTACGAGATCTCTAGCCTGTTCTCCAGAAGAAAATCTCTTTTCCTTACTCTATTCCAGCAGCACAGCTCCACCAAGTCCCTGTTGCCTGCACTTCAGTGGAGTGCTGGCAACTGGCAAAGTCACATTTTTAATTGGGACTGGCCTCCAAATTAGACTTTCCCCACCTTTTCCTTCAGTCCTGAAACCAACTTGAGACATGCAGGGAGTTAACAAGTCACCGGCCACCAGCGAGCCCTTCTCCACAGAGGCCGCGGGCATCTGGAAGCTGCTGCCGGTGGTGTTCTGCCAGAGCCGCGCCTGGCAAGTGCCAAGGCGCAGGAATGCGAGTCCTGCTTGCTTGGCCAGCCTTGGACTGACCTTTAGTCGTAACGGGGAACAGGAGTTTTGTTAGTGAACACAGAGTTCTGGTCTACACATTTTTTAAATTGATTATTTTATTGATGTAAAGTGCCCAGGTGCCCTCACGACAGTCACTAATATAGATTTTGAAAATAAAATTAATTAAGGGCCAGTCTGGACCACCTTTACTGTCACCATGTAGTACCCTTTTCTACAAGTAACAATGCTATCAACCAGCAAGCACAAGTAGAGTGTTTGAGGAGTATTTCATTACATCCCAAAACACCCGACCATGGAGGTCAAGATCACTGTCACCTATCTATGCGTACACACACACACACACGCACACACACTCCTTCTCCTCTCCTACCTTCCAAAAGGGAAACCGAAGCACAGAAAACTTAACCGGCCAAAGGCAGTGTCAGAGCTGTGCCGCTCCGGGCTCCGTCCCTCCGGAGCGCGGCACAGGGAGCATGGCACGGGGCGAGCCTGAGCGGGAGCAGAGCAGCCTGGCACGCAGGCTAATCTGAATTACACTCATCCAGCCCTGGAAATGGTTCCTCATTAGCTGCGGGTTAATGGAGTCCCAATGAGTAGTGTTATTTTCATCCCCTGCCTACTGAACACAAAATTCATTTGCAAATATCCTGTAAAATACTGCAAAGCAAGCCAAAGAGATATGACAACATAAGAGGCATACTATTTATGGAATGCACTTACCGCCATTTAGAAAAGGAAGCTGACATGAGCAACAGCCTAAATTTAGCAACACATTTAGTTTTTATTCACTAGTCACAATGACAACATTTTAGAAGGCTACCGCACACCTTGTGCGCTGAAAGGTTCCACTGAAATCAAGACAGACTTTGATCTGAAAGGAATTTGGGATCAGCCCCTTAATGAATACAACACTGAGTTAAATTAAGGCAATCACCATCTTGACTTTCTATTCCAAGTAGATATAAAATTACATTGATTGCAGGAAATGGTGGCATTCAAACAATATTGCAATGGCCAAAGCCTGAAAGCTAAATTCATTGTCAAGCTAAACTAGGCTTTCAGAGGGCACCATTTGATTTGAGGCAAAAAAGCATCTGCAAACCACATATTTTCAATTAATAGAGTAAAAGGCACAGAGAAAGAAAGGAAAAAACACAGGTCAATATGCCACATGCCACTTGAAGAAACAGATTCTCTGCATGAAGGTACTCTGAATATACATACACGCATATGTATATATATATATGTGAGTGCATGCATGTGTTTTGGGCTTTTCTGGGGTATTTTTTAAGGCAGGCTGTACTACAAAGGCCAAATTTGAGATCCAGAAAGGCACAATGCATTTCCAAACAGCCTGACAATGCTCTTTTACCCACACTATCTTTAATTCAAAAGTAATTTCAAATCAACAGCACACAAAGTTAAACCTAGTTCTTTTGAAAACTCAGAAAAAGAATTAATTCGAACCCTTACCTTTGGCACCTTAAAGACTTTTGGCCATGACTTACCTGTATAAATAGAAAGAACTAATTTACTACAGAAATGCCCATGGGCAAACATGTTCTGGCTAATGAAGTGTTCAGCTTTTGCATGATTAACCAGCTGGTGGGGGTGGTGTAAAAATCACAGGGCATAAAATAATAAGAAAAATTGATTAGCAGCTCTCTTTCATAGCACTCTATGAAAAATTTCCTTATTTTTGCTCAGCAGTTCAGAAAGTGACTGTAGAGAAAGATAGACTTGAATGACTTACCCAGGAGTCAGGCAGAGACTGCAGCAGGCACTCACTCCTCCAAGACCTGCATCGCAGAGAGGTTCAAGTGAAAAGCAAGATACCAACCAGCACCATGGCTGGATTACTTATACAACAGGTCCGGCCACTAGTCATAAGGGTAATTTTCTATCGTATTGCAAAAGACATTATATAAAGTTAAAACCGTGATTATGCCTTGACTCAGTTCAGTTTCTTCCCCAATGCTCTACACTTGAACACCTCAGCTGGCTACAGCTATTCCCATGAGCCAATTTAAAAAGTGCCTCCGCAGGAGCCCAGGGATTCAGACGCTACTTCGAAATAATGCACATATTTAGGTGATGCTACATAAAAAAGATGGGGTTTGCACACACTAGGGACAAAAATCCTCTTGCCCTTCCCATCCTGTCCAAGGGGTTCCTTACAAGCTCACATGCTCTGCCCTCAAAACAGGACCTAATTAGTGTACAAATATTTGGCAGACAGGTCACGAAAATAAATTTATCATTAACTCTCCCCTAAACCAAGGCAGGTTTTCCTGAAGCAGTTTCACCTCGTACACATTTGCTCTGGGTAGCGCTTCAGCTCAGGTACAACTGGCATATAACAGTGTCTTTAAGAAGAAAACCCACATATTTTTATGGCATGGAATTACTGCAGAAATACGGAAGAGCTGCTCACATAAAAAATATGTACCAGGAATAAAAAATAAAAGCAAAAATTTAAGTTACAGATAATTTTCAACAGACCACAACAGACCACTGTAATAGGCACAGTCCCTCTTTAACGTCATTAGTTCTATGGAAAATGCATGTTTTACATCTATTTATGGACTTTTAAAGACTGGTTTACAGCTATGTACCATGGGAGACACAGGCAAAGGATTTGCATTTCCAGGATTTGCAATGTGTTCCAGCCCTGGGGATGCAACCATAACTCCAATGCTGGGACTTCATGGGCTGGGAACTTACATTAACTCCCTTTGGCAACATACAAGCTGTCCCCTTATATCCACAGCTGATTTCTTACCACAACCAAATATTGCCTCCCCGAGAGTCCTCTCTTGTGGTATGTGATGGTATATGATATACCTTCATATGCCCAGTTACCTGGATATGAATTCAATTCTCAAATCGTTCTGAATTCTATGCATGCTGTGGCTCAAAATATTCAGTCTTACCATGGGATTCTTCGTGAGGAATAACAATTTTACCTGCAGTAAGAGTTTTTACAAGAAGAACCAAAGCAGAACTCTGAAGCCCATTTTCCTTCTTTTCATGAGTCCCATATTTACTTTAATTACCACTTCCTGAGGAAGACAGTATTGCTTTAAATGCACCCAAAGAAATATTTTTTCCATGCAGTTTCCCTATAGGAGCCAGGCAGATTATCCTGAGAACAGATCACTTCATGCATACACCATATGCTCTACTTCACCTAAAAATTCACACTGAAGAACTGGTCAGGCCCATGCAGGTTAGAAAACTCTACAAATATTCCACAGAGGTCTTGCTTTTTCATCAGGTACATCTGAGAAATCTTGTCACTAACTTCATGGTCAGTCAAGACTTCTGGTATTTAAAGAGGTTTCTGCCCATTTTCAAGGCATTGCTGGATAGTTGGATCCTTCTAGACTTGCATAGCTCTTACTTTCAGGCCTCCTCTAACTTTCTGAAAACATTTCTACATATTAACACTTAAGAAAGTGGGCACAGAGCAGACACGAGGGAACAGAAATAGAGGGAAACTGAAAACACTGGCATTTCTCTCAGTACATCAGTTGTGAAAGTGCTATTTCCAGATAGAATTCATCATAAAAAGAGAAGTTTCTAGTTAAGGAAGAAGGGGTATTAAATTCCACTTAAGTCTAATTTCTATGGTCATACTTGAATCATGAGCATTTCTAAAATGTCGTATATTTCTAACTCTGATTAACTGGGACCCTGACAACACCGGAGCTTCTAAGCTCTGTTTGAAGCTATTTTCAAACATGGTAACAGCCTAATATGGTTACAACACAATTTATTAATTGCAGCTATACTTGCTAAGAAATTATGCTGTGCAGTATCTAAGTAACATCATAATTTTGGCTAGCCTACTTGTTTCAAAAGTAAAATTGTTTTTAAAAGCCTCTTTGCTACAGAAAGTGAATGCTTGTTAAAACTGTATTTCTTTAAAGGGATTCAGAAACACAGATATGAGGCACAGCTGGTTTACAGAAAGAAAAACCTAATTCTTCAGACCTGTGCATCATACTCCAAAAGCTTTACGTAATTATCTGTTTGTTTAGTTACGAGCAATAGCTTTGGAGGAGCCCCCCAGTGAGTGTTTGTTGTGTGCTCTGCAGAGGGGTCAAGCACAACATACAGGCTGCACACTGCAGGTCTGCCTTCAAAGAACAAGCATACACAAAGGTATTTAGGTGCCTAAGCCCACCTATACCCACTCTCAGTGAAACTGATAGAGAATAAGTGCCTCTGAGGACATGATCCTTTGACATTAATGTGGATTCCCCAAATGGATTCAGGTCCATGCTTTTATGGACATCAAACTAGCAGAAAATAAAAACATTCTGCTTTGTGGCCTCCTTATCCTCTTCTATATTGGAGTTTCTCTAAGACCATGGTTCCTGGTAGAGGGCATAACAGCCAAACAGGCTGGTCTAATTAACCAGACTTTTTTTCATACTAATTAGGAACAACATGAGCATTAAGCAATCAATAGGACACCTTATGCCACTAGTGCTTAAGTCTGCTTTGAGTACTTTTGGTTCAGCTGTACCCTTGAAGCATATTTGGAGGGTTCTTCCTGACACCCTCCCACGCAGCATCAATTTTTAGCAACAATAATCTTTCCCATTACACTGCAAATTGATAAGCAACATTGTTAACCTATGTGATGCAGCTAAAACTCAGATGTAAAGTGCATATCGAGGAGCTAAAGGATTTTTTATTTTATTATTTATTTATTTGATTACTTCTAATGTGATTATACACTTGACCAATGAGTAACATAGTATGATATTTACCACACTGCAAACAAGTTGCATACAGACTTGTTTAACACACACATCCCACTCAGGAGCAAGGGGAACCATGCTCCACCAGTCACTGTACACTCAGCAACTCATTTCCAAATTCATATGAAATAACAATGCCATCATTTACATAAAAGTCATTTAAAACTCTTTCTGAGTAACTTCTTAAGGACAGCTGGCAAGAAAGTAATATGTCTTAAGTACAGATAAAACCAGAAAACCTGTAAAGCATCTTTTCCAATTGAGAGGCTCAACTGCTAAAATTAGTTCTTGGAATTTCTCCATTGGGTGCCAGTTCAGATCTTGCTCCAAATGACTACTAACTAACAATCCTCCTGACTTTGAAATAATCCACAACTACTCAATATGACCTATTTGCTGATTAGGTGCGTGCAACCCCCTCACAAAACACCACATTCTCATACCCTTATGTTAAAAAATGCGCTTTTGTTCCAGTGTCCCTAAACTAACTGTACAAACACAAAGAACTCAGATGCCCTCTCAACCCCCAATGGAAGTGACAAGTGAGTCCTTCTAAAATTGCAGACACATACTGTCAAGTGCAGGTGTTTGTAAACAAGTTTGGAAATGTTTCTAATTATAACCCATAGGAGTTAAAATTAGAAGTCCAATCCGCTAGCCTTAAAAAAAAGAACTTCCAAAAGTGTTCATCTAAATGAGAGCAACCAGTGATGTTTCATTTAGTAACAAGAGCAGAATTCCTGTGCCAAGCACCTCACTGCTCTTCATCGAACTTTCCACTATGAGTTACATTACATTTCTTAAAAAAAAAAAGATTCTATAAGAATTTTAATTTGCTGTCATACTATGATACTGTATATTTGAAAGTACAATCTAAAAATACCCTATTCACAGGTCTCCCGCGTTTCATATAATTATAAAGGAAAAAAAAATGTTCCCAAATCTTCTGAATCTGTCTTGGCTGACAACATCGAAGTTCAGCTTTTATGGGGAGCTTCCCACGCTGACCTTCTGAGAACTCAAACCAAACTCTGCTTGAGGGAGCCTTGCTCTTCTGGATGAAGTTCTCCTCAATAACCTCAACTACTGCAAAGCTTGGCTTGCCTAGCACAAAAACTACTGAGAGACAAAACTTGGAAGGGCAAGCCTAGAGCTCTGGCTGATGGAGATCTCGGGATTCTGTCAGTGAACCTGAGATGTCTCAGGCTTGCCTTCACTACTCTGAAGTGGAGGTCAGAAACGCAGCTCTAAGGAGCCACATGGTTCAACCAACACTTTAGACAGAGGCTGAGAAAAGGCAAATCCTGCAGCCCTCATACATAATTTACAATGCACTATGATGAGATAGTGCAGGCACAAAGATGGACTTTACCTTTGCAGAAGTTTGGGGAGAAAGCAGAGCTAAGGGAGAGGAAGCTCTTTTAAGGGGAAAAGAAAAAAGATTAATTAATCTCATTATTTCTTAAAGGAAACATAACAGCACATTTGAGCATGTCAGAATAGCTTCAGCTGATTACAAGTGAGCAAACATTAAACAATTGCAGAGAGGCTCAACTATGGCCTTGATTTAAGAAAGGGGTAGGCTCCTGCTGCACTGTCCTGAAAAAAACAGAAAGGGATATGGATTAAACAGCGAGGACCTGCTCCAGGAACAAGGTGGGACTGGCCCTGCCCAGCAGATATCCCTCTGTTCCACACCTACAGCACAGGCAGGGGCTGCGCGGGGCAGGGAAACAACAGCTCTTCGTCCCCTGCACAGCCAGCCTCCTCCTCCTACTCCACTGGGATGTTACATGACAGAGGAAAAGCCCAAACCCATCCTCCTCAAGAACCAGGACAGAAAGTAAGTTGCCCATGTCTCATCACAGTCAGGGAGCTATTTCACATAATAACCATTATCCAACCGTTCCTTTTCCTTCCCTTCCATTCCTTTTCAGCCTTTACTCTGTAAAAATAATAGTGTAAAAATATTTTTTTTTTCTGGAGAGCCTTTTGAAATTTGCTGTCTTCAACAAACATGACCATACCAGTTTAGTGCTGTACAGTCTTGTACCTGGAAAGTGCAGTGCTTTCAAAGCAGGTGGCTTGCAGGTGGCACTTCCGTTGTTGCAAGTCATAAAACCATAAAATAATGGAACAGTTTGGGTTGGAAGGGGCCTTAATGATATCTAGTTCCAACCCCACTCCAATGGGCAGGGACAGCTTCCACTAGACCAGGTTGCTCTAAGCACCATCCAGTCCGGTTTTGAAAACTGCCAGGGCTGAAGCATCCAGTTTCTCTTGGCAACCTGTTCCAGTGTCTCACCACCCTCACAGTAAAGAATTTCTCCCTAATATCTTATCTAAACCTGCCCTCTGTCAGTTCAAAGCCATTTTTCCTTGTCCTACCATTATACCCTGCTAAAAAGTGTGTCCCTATTCCTTCTTATGGGCCACCTTTAGGTACTAGAGACTTTAAAAATCTCTTAAGGGCCTTCTCTTCTCCATGCTGAACAACCCCAACTCTCTTAGCCTGTCTGCACAGCAGAAGCACTCCAGCCCTCTGAGCATCTTTGTGGCCTCCTCCAGACAAAGTCCAATGGGTCTACATTCTGCCCATGCTGGGGACTCCAAAGCTGGACACAGCACTGGGTCTCACCAGGGCAGAGGAGAGGGGGAGAATCCCCTCCCTCAACCTGCTGGCCACGCTGCTTCTGTTGTAGCCCAGGATATGGCTGGCTTTCTGGGATGCAAGAGCACATTGATGGCTTTTATTGAGCTTCTCATCAACTAACCTGGAATTGCTTATCTTTTAAGCCATTCCCTGTCTTTTTAAGCCATTTTAAGCCAATTCCTTTTTTTTTTTTTGCAACATAAGAAAGGGATGGAAAAGCCACTTTGGTGAAGGGAGGAACAGAGTGATGGTGCATCTCACCTGCAGCTGGTGGCCTCGACCCCTCTTTCCCCCCTCATTTCCTAGGCTTGGGTACCTCATCCTCCCCTTTCCTGGCTGGTGCTGTGAGAGCTCCCTCTCCTGTTCCAGTTTAACCAATGTTAGACCTCATCATACTGGAAGCGTGGCCTGAGTGAACAGAGCAGGTTCTAAGAGAGCCTCAGTGAACCAGGCTTCCTGCTAGAAACTGGCACCAAAATTAATTCCCTGAGGGGCAAATAGTATAAACTTCCAACTTAAACCTATGTAAATTTATTTCTTTATTAAACATAGATATATATCCACATGCCCAAGTTTGTATACATGCTATGGATATTGTGTATATACAATATATACACATATATACCCACACATGTATGTGCACACCCACACCCACACACACGTAGCATTGCGAATCTTTAAGGCTACTAACCTCACTGCTATTTTAATTCAAAGCAAGGATAAAAAAAATTACTTTCTAATGTACCTGTACTGGATTCACCTAGAAAAACATTTTTCCCTAAATGAATATATATTGGAGCTGTGTTTGCAAGTCTAAAAAACCCAGGCTTTTCACCGGGTATACAAATATTTTAATTAACAATAAGTATGTATTTAGGAGATTCTGCATCAAAGTCTAGATCAGATAGGGCAATTAACCCATTACAGTTTTTCTAAGATATTAGATGAAAGAAAATACATTTAGGAAATGCATAATCAGACTTAAATTAAACATTTGAGTGGTAAAATAATCTCAGATAGTGCTTTATTTCTAATATTTTCTGCATGCTCAAAATGAAAGCGTGAAGAGCAGTGCAATTGCATATATCTTCTACCAAAAATAGCTGAAAAATACTATAGAAGAGTGCCTGCTGGGTTGGTTATAAAAGTAAAGTATAATCCATTAACTGCTAATTAGAAGCATCAGAAGCAGGCTTTGCTGCAATAAGAGCTGGCCCCTAAGTAGATGTTTCTGTAACCATTTAAAGGCACAGGGTTTCTCCAGTTGCTGAGAATGGAGCTTGGATGGTTTCAGCATAAAGGCCATGTGAAAAGAGACTATGGCACTTGGCCATGTTACCCAGCTGTTTTCTAAATATGATGACAGGTGCCATTTTTTCCATTTGATCGTGGAACGTAATACATCTTCAAACAAATTTTCCCCAACTAGTCTGGTGCAGTTACATTTCAGAGATTCAAATATAAGAATGTTTGCTTTTTTTTCCTGACAGACACATATTGCAGAGTCTTTGGCAGATATTTCATTATCGGCCTTTTTCTCAAAGCTGATTTTTTGGTTTATGTATTATTTGGCTTTTTACTGCTATTGTAGGGGGGAAAGAATAAGCACTTGGGCAAAGGATTTAATTCTGAAGGAATTAAAAAAGGAGGGGAGCTATTATTTATAATTAGACAATAAATTTGACTTAAATAAGGAAGGATTCTCTTCCTCTCTGTTCACTACTTCCTAAAGGATGAGAAGTATTGCCATAATTTCTCCTCTTCTTTATCTGACTCGCTACCTGGTCAAACTGAGTTCCTTTCCTATCACTCAAAGGCCAAACACGTCTTTTGATCCATTTGCCTATGAAAAGGTCTTAAGGGGTCAGGACAAAAAAAGGTGAAGCCAGAAGAACTCCCAGTACTCCAGCTCCCTGCAGAAGCATCCAAGACACAGAAAGCAGCAATTATGGACATGAGTAACAAAGAGATGATGCCTTGAAATGGACCACAGGCTCCAAACCTCAGCCATGCTGCATGCGGAGCCAAGGGAGCTCAGCTTCCTCCAGGGCTGGGGTGGCCTCGAGCAGTGCAAGAGGACAGGATACAAGTCAGGCTGCATAACTAGAAAAATCAGGAAAAAACCAAGCAAATAACTAACTTCCCATGTTAAAAAAGGGATGTAGTTAGCACAAAGGGAAATAGTTCAGGTCAATGTTTTGAGCTTTTCATCTCCATGGATCAATCAACTAGTAAACATAGGAAGAAAATTTGTGTGGGGCAGGAAATGAGGGCATTTAGCTTTTTTCTTTCTGCCCTATTTTTATCTGCAACACAGAAGAAACTTGTTTCTTGCTTTTAAAATGGTGAAATAGGGGCATCCATTAAGAAAAATTAAGATGGTAACGAATAATTTTTGAAAGTTAAACATCTAAGAAACAATAAAACTAAGATTACAGTAGAAACAATAAAATCAAATTTAGTTTAAACCAATGTCTTAAATATTTGTTAAACCTGGCAAAAGCTCTTACAAGGCAGACGAGTATATCTGTTTTCGTTCTGTATGTAAGAAAACAACCGTAAAATGCCCCAAAGCCACAGAGGGAGTCAGTGTCAAAGACATGATTAGTAGTTCAGAAGTTATCTGATTCGGGTCACATGGTGTTCCAAAAACCATTCCTAAATATAGCACGCAAGAGATCTGCACAAAGAGCAATCCCATGATGGGAGCATACTAAACTCTCCACAAAATTAATTAGGGTTATTTTGAGGCAACCAAAGGAAAGCAAGAAGGGAAAAAAAAAAAAATCAAATCAATCTTTGCCCTGCCCAGTTCCGCAAGAGCAGATGTCCCTGGCATGGGCAAGCCCCAGTTTGGAGCCCAGGCACTCAGGGAGATAGTTCCTGGGGTAAACCCCTCACAGCACCAGTGTGGAAGGTGGGTGGGGGGCACAGTGTGGCTGTATTAAGGAATACAGCTCGTTGGGGAAGAGGATGACCCTGTCAGGAAGGGGACCAGCAGGAAACCAATACCTGGGTTCTTCTGTTGCTGTTAACAGCATCCTTCTAACACAGAAACAAAACCACCTTTTTGAAAGGGAAGGTCCATGTAAACAATACCCTTGGCACACACCAAGACTCTGGGGAAAAACTAATGCATCCCAAGGCAGAACGGGAAGAAAATTCCCTGCTGGAAGTTTTTACCTCTGAAATCCTCCATTAGGATTGCCCCTTGACAGGGAGGAGGATCTTTTCATGAGACACAGTCTAAAGAGCTACTTCTAACAGTCTTCTCTATGTTTAGGCATAAGGAGCAACCTCAAAAGGCAGCAGGAGCAGCAGAAAGGGAGGAGTGTTCCTCAGGTCTTTTGAGTTTCTTTTGGTCCCTCTCTGTTAAGTGGCCATGCCATTTCCTGTGTTTTCTGAACACTGAATTACCATGTGGCTTCCGACCTCTGCTGACCTACAAGCTGATTTCAGCCAGCTGGCCTAACTCACAATTTCCCTAGAAAACCTATTTTTAAAAACTAAAAAACTCTGCTGGTGAATGCCATGGCAAAGGTATTAGGATGACCACAATCAGCAATTTACTTTGGCATCACCGTCGTTCCTAAGTACCAGGGGGAACACCATTCTTCCCTCAAGCACTAGAACATGCGGGACGCGTTGGTGTTACCTTGAAGAGCCGGGCAAAGCTGAAGCAGGGGCTACAGAGAGCAGGACGAAGTGCAGGACAAAGCAGAGGAGAGGCAGAGTTGTGAGGAGTGCTGCTGTCAGCAGGTAGAAAGCAGGCTCTTGAGCCCAGACCACGGAGCAGGTGCTCCAGAAGGCAGGTAACAAAACAGAGTGAGCATGGGACACAAACTGCAAATTTCGGCTCCAACGCTTCAGGCCATTAGCAGGTGCTTCAGGCAGTCATCCAAATCAAAGTAAGAAAGTGGAAAGAGCCAAATGCTGGTTAAAGAGGTTTGCTAACGTGAAAATCCCAGCACGGGCAGATAAAACGTTTCCCCATTGTGGGAGCAGGCTAGTAAGAAAAAAAGAAACAAACAAAAAGCATATGCAATTTTTATAAAAACGGCTGTGTTGGGGATTTTACTAGCCTGTACTCAAGCCCCGAGATGCAAATGTTGGCTGGGATGCTGAGATCAGCAGTTATATGTCCTCAGGTGGTTAGAGACAAGACAGAAAAGAGCTGGCATTTGGGGAAAATAGAGGGCCCATTTGATAACGCTTCACTTGAGCGTAAGAGGGTTTCCCCTGTGGGTACTGTCCCAAAGAAAGCTCCAGGCAAGTTTAGAATGGTTCATTACTTGTCACATCTAGAAGGTGAGTCAGTTAATGATTACACTGACTCCCTTTTGACTTCAGCTTCACGTGTTTTCAATCTGAGAACTGTGCTCTCATCAAGACAAATACCACTCACCACAAACAGAAATACGGAGGGTATCTGCTTTTCAGATGCTCATGGCACAACTGTGGTTATTTTGTTTGTCAGGATTTTTCTGGCGCTTTGCAAACCACGTTTTTGTTAGCTAATACACAGAGTTTGCAACACATGTTCGGGGGTGTCACTTTTCTATAATAACGTACAGTTCAGAGACCTGGCACTTGCTTTATTAGGATTATATAGTCTCCAAAGGGCCCAATAGTGGGGCCTTGAAAGGATCCTTATAAAAGATGAATATCTACTTCCTCAAGGGTTGATTCCCCAAGATCTCTTCAACCTGGAACGACAGTGCCTGGTTTAATTTACCT
Organism: Dryoscopus gambensis; assembly: GCA_013389985.1. NCBI lineage: Eukaryota > Metazoa > Chordata > Aves > Passeriformes > Malaconotidae > Dryoscopus > Dryoscopus gambensis. The sequence continues at coordinate 147,979 of WEIT01030322.1, forward strand.
TACACAGATGTAAGAAATAGAACTGGCTACTCCAAACAGTTGTTGGTGGAGGCTAACTACATTGGCCAAAGATAGTGTATTTAAATCAGATGGACACTTGAACATTACTGGTCAAGTTCTCCTCGCTGAGGCTTGCGCCCCTTGCCAGAGGCTAGCAGGCTTGACAGAAGGAGAGAAACAAATTCCTTTTATCAGACTAACATGAGTCAATATGTGGAAAGATACTTCCATCTGCTCTGTGTTTCTGGTGACATGACACTACCGTACCATTTGGTATACGTTTATAACAGAATAGATAAAACAAGATGACTCAGCTACTATCATTTTTGTTCCACATGTATGGGAAGTTCTCTCAAGGCATTTTCTATGCGAGTGGCTAAGACTCACAATGGAAATTCTGAAGGCAAAAACACGTTGCTGTTTATTTCAGAGAGTTAATGGCACAGACAACTATGGTGCACTTCCAAAAAAAGAAACAAATTCTCTTTCTCAAACTGCTCTCCAAGGAGATGCATTTGGTCAGCTACAGGAATTGCCAAAGAAACCTGCTGCATCCAGCAACTTGCAGACACACTCAACCTACTAAACACAACCCATAAGCAGAGTGGCCTGTGCTGCTTCTGCATTAATTTTGTGTCCCTGTATGTTACCAGATCCCTGGGACTTTCATGGTCTGTGGGCAGCAAATCGGCTGAGCTAAAAGGGAAGGTTCCACCTGACTAGGCCAGGAGGAGTTATATTAAGCTTGTCTCAGCTGGAGGTCATTCTGCATACTTTGAAGGCTACCTTCTTGGTAGTTGGTCAAGCAACCAGTGACCAGAAATTAAGAACCTAATCTGTATAACATCCATAATCCACACAACACTTCTGAAGTCCAGACCCTATGTATATAAAGTTCTTAATTTCCAGAATGTTTGACCAAAGCCATTTCTCTCAGGGCCAACCAGGCTCTTGGGTTGGTTAGGCAGTTGCTACATGTCTCATTTCTAGTAGGCTGCTGGTAGCCCTGCAGCCAAGAATTCATGTTCACAATTCCAAAACATTTTTTGATACTTCCTGACCAAATGGCTTTGCAGTAGAAATTGGTTTCTGCCACCATCTGTTGTTCCATAGTTCGGAAGGGCTAACATTTTCCTTCAAGAGGGAAAAAGAAGTTGGGGAGGATGCGTGGCCACTGTGGATGGAACAGATATTCTTTTCCTTACTGTCACTTTATAGGGAAGGCTTGGCCTATTTCTCAGCAGCTGTGAAATTGTCATCAGCAGGATTCTTTACAAAGCTTGGTGGCATATGGAATATATTGCTCATTTCTTAATACTGTAAAAACAACCTTCCTGCATAACTGAGCTAGGCAAAGAAAGCAGGTGCTTGATAAAAAAAAATTCATCATGCATCAAGCCTCTATAGACTTTATAGAAACTCTAGACAAGGATATTTTGGAGAAAATTATGGGTTTGAATTAACTAAATAATATTTTACAGAAGCTCCTAGGCTTCACAGGCAGGACAGTCCCTTAAAAATGAGCAGGTGAAATCACTGTGCCACAGGATAACATCATATTCTGCCATTCACAAAGGTAACATCCACATTCCACACTGAAGGGAAGTGTCATCCCCTTTCTGTATGACATTAAAAACTGCTGCAAGGGTCCCATCTCCATTTCTGGTGTGGTAAGAGACTATTTATTTAGCATCAGTTTTAGACCATCTCTTTTTTTTAACAGCCTGGCCTTATTTTTACAGCTTCTTAACCAAGAAGTAAATTAAACAAAATAATAACAATAACAATATAATAAATCCATGGCATTCTGGTAACCATACACACTGAATTGCAAACACAGGGCTAGGACTGCAGGAATTTAGGTTCTCACTACAGAAGACACACAAATAACAAAGGGTAAATGAGCTTGTTGAATATGCTGGACTTTAAAGCACAAAGTAGTCAAGAGCATTTTCATACACAGCCAGAAATAAAAATAGTTGAAGTATCAGAAAAGGGATTACAATGTGGTGCAGTTATGTGCCTACTGCTGTATACTCCCAAGTGAATGTCCACTCAGCCATCTCTGCACATACACACCAGATATATTCACGGTCATCTGTGCCCTGCTGTACCTAGAATGGCCCCAGCAGGTGAAACCAAAGGGCCTCTTAGGCTGATAGGCTTGTCTGGGCCAGTGGCAAACAGCAGATGTTTAGTGAAGGTCATGGAGCAGGCGTATAGCGACAATTCCCCAGACTACTCTTCCCAACATCCATCTATTTGCGGCTCAGAGACTTCCTTTAACACAATACATACAATTTTTCCAGATTAGTGATCTGCTTTTAGAAATCTTCACTTGCAGTTACAGATGATTATTCAGAGCAAGGTTCTCCAGCTACATTGCATGTTTCTTGTACTAAGTGAGCTATTACATACCGATATGGAAAAATCCAGCCTGCTGCCCTCATCCCAGAGGGAAGGGCAAACTGAGTATTCGGGCAGCCCATGCTGCCTGAGCTGCTGTACAGGTCTTCTGTGCACAGTCCAGCAGAGAAGAGAGGTCTGCTGCAGCCATGACACTGCACAGCAGGAAAGGTCCCTCTGCGGTGGTGGAAGTTTGGAAGTCCTGTCCTAAAGGTTATGATTTTGAGCTGCACATATACTATTAAAGCCATAAATACAGATCTGTCATCAGCGGTGCTCTGAGGCTACTCTTTGATCTCCTGTCACTGTTTAGATAAGTGGCCTTTTAGCAAAATAGGATAGGGAGCACACTGCTGGACACTGAAGAAGTACCAGCTACATGGACAGACACGGGACAGCATGCACCTGTCACTTCCCCACAGTAACACACCAAGAGGGTCATCGCTTTTCCACAGGCATCCAAAAAACCAGTTCTTGTTCACGGTTCAATATGTTTGCTATTTATGTACCTCCTCATTGCACAAGTAGCCACTGTATTCCTTACCACCCAATAAAATGTGATGAAGCCAGAGAAGGAGAGGCCAAAGGAAAATACAGTGCAAGAACAAAAGACTCTCCTGGCACTTTCACACTCTATTCACATATACGCAAACCAAAAATAATACGGACTAAAGCCTACTGTCTAACTAAGCAGGCTTAAATAATATTTAGCTCTTTCTATCATCCAGAAATCTCAAAATACTTTACAAAGGTGTGCCGACTGGGAAGAGCCAGAATGCAAGCTTCTCCTAGGGACTTGCTCTTTCCATTACTACCTCCAAGTATGAGCACAATTCTCTTGCAGCTGGTATGGTAAGATGCGTATGTGCATTAAAGGAATAGTTCTCCCTTAATTTCCTATGCACTGATTGTTTTTAATACATTGTTTCAGACATTCTGTGTATAAAAGTAACAGCTTACCATGCACTTATGTTACTCTGATACTACACGTGCAGGTAATAGTTCATGCAAGATGCAGTCCTCCTTTCAGTTACAGTAGGAACGTAGTCAATAATCAAGCTATAAATGCCTCTTCTAAAACCTGGATTCAAGGAAAAAGTAGATTTAATAATCAACAAAAAAAAATTAATCTGATGATAGAGGAAACAAAGATAAAACCATGAAGAGTTTGGTAAAAATAGGGAAAAGTCAATGCTTTCCTCCAAAAGAGACAAGCTTGCAGAAATTATCACAGAAGGAGTGTTTCATAACAAAATTCAAATGCCAACATGGAGCAAAAATATTTGGAAAGCTCAAAGCCTTACTTTCAGCATGACCTGTCAAAATCAGCATGGAGAGCAAAGTGAGCCGATAAAACATTCCCATGTTCACCTGCACTCTCAAATCAGAAAGCTTCTGTCAACAAGTTCTGGTCTTTGCTACAAAAGTGGGAATCCACAGTAACACCTCAAAAGGCTGGGGATAGATTTCAGATTTACACCTATGAGACCACATTGATGATTTTTAAGTATTTGTTGAACAAATTATATTTTGCATACATCAATGCCTATGGGCTTCTCAACAAGGGCGGTAGCTAATATAAACGGTGTATGAAAACAAACACTTGTCAAAGTTTTTTTATTTGGTTGGGGTTTTTTAAGGTTTGCAATGAAAACAGTATTGTTCAGACTAAAAAAAAAAAAAAAAAAGAAGCCAAAGAGGAAAAAAATCTACCAAAATTTGATCTCTATTCCCTCCAGTTAGAACTGCTGGTGTTTGTGTAAACTCAGTTCAGGGAAGACATAAATAGCATCTTTTTAAGCTAATGATTTTCACCACAGGCCATCTAAAACAGGTGTTAAGAGTGGCCCTGAAACAGATCCCATCTGTGTTCACCTAAGTTAGTTTATTTTTGTTTTGCTCCATTTTAATGTATGTATACATCCTGTGTTTTCAGCTTGTCTTTTCAGCCCACTCCATCCTCCGCACTCCCAATCTGTCAGCCAGACTCCAGGGACAGGAATTAAAAATGACCATGTTTAAAAACTGTACCTCCCTGTGTAGCAGACTTTATAGAATCAGAAAGACTAAAAAGCTGAAAAGTTCCCCACGGTCTTTGCCTATTAAATCCCACAGCTTGCCAACAGCAGGCCACGTTTTAGTGTCAAAGAACAGGGCACTGGCTTGCATTTCTGAGTGATGGAAGAGCTGGGGTACTCCTGCCTCTTCACATTTCACATCACACTGTTTGTGGAGAAAGCTGACAACACTGGGATGCTCAAAAACACCCTGTACTATTACACAGAGGAAGCAAGATGCTTGCTGAGAAATAGTGCTGACACCAGAATACGGTTGATTCAGCACAAGTGATAAAAGCTTGGTTTTGGTTGGTTCAGGCAGTATTTGATTAAAATAGGATTAAATCCTTGTCAGACTTGCTTAAATATCATTTTACACCCATCCCACTGGTCTTCATCATTCTCCATCTCACAATATTTTCCACCATTAAACAGAAAGAGGTAGGTTTCTGTTCATCACATGAGCAAAGAGGTAGGCAAAGTCCTTGAAAAGAGCAATGCAAGAAAGTAGAAGGAAGGATTCAGTCAACTGGCAACCAAACAGACGCCTTCTGATATTTCCCACTGAGACGTAACAGGATCTGGGCTATAGATATGTTTGTCAAACATATCTATAGCAGGGATAATTAAGTTAGTGCAGCAAACTAGCTGCATGCTTTGAAGTGCTCATGCAGTTGCTATACTGACTTTTCTTTCACCTAGTAGGTTAAGCTCACCATCTCCTCACACTTATTTGCAGACTCATGACCTACCCACTGTCCTCATTATCGCTTTGTTTCTGATAGCTGAACATCTTGGAAATGATATTCAAAGGTTTTGTTATAAGTAAAGGAGACTAAGAGAAACCTAAATACATACTTCTGTCACCAAGGAATAACTGCCTGGAATTTCTTAAGGCTCCTTTCTGCCAAGGAGTTCACATAACGTCACAAACAAACAAATATTCTTCTAAGGTAGGTATTGCTATTTTTTCCTTTTTCAAGGCCTCTTATGATTAGCATCCAAAACCTTGATCCTCAGTTTCCTGTAAGTGGAAAAAAATGGGGAAACCACCAACATTCTTGCCCTCCTTTGCAAAAAGCCCCATGGATGTTTCAGTTTCTATGCTGGTATCACTCAGAATAATAGCATCAAAATATAAACCAGAAAGCTTTAAACCCCCTGTCTTTGGCAGTAATTTTTTATTCCACAATATTACCAGCAGTGATACCTCTCCTGTAAAGATCAAACCTAAGGCGATGGTGAGGATTCTGCTGAGGTTTCTGTCACTGGCAAGAGCAGCACCTGAATATACAGAACCTACAATGATATCCAGACTGATTCTCACTGATCTCAGTGAAGCCAAGACATTATCTTGTATGCTTTTCCATACAGCTGGGGAGTGATTTCATATGCAAAGATCTTCACTTACCTACATCCTTCTACAAATCAGAGTTCTCCACTGTCTGTTCTTCACCCAACTCAACAGGGGCCTATCAACAGTCTCCATTCTTCTACACTAGGTTTCTAAGGCAAAAAAATATTATTACCTTTATTTAAACCAGTGTATTTCTAACTGGGATAGGACCCTGCACACACAAGACAGGTCCAAGACAGTGGCTTGTAGCCCAATAGACCGGATCGGGACATGCACCCCTGAATTTCACTCCACTCAGAAGTAACTGGCATTTACTTCTGAGCAAGAGACACAATTATGATAAAGACAGCATATGCCCTTGTGCCTCCTCTGTTACACAATTTCTACTTACTTTGTCAGACACATGCATTTTGGGTATTTATGGAGCTGAGAAATCCCAGATCAGACATGAGCACCATTGACAGGGAACGAGACTGCTCTAACTGTCCTTGTAGTGTCCACTCTGTGGGAACATACGGCTTTCGTTTTCCAATAACATCAGAGAGAGGCATCCATTCTAACCTATTCATTTGGCAAAAAAGAAAAAACACTCTCTTGCTGCATTTGGTTGTTGCGCCTTTGCCTTTATTTCCAAGTTATTCCTTAGTTACGATTATTGTCCCCAGTATTTCATTTCTCAGGACACTAACAGGCTGGCTGAAATCATATCTCCATTTTATATGAGGGCAAAAAAATCTCACCTGGAGTCCATTACCTGTACCCATAAAACAACCCATAAAACTGCCTCAGAATTCTGAGTCAAGCAGCAGACTTACCTCCCATACTTCAGTTGTTTTCAGAGAGGCAAAGCAAATAAGCAGGATGGGGCTCAAAAGCTTTCCCTGAAAATAGGAACCCTCGCTTTTCTGAGGGCTCCAAGCCCATCTCAGGAGCAGCACCTCACCGGCATTGATGTGAAGCCCACGGCCTGACAGGCAGCCAGGGACCCCACACACGGAGCCACTGTGGGTATTGGGAAGCAATGGTGAGCAAGGGAGACCAAACTTCCTCCTACGAGCAAACTCAGGATTCCACTTTCTGCAAGGTTACCCCCAATGCTTAAAATGTTCTGTAATTTACCCTTAAAAGCCAGTCACGATGGGATCCACCGGAATCGATCTGTTATCTTTTACCTCCACATGTACCCCGTGTGTGCCTTCCATAAGTAATATGGTTTACCAGATGAATGCTGGCAGTATTTTCCACTAATTGCAAGAGCTACTAAACTGAACCTTAACTAAAATTAAGTTGACTATTAAAAGCTCAATGAGTAACCCAGCAAACGGAAGCACTGTGCACAGGATCTAGCAAGCACGCAAGTGATCTGGCAACCACCAAGGCACAATACTTGCTGAACTTCCTATATCTAAAATTCGTTCCATACAATAGTCATATGTTCGTGATGTATGATGAACTAATGCTCACAATGTTTGTGTGTACTAAAATGCCAAAGTAAATATATAATAATTCAAGCATGCTATTTTGAAAACACAAAGTGAGAGGATTGAAAGTTACAGGTTAATTTACAACATATACTCCCCATTAAAATAACAGATCTCCCTGTATCAGTTTTAAAAACACATGAATAATATCCTTAGCTATTAAGGTGTCATTATCATAGACAGTCCTACAAATTTTACCTACCTCTATATAAACACTTCTAGGCATTTTAAGGAACACACACTGCACTTGTCATTACATGTTAAGTTTATTCATTGTATATAGGCTTTTCATGATTGCAGTTTCTAAATTTACAAATATATCTTTCTTGTGCTTTTATAATTTCTAGGCTATACCTCTATACGAATATGTTCTACATTCTGTATTGCTGTTTTCAGGATTGTACACAGGTCCATAAATCAAAAGCAGCAAGAAATAATATTAAGACTGCATGCAGTCTGGCTATCTTTGACAAACTAAAAAACTAGGGATTCCCCAAGAAAAGTTCACTCTCTCAAGAGAAAAAATAAAAAGAGAAAAAGAAGAATATTCTTATCTAATAATGTGGATAAAAGGTACTTTGGCACAAAAAGACAGAATGATTCAGGAGAAATTCTAAGAGATTTCCTAAATACTGTCCCCATTAAAAAAAAAATCAGTATTTTAAAAAAGAGAAGGTCAAAGTGGACATATGCAGAGTTACATGAAAGAGTTAAAGCTATTGATGAAAGACTATTTGCTGATAAGGATGCATCTATTTGAAATAGGATAGCATTTGGGACTACTTGAACAAAAGTCTACAGAAAACTGATAAATCAAGGAACTGAGCAGGATTTAAACAAACAACAGACATGGCTGAGAACACATGAAATGTCACGAGTACAGCTGAGAAATAAGTGATGGCACAGGACCACTTACTCTGCTACTAACAAGACATTTGCTTTGGTCTCCACAGAGCGAGACAGCTATCAATCCTGCCACAGCTCCAGAAATGCTTGAGACTGAAGCCCTAAAATAAGTGGTTATTATTTCTGGGTGTGCACATGGAACACCCCAATAAGTCTGGCTTTCAAAAAACAAAACATCCACCATGTATCACAGTCAGGTGAAACCCTAAGTGACTTCTTGTAGGAAAGAGCTCTTCCTCCAAATACTGCTATTACAAAACACCAGGGCCTGGATTCTCCAAGAAAACCTCTGGGAGCAATGCTGATTTTACACCCCAGTACCCAACCTTCAGGTGTTGTGCCTGTGCCATGGAGCCCTCAGCCCTGCTAGTCACTTCTGTGCCTTGCACAGAGCCACCCAACTCAGAAGCAGCCATAGCTGAGCAAGAACGATTCCGTGCTGCCAGCAGGAAAAGGCCAAGGCCACACTCATCTGTAGTCCCACTTCTTCTCTAGGACCTGCATTTTTAAGCAGTGATACTCAATTTTTTTTAGTTTCAATACCTCTTTCAAGGTTCCCAGGCTGCTCCGGAAAGAAACCTACTGGAGAGTCCTTTCCTTCAAGGACACAGCTGGAGAGAGACATCACTCACAGAAATCCACCATTTTGCAAGAAGAGTTTGCACTTTCTGAAGTCCGCTGGGATGTGAGGGGAGAGATGGGAGCAGAGAGGCTCAACCTTGTCAGGATGGAAGTGCTTGAGAACTTCCAAAGCAGATCTTTGACCACCTGGGAAAGCTGGATATTGAAAACATAGGCACTCACACAGGTTAGGCAACTTCTAAGGTTAGGTGGCAGTTCAGTGGGGATATTGAGGATCTCAGTTTGGGCTTTCAATGCCTAAATCCCACTTAAGTCCCACTTAAGGCATCTAATCCTTTTGTGGATCTGGGCCTAAAGCCTTGCCAGGCAGGAGAGAGTCTATGCATGCAAAAGCTGATGGTCAGTGAGTGACTGGTTCTGTTAAAACTAAACTACACAGAGAACGACCTTATTTTGTACAAAGGAATAATGCAGAATAATCAAAAGACGCATTCTAGTCACAGAAAGTTAATGGAAAGTTAATGCAGCTGATACAGATCACAGTCCTGTCTTTAGACCCTAAGACAGTTATGCTGACCTGGAGAACATTATAACCCATAAATCATGGGTCTCCAATAGCTCGTGGGAAGAAGTACATTTGGAAATGTTCAAAAGACAAAATGACTACAGAAGTCCTCAAAAAAATGCCTCACTTACCCACAACAGCTAAGAGGTAAAACTAGAAAGGAGCAGAAATTTATAAAACACTGTAATGTTTACAAAGAGTTAATAATTCAAAGAACAATATTCTGTTATTCAGTGACCAACTAGTTTGCCATGCTCCACAGAATTAAGTAGTTTCAGTCCAGCTTCTAATAGCCAGGAATCCACCTGGCAAAAGTTACCAATTTATTTCTCACTTACCTGCAGTGCTGTTGGCTGTCTCAGCCATGAAGTAAAGTGTGAGTGGAAGCGGATAACAGTTTACCCTATATTCCCTACACCATGTGTCTCTATATCACAAACACATTTTTAATTTTTTAAAGATGCCTGTACTTACCCCCCTCCCTTGAATTTATTTGAAAGGACTGCAAGTATGACATTTTCATACACAAATTATCTTATTGAAAAAAGTGATCTTGGCATAAAAGTAGAATAGAATTACAACAATAAAATACAACTTAATGTTACTATTCTATATTATTGTTATTACAAGACAGATATCATTAATTATTTTAATGGTAAATATTTCTGCCAGGTCCCAGGTGTGCACTGCAACATTTAACTGACTGCAATCACTGAGATTCCTTTATGGTAAAAACACTGAGGTCTCCATTTGGGGGATTCAAATACATCTTCTCAGAGCTCTGCTTCAAATGAAAATTCTCCTGCAGCTGCCCATCAACCAGCATCTGAACTTTATAAACCATGAGAGAAACAAAGGGACCTGCTTCCCCGTTCTTCCTATCTGCAGATGGGCAAAGAGTTCTGGCAGCTCACTCACTAACTCCTGCAAATTTTGCATTCCAAAATCAGTATTCGATGCAAAATACAGGAGAGTAGAATAAGCACATATGTCACAGATCGTAAAGATGCCAAAGATACCTTAAACAAAGGAAAATTGCCCATTCTCCCATGCCCCTGAAGTCCATGGAGTCATGGTGCACTCCTTCCTTCCTGAACACTGCATTATCCCCTCCAGACTAAAACGTGGTTTCCTTTGGCAGGCTCAACGATTGATAAAGTCCCCACCTGGTTTTCAGGGGGTGAAGGAATTACTAATGCTTTGTAATCAGCTCCTGGTAAGGGGGCCAGTGTGGTTTCCCTGATTTACTTGGATATTGGTCTGGAGTCTCACTGTGCTTTCACCTGCATTTTACTTTCAGTTTTGGATTCTTTCCAGGATAAAGACGCAAAGTCAAGGTGGTATCTTTCCTGTCCAGCCACCTCCTCCCTTTCGGTAAAATCTTAATATACTTACAGGTCTGATATACAGGAGGATGCCAATACACTCTTAACACTGACAAAGTCAAACAACAGAAAATATTTTGCAATTTGGCATTTTTTCCCCCAATTATTCCTGTTTAAATGCTTTCCCTTTAATTCTCAAAAGTATTTCTTCGCACTACAAGTCAGCTTATTTTTGCCTGTTGTTAATCCATGTATAAACTAAATCTCACCTTCCCGACTCGACAAGCAATTGCCCCCTTGGTCTGGCAAGGCAGCTCAGAAGAATAGGGAAACCAGGATTTGTCCTGTATCTATCTATGCATTTTAGTGGCAACCTATGCTTGGCTGAGACTGGTCAGCTGTAAGAGACTGATGAGAATTGTTCTAAATACTTCTGGTTGAAAAATATATAAATCAAAATTACTGGTAAAACAACACAGATGTATGCGAAACATATGAAATATAGAAGTAACCTAAAAAATAAAAAAAACCAAAGTTCCAGCCTAGGGTTCTTACAACCTAAGTTTTCCAAATTATATAAATGTCACAAAATATACATACACAAAACAGAAAGTCAGTACACTGCAAGGTGACAGTATACTGTCTATAGAGCAGTAAGGCTTAATTTTCTTGAAGAAGTTTAGCGGGCGATTAAAGTTGGGAATTTAAATTCACACCAATTTGAAATGTTATATTAAATAATGCACAAAGTTAATTTTGCTTGCATTTCTTACTGACTACTATTCCTATTCCGTGTTCCTCATTACAAAGGACAGGCACATCAAGGAAGTAGCACCCAGGAAAAAAATTAAGGGAAAAATATTAGTGGAATGCAGCAAGCCTGGGGGAGAGACCCATTTATGCAGAGAAAGTGCTTAAGCAGGGACATTGGTGCCTGTGTCTATGGGTACATAGAGAGGTTTGGTGAGCGCATGCCCGGGCAAGGAGGATTTGGTTATGGTTAGAATTTGTGAGTGACAGCCATGTGACAGCTGGGAGTCAGCAAAGATTTTGTAGGGATGGAAATTCCTGAGACAAGACACACGACTGCTCATGCGATCTGCATGTGCCTATCATCATGCTATATTATAATAGCTGACACCATGGTTTACCAGCTTTCCAAAAGAGAGGCTATAAATTAGGAAAACGATTTGAGGCACAGTGGATGAGAAATTAAAGTCATAACATTTAAAAACAAAGGGATAAATATAACTTCTTTTCATGCTATTGAAACAAGCAATAAAAAAATCTCCAGTCAAACCACACACCACCAGTAAAACCTGCATTCCATTATTTACCTTTAGTGACAGGTTATTATTTCCTTAGAATATATATATTTTTTTCTTATTAACTTATCTGGAAAGGTCTGAATGCTACAAACATACTTAATTTTTAGTATGGAATAATCCCACTGATTATTCACATACTGTAGCTATTCCTACACTTTCAGGATCAGGGCCTAAGTCACAATGTGCAATTAAGCAGAGGCTTTTCCAAAGAACTGTTTCATTTGCCCTTCTGGAGGTCTTACACAGACATGAAGCCCGTGGAGATGTGCATTTAAATCAAACCTGAAAAACCAAAATACTTCCCCTTTAACACTGAATTCAAGCCAGTACAGTATCACATGACCTTTACCGTAATTTCTATTAAAATCATTTCATGTCTGGTTGCTTCTGCTATCCTGGCTCATTTGTATTGTTTACAACAAGTCATTGCTCTCGACAGTTAGTGGTGGCTGAATCCATGGTTACCAGTTTTTACATTCACTGGTTAAATGGAATGCAGCTCTTCAGTGGGGTTTCATGGAGAAAGCTCTTAAGAAACCACAATCCAGCTATCAATCAGGCTAACCTGGGAGAAATTAATCTGATAAACAGAAGTATCACTGTGTATGAAAAATTTATTGAAAGGGAGCTCAAGGCTTTTATTAGTTGCAGTAGCAAAGTGGACACGTTTGGGTCACACTTAGTACAGGGCAGACTTGGGTTATGAGGTCTATGTCTGACATTCATCCATGTTGTGCCTCCTCTGGCGCTCACTGCTAATACAACTATACTGTTCAAGGCTTAAAAAAAAATAAAAATCTCAAACACTTATTTTACCAGAAATGTGCTCGGAATATAAATAGCGCTTAAATACAGGTTTAACCAGACTGCAGTCCCGGCAAAGTAACTTAAACAGACACAGACAAGATAGTAAAACACAAAATAGACAGCCTTGAGTAGAATCCAATTAAGACAAAAAACACCCCAAACAGAGCAACATTGTTAACGACTAAATTAAGCCTGCAAACAAATATATTTTATTGCCACCTAAGAACAATACGGACTAATTCCGTTTGCTTTGTTATTTATAGTTTGGCGTAGGGTGGGGTTGCCAAAATCAAAGAGCAAAGCAGAAACTTATTTGCAAGATGGACCCCCAAATCCTTTAAAAATGCCTAAAAACATAAGAAAACTTCTTTACAGTTTGATGGCTACAATATTTGTCCCACAAGCTACATGACAGCAACAAATAGTTAAATCAAACATATTACTACTAGCTCATCTACTGCAAAGTCACTGTATCAGAAGCCCGAATTGATTTGTTTCCTTAGAACAAACTGAAAATGAATGTAACATAACATCCGAAAAAAGAAATCCCTCCTGCCCTGCTAATCGGATATCGTATAATGGTTGATTGCAGCTTTGCGCCGTGCTATTGTTGCCTATATCATACATACTTACAGGTTCTGGGTTCTTCCAAGAGTTTGGTGCAGTTTCAAGGACAAATGTCTTAAGGAAGTCTTTCTACTGTGCAGCAGTGATCCTAGCTCTGATCTCATTACATGAGCAAAGTGCTACAGCTGACAATATAAAGGAAACTTCCTGCGTGAAGAAGAAATCTTGGAAAGTCTCAGGGTTAAAAAGGCTGCTTAAATGTGCTGCTTGATTTGCTCCCTAGTTGTGTATACACAGTAGCAGCTGATCTCTGTTCGCAGCCCTGCAGAAAGAAACCTTTGCTGAAAACCAATGGCATCACATTTCAGTGGAGCTACTGCCAGGCTCTGGAGAGCAAAGCAACCTTTGACAACTTCACCCAGTTCAAACCACCCGTGTTTGCTGCATGTCCTGCAGGACTTCTGAAATGGTATATTTACTGTATTATTTTTATTAATGCCACTAGGAAATCCTGCATTCCAGGCAGCCGTGATACAAGCAGAAGTCTCACTCACTGTAATAGGAGGTTCTGACTGTGTCAGGACTGTGAACTGCAGAATTCACCACAACATCTTTTGCTGTGTCTTGATTGTGGCATTTGCAGATGAGAAGCTGTTAGTTGCACTCAAAAGCATTTTCTGTCTTAGAATTGCTAAATTAAGTGCAACAGGCATCCTGTTTATCCTAAATTAATCCTGAGCCTGCCCTGCATCAGTCACGCACTGCTCAGTGCTTTTATTTCTGATACAGAGTACAAATCAAAAGGTTTGGGGAGTGGGAAGGGGGCTAGTTCTTTCATTTAGTATTTTATCTAGAGCCAAGTCTAGCCTGGTCCCTGCTGGATTAAAACCATGGAGCACAACATACCAAATTTTGCCAAGTTTGGTATTCTGACCAAAGTTTCAGTGTGACTCCAAATATCTGTTAGTGCCCCCTTAGCTCCTGCCTCAGCCCTCCAGAACCAAACCAGGGATGAGCAGAACCTGCATCGGCTTCTGCAGCTCTAACTGCTGTCCAAGCAAACTAGTAAGACCAGAAAAGCAACATTTAAAAAGAATACATCTGCTAGCATTATTTCAACTTTTAACTGGGAAGCAATACTCCAAACGCATCCTCATATTTGATGTTAAAGAATTATCAATAATTAATTCAGATGTAGTTGTTTCACCATTTAGCCCACGGTGATTCTCCAAAGAGCAACTGGGACCACACATTCCCCTGGCACTCAGTCAGATCATGACTGTAGAGCTTGCATGCTGCTTCCCAAACAGGACCTACTTCTCTCTCCAGGATAGCCAGAAAACCTCAGAAACAAAATTTAGAAGAATCCCTTATAAAAGTGCACCATTGCAGGGTTTGGTTAGCAGGAGTTGAGGGTTTTTTCCTGGGCTTTTGTAAAACAGATTAATCACCACCCTTTTCTCCCCTCGGGCACTATGACTGTTCTAGCTACTAGTATATTGCGTGTTATTTCTTTAATATTTTGAACTTTATTCCAAAGGGCAGAAACCAAAACTGACAGTACATCAAGACAACATGCTCTGTGATTCAAACAGCAAAATAATTGAGATCCTGTGCATACACAACATCCAAGTCTGTGTACGCACGTTGCACACGTGCACACACACTCATTCACAAGCACAAACAAGTGTAAGGGCTTGTGGCCCAATTTTCAGAGACACTCATAGTTCATGTCCTCACCTCCCTTCAAACACAAAAAAGTAAGAACAAGCAAAATCTGATCAGTGAAACATCAAAAATAATTTTTGTAAAAAGTAGGCACCATTTATAGCAGCGTAACCACATTGATTCAACATGCACCTTCCACCCAAATTTGTCTCTCTCCTTTGGGAGAAGGATCCTGTCCGCCCCTGGACTGTGTCACACCAGAGAAATGAAAGTGTGCCGTGGCATCAGCAGGTTTAATCCTGCTCTTCTCCCTCAAAGGACAGTGCAAGGCAGCGACTCAAAATCCTGGCTACGAGGCAGGGCTCGCTGTCTGCCTGTGTCACCTCTGACACATCACCTCACCTCTCTGTGCCTAAACTGACACCATCACATTTAGTGCATGTTGCAAAAGCACAGCTTCTGTCCCTCTATTGCTCAAGCTGTGAGAAAGGGATTGCATCCTGGAGAAATTAAAGGACTAAAGCTCATGGCTGCGCATCCGGCTCCCAGATGTGCCATTCAAAGGGCCATGAGTGACCTTGAACTGCCTGCTCTCTGTGCTCCAGTGCCCAGCCTGCTGCCCAGATTGCACATAACTCACTCACAGCACTTGTCCACCTGGTCCCTTTTGACAGTAGTATGGCAGAAGAGGGGTTTTTTTCTGTTAGAAATTCAGCACAGAGTAAAACAAGTTCTTTTTGCCAGGTGAAACTCAAGGCACTAATTTAAGACAAGTAAAAAAAAAAAAATCCCAGTGGAAGCAGGAATTTCAGTGAATGAAGTTTTCTCCTCAAGAGCCTCTAAATACCCAACTGTCAGCACAGAAAAGCTGAGAGTTCTGAACGCAGCATGAGCAGTAATACAACCGTATCCAGCAGCCCTACGCCACAGAGACCCACTGGCACTTGTCAAGGCTGGAGGACATCCACCCTGAGTTTGACTCCACTTCTCCTTACCTCTCCTCTATAACCGTGCCCCCTTGTCACAGCTGGGTCAGTACAGATCCACGGACACAGCTCCTTCAGTTACCTTCTCTTGTAAAAGTATACAGAGGTTCTCAACATGGGACAAATGGGAATTACAAAATCTTTCTCCTCCCAGTCTTCCCAGATACACCTCAACCTGCAGGTCTCTGACTTCCCTTTTCGCTCCTTTCTGATTTTCTCATTGAATTTTGTTTTCACAGCATTGTATCCAGCAAGGAGGACAGCAGCAACGCAAAGCCTTTTTTCCAACCTTCGGAAGGTAAAGTAGCCTGGCTATTAAGGCAGGACCGCAAAGAAATGTTCAGAGAGGATGGGGAGCAAGAGCTAGGACAGAAATGAAGGGGAGGCTGACCCCAAGCTTCCGTGATGTCAGAAGCTCTAGGTCTCCATTCCTCCTATCCCCAGTGGAAAGGGTGGCCCTTGGAAGGCAACCCCACTGCCTGCTCTTCGAAAGTCTAAACCAGTACAGGTGTCCAAGATGGGCCATGCCCTACCCTCCTGATATCTGTCAGTCGTAACAATTTAGAAAGCCTGTTTAATTCATGACAGCCTTAAAATTCAAACATATCATCAAGAAGTCACTTATAGCTACTACTACAAATGACTAAACCAGAGCAAAATCTCTGTTTTTACACAAACACTTGTTTTATATTTTAAAACCTGGTTTCTGGCAGTCAAGTAATAAGAGACCCACTTTCTCATTTAAAAAGAGATTTCTGGCTCTTGCAATTAAAGAGGAACAATTGAAGGTAACTGCAATAAAACAGAAGTCCAGCAGAAGCACAGTGATGCTTTTTTAAAAGTCACACCTTTCAATAAGCAGTATCAGTTTTAATTATCAGTCACAGAATCCAATAGTACACAGAGACTTCAAGAAACATATCCTACCTGTTTTATTCAGACACTTAGGACTTTGCTTAAATATTAAGTCTGAAACTGTTCATCTAGACTTGTCTGATTCCTGGGCAGATCCTGAATGTGTCCTTTCCTCAGTCTATCCATATGCATAATAACTGTGACTACAGGATTTTCTTTTTAACTTTTTAATGCACATGGATCCTAATCAAAATATGGAACACCTTCTTCATCATCACAAAATGAGTGGCTATGTTCTCACTGAAACTCCGTAAAAGTTGCTTTTTGCTTTTCATCTATCAAGACTTTAAACCAAAACTAATACAATCATCGGGAACTGTGTATGCCTAAGCTACTTGCTGTTCCCATTAGAAGCTCTGCACTACTCAATCATTAAAGATTCTCTGTCCCATTGTATTAAATATGCTCATATTTTGTGCTATGGGTACAATTAAAATTGTTTAGGTTTTCACACTCATCTTTTATTTGCTCTCTAAAATATCCAGCACACATTGAAACCAATAGAGGTGATAATATAGGTGTAAATATCACCATGGAGGCATCATGATAAATCTGACGTTGGGAATAATTCATTCGAGGTATCTAGATCCAATTTAAATTCTTTTCCAATTTTAACTGAGCCTTCATAATCAGATGAACTTAAACGAAGGTGTACAACTTCATGCTACACTGGTAAACCACCCTAACTAGGAAATAAATTTTCAGTGATTAAGTTGAATTGTTCGTACAAAACGCCAGCTTCAGCTTTTCACCCATACAAAATAGCTTGGAAAATATATACTGCATGTGTTTATTATAGCTACAGTTGCTATGAACATCTATAACTCTCCAACAATTTCTTTGATTTATGTTCAAAAACATACAGGGCATGAAATGATGCCTGCAACCTTACATTTCCCTCAAGAACATTGTGGGGAGAAGATATATTCCAAAACATCATGTTAGATTCCTTGTTACGTCTCCTTTTTAAAATAAATATATGATAATCAATTACACATGCTTCAAAGCAACTGCCACTAGATTCCCCAAAAGAAAAGCTGTTTGAGAAAAGTTCCATTTTCTTTCCCCTCATGGCTGAGTTATAATAAGAGATCTTGCCCAGATATTTTAGGAAAAAAAAACATATTATAAAGGATAGGCCTTGCTCCACTTGTATATGCATGCACAGGTTTGTGCTTGCCTAGACTTGACTTAGAACAAGGTTTTCAGAGAAGTAACATCTCCACTGATTAACATGCTAAGAAAAGGATGTGTGTGTGAAGATCTTGCACCTAATCTCCTTGTCATGTATGCTTGTAGTAATCCAAATGATGTCAAGAGAATGACACAGATGATAAGTTAATGTATCAGGCTCGACTTCCCTTTCAACCTCAATATGCAAAACATCCCTTTAAGAAGTCCACCCAGCTGTAGCCTCCACTAGAAACAGAAACCTGCAGATGTTTATAGGAATATCAATTAAGCTGAATGGGAGCTCTGCCATTAATGCTGGTGCATGTAAGATTGGACTTTGCAGATCTGCCTGAACTCCACGCAGAGGCTGAAGTGCATGTTTTCTCTGGGGTATTGAGGCCAGTGGGTTATATGCCATTAACAGGTAAGCATGATATGGATAGTACTTCCACAGTCTCATGGCTCTGGCACAGCAGCAAGGGCAGCATCCCCGGGCAGCACCCTTGTCCACAATGGGAAGACGAGGGCTGCCAGGAACGCAGAGAGTGAGTGCATGGACCTCCCCGCCAGCACAGAAAAGATCAGTCTGCCCTGCCTCAGGTAGTTTGTGCTGCCTGCACCCCAAACAGGGAGCTCCCGTTCCCTGTGTCCTGGGCATTTAATTCAATCCTTGGATTGCGCTGCAAACTAAACAGCTGACAAACAATACAGAAAACTGGACTGGATGGGACAAGCCCCTCTAAGGAGGACTGGCACCTACTGACACTGAGTTTCCAGCAAATATGGAATAAGGTGGATGTGTGACTTGTTTTGTGGCCCTGTTCATCCCTGTAAGTGTACAAAATTCGCATGCCAAATAGGGAGATGGAATAAATTCAGTCATTTTACTCTTCCCCACCCCATTTTCTTAGAATCAAACCCTCAAAGAATAAAAATTCTAGGAGGGGAAATACTGGCTTGCACCCTCTTTCTCTGGCCCCCAGTGCTATTTTATCCATTACTAAGGAAGCCAAGGAGGAGGAGGGGAGAGGACTGGACATGCATGCCTACTGCCCATGCAGCCCCAGCTAGATAGCATCAACAGTTGTTCTCCTATTTTCACAGTGGGAAATAAGCAGGTACTAGCTGTATTGGAATAATCAGGAGGAATCTAGGTCAAAATCAAAGCAAGACTGCTCTGTCCATTTGACAAAACTCACATGCAAACACAATACCCATGTAAAAACAAAGAAGTTATTTGTAGCAGTTATCTCTGTTAGGGTTGCTAAACAAGCATGCAGACATTGGCCTACCTTGAGTAAAAGGCACTATTCCTTCCCTGTGACTTCTGAAAAGGCATTCAAAATCGATATAAAATTGCAATATTACGAAATTTTATAATCATTATTTCAAAAAAGCAGACTTGAAAGGGTCTCTTGTTCATGGGTAAATCTTCAGTTAGTTTTTCTAGTACCGGTGGTTCAATCGAAAGATTCGCCAACTGCCCCCTGGAGAAAACTGAAGATCTGCATTTAAATGGAGATATAGTATTTCCAAATGCACGGTACCTGCAAGGCAGATACTGTCAAGGTTTCTTAGTGAGCGGATCTCAAATTGTATTAGGTACCTTTCAGTGCCGTAACTATCCCCATTTCGTAGGATTGGGGCTATTTCCATATAATTTTTTTCCTGTGTGCATGCTTTGTAATATTTGTCCTGATGAGTCAAAATTAAACCCCCATCCACAACAAAGCCCTCACATAGCAACAACAAGGAATTACAACCTTATGCATAATTCTCTGATGGGGATGATGAAGACTGTATTAGATGGCCTGACTAAAAATCCTAAATAATTGAAAACTCTGATGACTTAATAGAGTAGTGAGCTTGGTTTACAATGCAGCCAATTTAGAGTCATAAAAACACCGTGTAAAATGTTTATCTTGTGGTTGACCATTACATATCCTATTTATTATTCCAAAGTATTTCAACAGCATTTTTCTTCATCAATGCGGCTGCTGGCATTTAGCACCCACTCGCTAAATTCACGTGATTTTCCTGGAACAGCTTTAGGAAAAGAAAACAAAAAATTAGCAGATCACTACAAAACTGTTCCTTGCTACTATATGCCTCTTTTTCACATTCTGACTTGAACTGACTTCATGTGCTGCAAAATACGCTCGAAACTGCCGAGGCTAAAATATAATAAATCAAAGCTGTATACGTGAAGTTAAAAAGACTGGTGCAACTACTGATCCTGACACATCAGAGAACCAAAAAAAAAAATCAAACCTCATGAATACTTTGTTGCTAATGTACACGAGTTCAAAGAGCAGTGTTCCTCTTAGGAAAACATCTTAATTTTCATATCAGAAAATCATCCTAACCTTCCAGAAAAGTTTTTACGAGTATGCAAGGAAGGCAGAGAGAAGGTTTAGAGTGCAAAAGACACTCATGATGGGTTTCAGACACGCAGGCATTAGTCCTGGCCGCCTCTCGCCGAAATTCAGGTTGCAATTGAAATGTCCCTGTAAACAAGGTTACTGCGAACAGCCCAAGATATCCTTCTCAGCAACACCTTCACCAGGAGCCCTTCAGCTGTCTACTTAGTTTGTTATACCTTATCTCACAGCCCTGACATCCTAATGCTGATTCAAATTCGGGATTCAAAATGAAAGACGAAATATCTCTAAGATCACTTAATATTGAAATACCATTGCAGTAATAAGTGGTGCCAGGCTGGAGATATGGATATAGTACTCTAGTGGTAACCTTTTAATTTCTGACAAAATATTGTGGAATAACTGTGATACTGCACAGACAGCTAATGCAATCCATTTGTTTTCCTTATTTCGATAATGAGCACGCTGAATGTCGTGTTTACCTTCTCCTGCCCCTGGCACATTTTTAAAGTCCTCTAAAAGGAGACCTGCCAGATTCCTGTACAGACATGAAACACCCCACACCACGGAGCCCCCCTCCCCAGCACGCTGAACCACAGCTACCTTGATGCTCCCAAGACAAGGAAGATCATAACCACGAGTCGCTTCTTCATTCTAAGTCTTTGGCTATTTTCAGTGGAAATGCAACGCACGCACCATGTATAATCTAATGTAGGTTATATTGTAAACTACTCCCATTCTGAAAGTGAGGGTAGGCATGCTGCACCAGAACATTTTGTCCTCTGAAATAAAACAGGGAAGTAATAATGAAATGCATCAAGCAAGTTTTATACGTTGTATTTTAAACAGGGTAGCTAATAAATGCCTAAAACTTTGGTGGGTTTATAAAGGGCGCTTGGATTTCCCTCCCAGTCACGGACAGTCATAGGGTGAAACAGAGGGGGAGTCATCTGTTTTTCTGTTGTGTTTACTATTAGAATCTCCTTAATAGTATGAAAAGACAGGATTCCAGAGGGTGGGGGTGGAGTGGGACAGGGGTACAGTATAGGGGAGGGGGAGAATTACAGGAGAGAAACCCAAGCTGCTCAGTGCCTGCCTTCCCACACTACCATTCACCTTCATTTTCATCTCCTTTATATTCTACTCATTTTTACTTGCCTCCCCCATTATTTAGTCATCTCTTAAATGCAGTCCTCTCTTCTCTGGGATCACGAAAAACATATTAACTAGAACCAGTACACGGAGTGCATCCCCTGCAGCACTTCAAAATGTACCTCCAGACCAGTCATGCCTTCATTGCATTAGTGACCAGGAGAAAATAAAAAATAAAATAATTAAAAAAAAAAAATTCGTCAGGAAAAAAAATCCCTCACCCATCAGGTCACAGTCAGACCCCACAGGCAGACGCTTCCCCAAACCCCCCCTCCTCCCCACGGCCGGCGCTGGGAGGGCAAAGTGCCAGGAGGAGCGGGCAGTGCGTGGACTTTGCACACTTTCCTTCGCCTCTCCTGATCCCGGGAGCGCGCGGCCCCGCTGCCTTTGTGTGCGCGCGTCCGCCCGCGGGTCCCG
>WEIT01030327.1:1504-23871 GCA_013389985.1 Dryoscopus gambensis
GGTATATGTCACTCAGGAAACCAAAAAAAAAAAAAAAAAATCTATGGGGGTGGGGGGAAGTCAGTGAGGAAAAATATGAGGAAAAATAAAAATAAATCCTCTTTTTAAACCAAATGTTCCTGCAGTCTACATGAAATGTAGATGTAAACAAGCAGTTTGAAGCACACTTGGTTACAGCCAATAGTTTACCTAATTAAGTTGGGGTTTCACTGTCATTTAGCATTGTTTTACTCTTAAGTGGATATCCAGCATGAACAGCCAGCTGTCAGAAAGTGACAGAAATGAATATTAATGCACACTAGGCAAAAAGAAAAAGTCCAAAAGCTTTGCTGTCACATTAAGTTCTTACATATAAAAACATATTTCCCCATTTTGAGGGCTGAAAAGTCACAAAATAATCTGTCCTTTTACTACTTTTTAACTAACACGTGGTAACCACCACAACTCTAGCCAACAATAGGCAAGGGTGGTGAATACCAGGGTTTCTTTCCCACTATAAGATCATTCAGTTAATTGATCCAGATATATGAACCCATAACATAGGAGAAATCAAATCCTGATAGTCTGATAGAAAGGGTAACTGAAGACACACTTTTCCTGATAGAATCTGCGTGCTCCAGGAGCAAGAATAAGGCAACACTGCATTTAACAGCCTCTGGTCATGAGCTTACCAGCTTCAAAAGCTTCTCATTAACTTCTCCCCTGTGGTAGGACTTAGTTTTTAAGAAAATACACTGACAAGGTGCTTCTCTATTCAATTTCAAAAAAAATATAATGTGCATACACCTAAAACAATAAAAAATATTGGTTACAACAGCACATTACAAGAGTTTGGAAAACAATTTCTTCTGAAGGTTTTTCTAACAATATCTGGCAACTTCTTCAATCCTGTCCCATATTATCTTCTGCAATATCAGTACTATGTTGGACTGTTATTGAAACATTCCATATTTTTAGGCAGGGCAATGCTGATTAAAGTAATTTCTTCAATTAAATTTTCACTAGCCCAATATTAGTACATTATTTATAAGCTGTTTGCTGGTTTACAAGGTTAATCCATTAAACCAGATAAGTCTTGTCACTGACATTTGTTTGAATTGAGACCAGGACACTGTTTTATATTCAACCCAAACAAAGGCTACAGTAAAGGACAGTAGCAAAACTGTTTGACTTCAAAAGTTGTTTTAGCAATTGTGGAACTATGAGCAAGAAGCAGTAACAGTAACATAAAAATCACTGAGTAAAAAGTGGGGTTTCTTTCTTGTTGGAAGAATAGGGCTTACAGAATAAAAATGTTAGAGAAATGTCATTTTATGTGTATTTTTTTTCACCCTCTATCAAACACAGATCTTCCAGTAAACAAAGCAAGTTAGAACGTAGCCTTTTTGAATCCTTTATTAAAATTAGTATCCCATCAGTTTCTCCCAGAAATAAAAAGACGCTAAACTAAAGATTCTAAAGTCTTTCTATAAAAATTATGTAATACATTTTTCTTAAGAATTCTCCAATAGACCTACATCTGAATTCTCCCATCAGTGTAACCCCATGCGTCATCCATATGATGGTCAAATCAAAGAACAAAAAATTAATCTAAATTGTCTTATTTGCAACCTGACAATAAAATTATTTCTCTTTTCACTATACCATACAATTTTGTCTATCCAGCTGTCGCTATTTTATGCAAAGCAAATGTTCACCGTTTTCTTAAGAATATGAAAAAAATAATATGAAAAAAAGCCATTGAAATTCTCCATATTTCAATGAGAAACAACGATCACATGTAAAAGGCAGAATTTTTATCAGTACAAAGGTTTTTCTCAATAAGTTCTCAAGTAGATTAGTATGAAAAAGTAGCTTTTTTGTTTGGTTGTGGCATTTTTTCTTTTAATTACAAAATAATTAAAGGCATCTACTTACATTTTACTGAACCAAGGCTAGTCCTGACTGTCATACCTTTGGATCCAGTTTCTCCATAATTCCAGACTTTCCCATTTCTATTCAAATTACAAGCTATAATTGAGAATTCATTATCTATTGAATCTTATGTGTAGGACCATTTACTTTTTAATGAAACCAAAACAAAACAACATAGCAGAAAATGTTCCCTAGGTTACAAACATACCTTCATTAAACTTCCTTTTAAATTAAAATATGATATTAAAGTCAAGTCTAATGCAACTCATAAGATGTAAAACCCCATGCAAATTCTTTGTTAGAAAGTTATTAAAAACATTTGTTACTAAGTCATTAACTTCTGTGCTTGTCAAACATGTCTATTAAAGAATGCTAAAATTGAATCTCCTGTCTACCAATTAAAAAGCAGAAATCAGAGAGAGAAGTGAAAGAACAACACATTATTACTAAAAGCCTGTGATATCACTGCCTATCAAGGCAGTGATAGTGATAGCAAATTTTACCACCTCAAGAACATTGAGGCACGTTTTACAAAAAGGAGAGTCAGATACCTCGGGGGACAGAAAGAGACGAGTAAAATAACACACTTCTAGAACTATTAGAAATATTATTACTTTAATAATAAGCAAGGAATGTTTCTTACTATTTTTTGTTTCTATATAACATGGAGCAAGATTGAGAAGTATTACTAAAGGGGATAATCAAACCCAGAAATAAACTGAGACTAATGAGGAATTGCCATCACACACCATCTTTGATATGGAAGATAAAAATCTCAAAAATTGTTCAAAGTAGGAGATATTAGAAGTGACATTATACTGTGCTACCACACTGGCACAAAAGAAAAGAGATACCAAAATAAAAGAAAACATTTCAGAACTAGAAAAACCTTGACACTAGGTTTCAAAATCAGAAAATTTGCTTTCCTGTAATTTAGGAAAAAAGAAATCATGTTGTTTTTAACATAATCCTGTTCCCAAGAGATGTAAATCCTTTAGATTTAATTTCTTACATATAAATCTGTCTCACATGAAATGCAATGGAATAGGAATGGTGTCACTGCATATGCTGCTGATAATATCAGTTATTATTTTTTTGCCTTACAATACTCTACTTTCAAGCACACAAGTCATTAAGCATTGCAGGTTTCAGGCCAAAAATTTTTGCTTACAACTGTCATAAAACTTCAAAAGCTTTTATATTTTCAAAAGTGTCTAGGAATACATGCTTGGTTTATTACATCAAAGAACCAGTTCACTGGCATCCCTGCATCTGAACAAGACTAAGTATTCATGAAAGAAGTGCAAGCTAGAAAGCTTATTTTCCTGATAATGGACACTATGATCTGGCATGGTTGATGGTTTTGAACAGAAACTATCACTATTCCCTGAAACTGTGCCATCCAGCTCAACAACTCACCCTTAGTGGCAGCTCAGAATTCAGGTAATGTGACACGGAAGCCGAACAGCATTCCAGCCCAAAGCAGAAACTGTGTATTTAATCTCGTAAAGGTAAACCTGAATATAAAGTCATAAACATTTTTACCCATTTTGAACACAGATGCAGAGACATGTGCAAGCTATGCTGCAGAAATTAATCTATTATTTGAGTTTTAGCTGACAATGTAATTTCTTAAACTAAAATTTCTTCCTCATCTAACCTGAGTGCTACCATCCATTGCAGTAATACCACGGTAAGCAAAGCAAGCCCCTTTTTTAAGTGAACTTCCCTCCTTCTTTCTCCTTTTTCATTCCCCCTCCTCTTCTTTACTGCTTTACTGAGTAGAAGATTGAAATAAACTTTCTCTGCACAGAGTAAGCATATGCCAAAAATTTCTGTTGTTGTTAAAATCAGAAAATTGAAGATTACATGGTTAAACATTTTAAATCCCAATGATTCACCCATTTGTAGCAGGAAAATAATATCTTCCTTCTTTCCCTGCACGCAAAAAATATCGGAATGACCTACTGTTACCATTTTTACAATTGAAGAACCTTGCCAAAATACACTTGTTTCCTCCTACTCATAAACAAATTAGAAAACCTCCAGGTCTAACTCTGTATTTACTAATTTTATAAACTTTTCTCCGTTTAATTTTAACATAAGAGGTGACAATAAATTGGCTTTACCGACTGTGCACATCACAAACAGCTATTAAATACAAAAAATGTGGTGAGCATACTGCACGAGTAAGAAAGAAAGGATGCAGATGGCATTGCAGTGAGACGAGAATGAAAGTATTTGAAATGACTACAGATGAAAGCATTTCCCAGACCGAAGCCTTTTGTCAATCACGGAGCCGTGCCCCTGAGCGCGGTGCTTTTACTCCNCCTGCCTGGTCAGCTACAGGGCCACGGCAGCAGCTGGGAACAGCTGTACCTCAGACACCTCCGGCAGCACCAAGGACCGCAGCCAGGCTGACCTGTGAATAAAGGTGAGGCTACAAAAAGCGATGGCAGCCGCTCAGTATTGGTATTTAGCAATATTAGTATCTTAGGCACTACGAGACAGTCTCTGTGCCCTCTGAGAAACCCTCTTCAGAAAGAATTGTTCCACACTATTAAGTCTATTATACATTCTCTATTATTAGATACTGCTATTTTAAGTTCTTCTCCAGGTCTTACAACAAATCTCTATAAACAGACTTCACACTGATGGCATTTAATTGCTTTGCATGTGCATCAGTTAATGCACGAATGATTCGAGCAATTAAGAGCCAGAGGTACTGCTTCGTTTCCATCCTTCTAGAACCCAGGAAAATCCAGTGAAATAAAGCAAGGATTCTCAACTGGACTCATGCAGTCTGAAATCATTCAGTGTGTCCTCTGAAACAGGAAAGCATGTAAAACATGCCTATGATCCAAGGGTTTTAAAGGTATCACTTTTATACCTTTTGGACTATCAATATTCAATCAATGCTTTTTCAAGCGTATTTTAAGACTGCAAGAACAGTTACTTTGTGGATATCTATAGAACAAGAGCATTTATAAGCAATTCTTGCTTATGATGGATTACAACTGAGAAAGTTTATTTCACTCTTAAAAAGATCAACTAAGCATTCAACCATTCAGGTAAGACAGGACCAATAATTTCCCCAAAGAAACTTAGACAAGACTATACAGTGTCCACTTATGTGTCCAGTGAAGAAGCATTTCTTTGGAGAAATCAAATTGGTTTTGTCACTTTTTATCAACACATTAATCTATTTCCAACAACAAAAATATACTTTTACTTTTGGAATTACATATACATGCAAAATGCAAACACAGATAAAACACTGTTCTTTTTACAGGAATAAGATGGTGCTGAATTTCTAAGAAACAGTTGAATTATAGTTAAACAGAACAATGCTTATCATTCAGTGTTTTTCACTGTATTGCAACAACAATATTATTATATAAATTATATATAATATGAAAAAAAATTTAGAAGCCAGATAAAAAGAAGTGCTTGTAAATAATTATTCACCCATATTCAGAATGAAACAGGATCTTCTCATGTTAATTCTAAGGAGACAAAGACCTTGAATTAGGACATACTTTAGCACAATCTTGTAGATACTTAAAGTTACTGAAATGGGAGGGTAATTTTGCTAAATAAACACCTAAGAGACTCTCAGGGCACCAGCCTCAAAACTGGTATCATTGAACACTTTTACTCGTCTCCAGCTGGCTTGAACTGACACAAAAAGAGAAGCAAGAGGTCCTGTTAAAGGACCTGACAGTGACTGGTGTATAAATCAAAACACATCAAAACACATCAATTGTAAAACTATGCAGTTATCAAAATCATGATTTTACAAATGTGCTGAATTGGATTTTTAACTTCTAGCTTTCATATGTTTTCATAAAGAAGAGATGACGTCCAGGGTCTGATAACTATTGGAACATTTTTTGTATTACTAAAGCTATTACATCAAGTCCAAAACCTTTTGTTACCAATGCCAACCCATTATACAAATTTCTTTGTCTAAATAGTGACATCTTACATATACATATTCTGGTTCCTAAATTTCACATATTTTGTTTAAAAGTTATGAGGCATTTCTCATTGTTAATTAATAAACAGATGCTAGGATAAACTTTGCGAACCTCTATGATAGTTCCTTTTTCCAAAGGAAGTATCTGATTGTTTCCTTCAACAATCCAGACACCTGAAGTTAAATTGCACAGGAATTGAGATATGAGCAAGATCTACCTTTTCCACAGACACTGTCTCTGATGTACGAGCCATGAAGCTGTTAAAGCCATCATGCACCAAGGTTGGCTTCTTTCAGACTGTGCACACTTGATCTATAAGGAGATTCTCCTGGAGAAGGCTCATTCTCTGCATCAGACCAAGTTACAGAAGTCAGTGTTGGCATGGGAGCCAGACTGGCAAGGAGAAATAGCCATAAATGTGGACTCTTACTTCCAAGAAGTTCCATTTATTATTTTTAAATGAATAATTATTTATACATATATTATTTGTAAAAGAAGAATTTCCTTACTTCAACCAAGTCCAGAAAAGACAATTGGCTGACAATCAAATATTGACTTGCAATTTGCAGGCAAACAGCTGGGAGAAAGCTGGATGTGCATCAGCCTTTATAGAGAGCTGACCTGGCAGCCAGGGAAAAATGAGCAGAAAAAGATTTCTGCATCTGCAGGTTATTGTAATTAGTAAAGAGCATTCTGTGAAACTTCCTAAGACACAAAATTAGAACTGGCTCATTTTATTCATATAAAGTAAGAGAATTTCGTGTGGACAATTTGATGACTACATTCAGCGTTCAGTTGTTAGCATATTTTTCAGGGTGGAAAATAAGCAGACTACAGATGGGGAAAACATTGGAGCTGGCTCAGCAGGGTTAATTCTGGCATGATGCTGCATTACCAGTCAGCTGCAGTGCCTCAGCACCACACTCCAGGGACCAGGGTAATTGTGCATGGAGCTGGCAGGGAGTCAGGAGCTTTGTTAGCTCCTGATCAGCATTAACCATTCTAAATAAAGCTCGGCTCTACGCAGACAAATGTAGGTGACTCCACATGATCCTTATCAGTACCCTGGAGCTTTCTTCTATGTGGAGTATGCTATTTCCCCAATAATAGATAGTGGAAAGTGACTACTAGCAGAAGTCACTTTTGGACAAAGATTTGGTCCAAAGCTGTTCCCCTCCAGCTTCAGCCCTTCTGTATAAAACTTCCCAAAAATGTACAAGGAGAGCAGGAAGTTAGTAGAAGAAAGCAGACCTTTGCATGGTCACAGGTGCACAAACAAAAACCTGCAATAAAGTGAAAAACAGAATTTGCATTTGGTGTGCTTATTACTACAGAGTGAAAATGTTTCATCATAATGAGATGCGTTTTAAACATTACTGAGAATTCCGTAAGGTTATATAGTCCACACAAGGAAACATTTTCAGGGACACAAAACCACTCTACAGAAATTAAGACAAACTAAACAAACAATTCCCTAGAATAACATCCTGTGACAAGGTAAACTGGTAAAAGTAAAAAGAAAAGGGGGACCAAATGAAGGCCCATATGCAAAGGGAGACCAAATTAAGACTTTGGCACAACTAAACACAGCATCAAAATCCACCAGATTGCTGGATGATTTACTAAAAAACTTCTAGAATAAATCTGATATGGACAATAAGGAAAGTAAATTAGTATCAGCAGGTAAAAAACCACAGTATCTATCAGCTCTGAAGGAGACCTCTATAAGCTTTAAAAGGTCACCATATTGTTAAATTGTACAAGAAAGTTTGCAGTGTTTGGAATGAAAAGTACAAAGTCCATTTTGTGGTCCGAAGGTCTTTATTTTTCTTATAAGATCAAGAGATTTCTAGGTGAAATGCAAGCATGTCTTTTTCTAACATAGAGATACAGAAACTTTTGATGTTGAAGAAAATTGTGATAAAATTTCTAGGGGCAGATTATAAGTCAAGCCTTGCAATACCAAGTTTCCATACCTTTAGATCAAAAAACAACATTAACAGATCAGGCAGGAGAGAAGGAAGGTCAGGGAGAGGACAGGATTTTTTTCTTACATCTCCTAATTACTTGTAGACAGAACTATTTTATCTGAATTGACCGATAAAGTGGTCTTGCAGATATTGATCACTATTGCAGTCTATTGATCCAATCCACAATCAGCTGAGTGCAATGGAAACAGTCTTTAACTAGGAATTTTAATATGCCTGCAAAACAGATTCTTCTTTCTTTCTTTCTTCATTCATTTCATCTTGAACCATATAAAATCGTTTATCTTCACATAGAATCCAACATAGAACTCACCCTATAGCGATACACAATGAAAATATTTTTTAAAAAATTTTAAAAAGCTAAACCCCAAGGGCAACTAGAACAAACTGTGCTTACCACATCTATACAGCAAATGACTCAAGGTTTCAGGGCAAGGCCTCTGAGCTGCACTGCTCAATTCAAGCCATTTCAGAGTACCCGGAGAAATGAGCTTCTTGAAGACTGGCAGCAGCACCACAATAAACTGTGAAAAAATTAAACCACACTAGACACACCACTGGATTTATTTGCATATATCTACATTAATTATGGGAGTCCAGTTCAACTGTTAAGCTCAAACGCATCATTGTAGATAACTATTTTAAATGTTGCTAGAAACAAGTTATTGTTACACAGCTTTAGCAATAGATTATTCTAAATCTATTCCAAAACCCGTACAAAAATGGAATCTCAGATTTTACTTACACGATCAATCTGCACTGAGTTATTACAAGTGTAGAAAAATAAGAAAGTTGTTACATGGTCTAGTTAGTTGAAACAAAACAAGAAGACAAATTGCAAAGCTAGTAAGAGTTCTTTTGTCATCTGATTTCCCACAAAGCATTTTTAATTTTATAGGAAAATACTGAAAACAAGTTTGTTCAGAATGATGCCTCTGTGCTTCATAGGATTTTCAGGTACAGTTCCCATTCTCAGCTAACCTGGTGATAGGAGCCATTTCTTGCTCCAGGAACACCTTTCCAGAATAAACAGAAACAGTAAAACAATTATGAAACTGTAATTACAACTGGAGAAACTCATTGAAGGACTTAGTCCTCAGAAACTCAATCTCACTGAAGTACTCAGTCCCTCAGAAACTCAGTCTTACCAATAAAACCAAAATTATCGGCAGTGAAGAACTATAAAGACTGACTCCCAACATATTTCACCAAAAGGAATTTTGAGAAACTTCTTTTCTAGAAGAATCCTCTCATTCAGTCTGGAATAAGAAGAGATGCAATCCACTCACACTTCCAAGATGATGTAGCTGACTATGCAATATGACCTCAGCAAAAAGGCATGTGACCTACACATTAGTTATTGGCCAAAGTGGAAATGAGATCTAAAAAAGTTAAAGACCTAAATACATTCTGAAATAACAGTATTACTTAACAGTCATAAGTGAAAGTCATAAGTGAAAGTCATAAGTGAAAGTCATAAGTGAAAGTCATAAGTGAAAGTCATAAGTGAAAGTCATAAGTGAAAGTCATAAGTGACATCCAGGATTAAGAAGATAGTCAAAAACAGGGAAATCTGCTAAATTTGTCAAGAATTGATCAAGTTTTACTAAATTTTTCAGAACCAAAAATGAAGACAATATTTCTAGCTCATAAGTCACTGCTGAGGTTATTGCTGCTGAGCAAAAATATTTTACCTATGATAAGTCCATAATTTGTCTAATAGGAATAAGTGAAAATTAACTGGATCACTCTAGTTAGTTCTCTAACATTCACTATGGAAATGCAAATCAGACTTGTTAGCAAAAAAAAAAGGAAAGGAGAATAAATATTATTATATTTGGAATCTCATCAGCGATGAAAATTGACTATTTTTTCTCTAAATTATCTGCTCCTTGTATATCCCAATTCATACCTTGATGCCAAAAATTAGTTCTTATTATTTCGATTCATGTGAAATCCTATGGCGGATGTCGAACCACGTCTCCTTCTGTATTAAAGAATTAGGCTGGTCTAAGAGGAAGCAAAATTCAAAAACCCATAAAGATGGCTTAAAATCATTTGGGCTGCTGTATCCACGTGAACAATGGTATATGACATTATAATAGGACCAGAGAAATTCATAATCCTTTCATACCTGTGAGAGTGTTAAGGACACCTGGAACACTATGCAGCATCATTAATGCATTTATTCAGGCCTGGAATACGGGCAGGTGCCAAAGGAAAGGCCAACATTCAAATTCTCTGGTATATTATGTGACTTCACCTAGCTGAGACACAGAAAATTCAAACCAACTATCCTTTTACTTACACCTAAAGAACTGTTGGTACTGAAATGAAAATCCCACAATGCCACTGAAATGCAAGTCAAGCAAGAAAAGAAGCCATCAGACTTTTTCAGCATCTAAATCCTCTTTGTCTAAGAAGAAAATAAAAATTATTTTTGTAAGCTAACTTTATTTATGCAACTCACAGTTAAAAGACAACAACACAAGCTACAAAAATTACATTCCTGCAAGTGCAGTGAACAGATGCTTAAGCATCAAACAAACTGAGAATCGAACAGATGTCATTCTGATAAAGGTAGAGGAAAACCAGGAAAACATACCTTGAAAATATTTCAAATAGATTGCCTTCCAATGGCCGTTTGAAGTATATATTCACTCATCTAG
This sequence comes from Dryoscopus gambensis, assembly GCA_013389985.1. NCBI lineage: Eukaryota > Metazoa > Chordata > Aves > Passeriformes > Malaconotidae > Dryoscopus > Dryoscopus gambensis. The sequence goes on from WEIT01030327.1 coordinate 12,056, forward strand.
CAAGTATCCTCAAACATATTCCAAACCCTGTGAAGGTCAAAGGCAAGGGCACCTTTGTGGTTCAGGAGCTGCGCTGCTGTGGGTGTCCATGTCAGACCAGGGCCCCAGCCCAGGTCTCCCTTTCCAAACCAGCCACCTCAGCCCTGCAAACTTCCCTTGCTCAGAGCATATTTTGTACATGAAATCAAAGCTCCTCTAACTGTCAAACTCCAGAGCACAGACACAAGTGCTTTGCGATTAAGCCTGAATGTATTGATTTCTTCATTCTATTATGAATATCTATGGCAAATATTTCAGCTTATCTGTTACACAAGCTTAAAAGTCATTCAATAAGGTTTAACTTTTGTCCTTTTTTTGCCCCCAGTGCTGCCTGTATTTTATGTTTTAACTAAAGAAATGCAAACACACAACATCGTATTCCATACTCATCTTCATCCCACTTACTTCATGAAGTTTAAAGGGACTATGAATGACTTACTATTCTACTCATCCATAATTGCAGTAGAATGACTGCAAATTAGTTTCTGCACTGAAACATCCCTACGTCAACTTTGGTTCCCTCTGGGTTTGACATTATTGTCTCTAGAAAGAAAGCAAATTCTTCTAAAATGAGGGATTCAAGTTTCATCAGCTTAGGCTGATCAGCAATCAACCTAACACTTTTACAATTCCCTTGAAAAACGGAAAACCTCATCTCTGTTATTTTAAAAAGACAGAGAAAAATAAACTGTGCAGATCAACAACTGGTCGTCAACATTTTTACAGTAATCTCCAAAATTAGGTTAGGTAATGGCAAGGTTAACATCTAAATCAATACACCATAAAATACTCAGCAACTTTCCTCTCTAGACACCACAAGTGGTAGAAACTTGTAGCTGAACATAGGGGTTATCAGAAAATGACAGTTCATTGATTAAAATGAGTTTTGTGCTGGCACCTCTGATCAGAGGAGGCCAAATCACAGATGTGTCTCTGGCAGACACTTTCTCTCCCTACTGCAGCACTAATGCTCTGCTCCAAGATCAGGGAACACTGCCCCTTGAAGCCCTTAGCTGCAGCCCCACTCTGTGTCAGAGAAGAGAATTTCAAAGCTGTAAGACTGCCAGGGTAACTTGAAATTCTCAAGGCTTCACAGAACTTCAGCTTCAGCTTCACAGCTTGGCCCTGTTTACTGCCAAGAAGCCTGGAAGAGCTTCTGCCAGCCTCTCAGAGTTCAATAGCTGCTGGCAGTAAAGGCCCTCCTCCAAGTGGGATGAACTTCCATACCGTAGGCAAAGAGCTTAGAAAATCCGAGAATACAGAATAGAGCTGGATGCAAATATATCTTGGAAAAGAAAAATGTCCTCAGAACTAGAAATCTGAAGTTTGAAAATGCTGCAGTACTGATTACAAAGTGAAAAGCACATACATCATGCAAAAATAACTAAGATGCTACACTTGTGTTTCCTGTATGTCACATACTAAGGTTTGTTAGCACAGCTGTCATTCCAGAGTATCCTTCAACTGATTAGTATATGATTTACATTATGTCTCATGTAAACATCAAATATGGTTAAATCACTCACTAATACGCTACATTAACAAAAAAGCCTCCACTTCCCTAAACCAAAGAGAAGTTTGGGGCCATACCCTGGCTTGCTACACGCTACTGCCAGCAGGACTTGATAATCAGAGAGCAAACTGTAACTGATAGATCTATCATGCTGTGCTTAAGCAGGCCTTTGTGAAAAGGCAAAAATCACTGTAACTATTGATCCATCCTTTCTCACTCACCTGCAGAAAGAACTGAAATTATATGATTGCAGGGGAAGATGTTTAACTGGGGAGAAAGGTGTTTTGGAATCAAGTGGCACAGCTGGCACAGCTGACCTTGCTCCTGCATTCATTCACCTTGAAGAATTCCTTTGGTACATTCCAAGGGACCAAAGCTCAAATGGTTACTGAAATAACTATTTCTAAACTTCCATTTATTATGTTCATAGACAAAGAAATGACTATGAGTTTACATCAGCTTTAAGTATCATAGTCAAGGTATCATAGTCAAGTCCCAAGCAGCCCTCTAAAGATGTTCCACATTTTTAGAATCCTCTGTACAAGCCAGGTCCCCACACACCCTCTGAAAAATTATCAAGAATTTCTATAACATCAACTCAGTACCTTTTCATTACTTTTAAAAGGCAACAGTTAAGACAAATTTTAACATTAGAGTCTATTACAGTTATGTAAATTAAGTCAATTTGTCCTTCCTTCAATTAAACATGCTAATTTCCCAGGGGACTCAACACCATTTTCTTCAGTTGTCACATATGCCATCATCACACAGTACACGGTAGCCTTAAAAAGAATTAATCAAGTATCTGATCTCACAGACCCTGCCTATGTCAGTAAACCTCATGTAACCCAATTCCCTGAAATTCAGAGACATTCTCAAATGAGAGAGTTTCTCAGATCCCCGCATACAAGAACACAACCTTGGTGTTCCATAGTTGCAGTAAATCCCAGGAAACTCTTTTGCCACCAGACAGCAGAATTAGAAATCTCAACACAAAAGGCATTTAGCTCATAAACTATTATTACACTTCTATATGGCCTTCTTCCGTTTAATGTTCAGTTTGTCTGAAAACGGCTAAATTTGCCTGAAAATTGGACTACAATAGAAGTATACAGTCAATCACAAGTTATTAATAGACTGCTAAGTGTGTATGAAACCTAAAAAATTTGTTTCAGTTAGCCATTACAGAAATTCGCTCGCTAATTTGATTTTGATAAAGGTACTTAACAATTTGCTTCACTTCTTCAGCAGAAGAAACAATACATCACCTTTAAAGCAAAGATATAAATAAAATTTGCATGAATTTTTACAGGTTTGCTGAATTGAAAGCACAAATCATTAAGGCTGAATAGGAAACCTAAGAATTGTCATGCAGTTCTTGGTGATAGTTACTGTCCTTAGGGACAAACACATACATTTCTATACATATATAGAAAATATATAACTAGTATATATTTCAAAGGGAGATCACAGCAACGTAACAAGTCTGGAAAATTACAAAAAATTGTCCATTTATTTTCCTTAGCCACATGATTTGATTAATAGCTGATGCCCAGAAGAATTTAACTGTCTCATTGATGCTGGATTTTTAAATGATTGTCCTTGTCTCAAGATTACCTTCAGACTCTTCTTGTTCGTCTCTGTATAAAAGCGAACAAGTAGTCCATCCCAGATTATTCAAATCTTTCCATATCTACTAATCTTTCTTGGGGTGATATCTATTTCTGCCTTCTCTATCTTGTAAATAAAGTTACCTCAACTTGATTTCGGGTAACCAAGTACCGTTTGTTCATAGAAGGGAACGACATTCTAGAACAGCCTCTGCTCTCTTGTGACATTATCTGCACACCTTTAAATTGCATGTTGAACACTCAGGCTCAGTGAAGATTATACCACATACACCCACCAAAACCTATGGGTCTTCCTCCCAAAGAATCAGAGTTTATTCAGAATAGGCATGATTGACTGAAGTTATTCCTTGTCTTGTACACCTGCTGTCAACAAGCCTCAGCTTTATTAGATCCAGCACAAAGGACCAGATAAGGGCTACCTAGGCTGAAAGAGAGACTTGTTGGAAAGAAAAGGAACCATATCTTGTTACTTTTTTTACAGCTATTGTTCTTACAGCTACCCCAAAGTCTTCCCATACTGACAATACAGTTGCTGCTGCAACTAATACATGAGGTACAACAAAGTTCTCAAAATCATTAACATTCAGTGACCTTATCTCAGTAAAACAACNACACCTTTGCTACAGAAGTCTTTGAAATACTGATCATTGATATATGGCCCTGTTTCCAGTGGGAAAGAACATTATGCAACTAAATTAATCTGTAACCCGCTAGACTGGATATTTGCCAGACATAAATAGTCCAAGTGGTTGATTTTTTTTTCTTTAATAAGAAGGCTTTTTTCATTACAATTTAAATATATCCTGATAGGATCACTGATGTATAATTCAGAATCTGGCATTTCAATACTATGCTTCCTTATAAAGTGCTTCTCACTCAGCATTCTTAGAGCCTTCATATGTATTCATAGATTAACCTTTTGAACACCCAGGGTTAACTAAATTTATAGAGAAGAAATGTAAGTAAAAAAGGTTCCATGAGCTTTTGCCCAGTGTGACTCAGCAAGGCAGTGAGAATTGCAAGCATCAAATCCTGATATTCCCATTCCTACTCACTATATATCACTTCCAGACCTTTCTATAAAATGTACAGCTACTTTTTCAGGTTTATACCAGAATATAACACTAAAAATACATTGTAATTGTAACAGCCTTTATTATTGTAAAGAAAACCAAGGTGAACTTGAAAAATAATATAGGGCAGTGATACGTATTGCTGAACTCCAACAGGCTCCATATGCAGCACACAAAGCAGCTTTTGAGCATGAGCGCTTCTTTGTAAGAGATTAGACTCAGCCAGTGGGAAAATTAAAGAGTTTTCTTATCAAGCAGTCATTACTTTCTCAATGTTTATTTTGATGAGCCTTTCACTTGTTACAAAATTGTTGGAAAATTACAACTGAATCACAGTTTTAGATCTTTTTCCTAATAACACAATAACAGTTTATGTTTTGTGAATTCATATTGACAAATGACAAGTTTCGCTCCACAGTACATTTATTTTGGAGTTTACTTTATTCCAGTAAAATATAAATTGGAAAAACTATACAGAAACAAAAAGCTGAATAAGACTACCTTTTCTCCTTAAAAACCAACTCAAGACTTTTAATAAACAATGTTCTGTTAGTTGTTAGCCCTACTTTTGCCAGAAAAAGTGTCTTTGAAATTATAGGGGTGCACTGGAAATTTGTATCCTTTCATTTGGGAATCACCATACCACTAGGCAGGTTGCTGAGCTCAGCTTACCACATCAACCAAAAGTATATTAAAAAAATTATTAATATTATTGAAGCCTTCCCTCTAGTGCACTTGTCAAGAGAACAGGTAACCTCTCAGCATACATAAAAATGGGATTTAGCTTTCTACAAAAACTTTAGATTAACCAACAAACAACAGGGATATCATTAACTGAATTTATTCAGTTCAGAAAGGACATTGCAAAAAGAAAAATATTCACTATATGCATACGGAAAGAAGAGTGAAATAACTCATTTATAAACGGGAAAATATATAACAGGGGAATGCAATTAAATTGAAAGACAGAAAATGAAAGCTAGCAAAGTTATTTTTTCCATGCAATTAAACTGCGGGATCAATTGGAACACAAATGTAACACAAAATATCACAGGAGCTTCATATTTAACAAGAACAGAGTGAGCTGTGAGAGCACCAAAAGCAACTGAAAAACCAAAAACCAACCAACCTGTGTTTGTGGTCAAGTCAACACTGTTTGCAGCAGACCCATACCTGCCTCTTAAAACAGAATTTTAATTTTAATTCATCATCTTCTAAGATTTCTAGATTCATGACCCCATGATCAAGCGAGATCCTGCTAAATGCCACTTCTGAAATGACTGACCTCAAACAAGTGCTTGTCAGAGGAGCAACATGGACAAGATTCTGAGAGCCCCCAAAAGGAGGGGAGCAACCTTACCCCCCATAACACTGAATCAAGTCATACAACTCCACTTGTACTGGGAACCTGCTCCACTAAAGATCATTTCCAGAGCTACACAATATATGTGTGACAACATCAAGTTAGATTATTTCAAAGGAAAGTAAAACAGTGATGGTTTTTAAGCGATATCATTGCAGAGTGATTCTCTTAGATCAAAGAGCATAAACTGCAATAAAATACATCATACAAAAAATTGAAGCATCTTAGCATAGCGTATCTTCTGCTGTTATTCAGTTACTTTACACCTGATCCAGCTTTTTGCAACCTTTAATCACAAAAAATTACTGAAAACCAACCCATGAAACTTTCATTTATATGGTGGAATTTTTCAGAACCAAATAGTTTGCACCATGTAATGACCTGACTAGCCTTTAAAAAGAACTTCTTTTAACAAATTGAAAGAGAGCATTTCGAGATACTGGAAAAGATGATACAAAGATTTGCAAAGGTCAGGATGTAGATGATAGCCAAATAATAACCTCGTATATAACTGAGACAGTTTGGGTTATTACATTATTCCAGTTTTATTCTACAGGAATTTACAACAAATTTGTTTAGATCCCATGGTAAAAATCACAGCAAAATTCTTTATTCACTGCTTAGGAAATGGCTGAATGGTCTCTTACGTATTTTCACGTGATACGCTTCAAGGCAAGATGCTAATTTGAAAAGCTTAAATTTCTGACTAGAAATACATTTCTACTACACTAAGAGGAACCAGATGTTATAACAGCTAAAATGAACTGAGTGGAGAAACTAGTTTTCACATTCATTTATTCTGTGCTATTTGAAACCACACATTGCCACACTGCAGAACTTCATCAGCTCCACTGCAACCCTGGAGATCAGAGTTCATGAGGTACCTGGACAACACTGCATTTGCAGACCACAATAACTCACAGAAAACAAATTACACCCTTAAGTTCCATATGACACACAATTGTAAACTGAAAAAACCCTCAACAATGATTGAAATGTGAATATAGTCGTTTATGACTAAAGGAGATGTAAACTCAGTGTCCTGAAATTCATACCAAATATTTTTCAGATATCTAACAGTAATATTGCCATCTTAGGAGTCCTGCTTGCATGGCACAAAGTTTCTCAGCATCCAAGTACAGTCTAGACTTGATGTAAAACAGACATATATAACAACAGGGAAATAATTCAAATGTCCAGCAAAGGGGAGGCAGGAACAGGACAAGAGTAAAAAGCAAATGCAAAATCTAATAGGGGAAAAAAAATACAGGGGTGTGCATATACAGAATGGTTTAGACTGGAAGGAGCCTGAGGGAGTTCTCTGCTCCAACCCCTGCTCAGGCCAAGATGCTCGGGGTTTTGGCCACTCAAGCCCAGAATCTCCAAGGATGAAGGTCCTACACAACTGCTCTAAATGCCTATTCCAGTGTTCGACCACCATCATTGTGAGGAATTTTTTTCCCTAGATTTAACTGGGACTTCCCCTACTATAACGTGTGTCCCCTCTCCTCCTATCACTGATCACATCTGGGAAAAATCCTGCTCAATGTTCTCTATGACCACTCATTAGGTGGCTGAGAATGTTTTCCTTGGAGGCAACTAAGGAGGATCCAAGTACCAAACTGAGCCCTCACAGCCTCTTCTCACACATATGATATTCATCAGTGCAAGTATTTTAATTCTGCATCTTGAAATTACTGCAACAGTGAGCAGAGCTAGTCAGCAGGAAACAACATGGTATCTCAAAACTCAGACTAAATGAGATCCAAATAAAAGAAAATTCAAGGGCATCTGCTAACTCTACATGTTACTGTTATTAAAGGTAAAAGACCAAACAGAGTGGTCACGTCACAAAACATTTGAATAACAATAACCACATAATCTAAGTATATACCCTTCATTAAAGAGTACAGAATGGGAAAAATAGCATTTTAAAGGTACTAGAGAATTCATTATGAATTTAAGGATTAGAGACCTTTCAGAAGGGATGTCAGCACTTAATAGAAAACAGGATCATGTGACGAATTAATCAGGATACTGACACCAAGGCGATTTAGCAGTTAGATTAAAGGATGTCCTTTTACACAGCACTGTCCAGTGCAACCTGAAATAACCTGGCCAGTGAAATTCATACTGCTCACGCTGAAGTATTAGACCAGTGAGTCAAGAAACAACAATCCTCCTTCCTGCAGCAGTTTGCTAACTCTGGATTTCTGCATTCAGCATTCAACGCCACATTACTAGAAGTCTGTTGAGACCAAAAATAAATTCAAAGAAAAAAGAAGCAAAGAACCAACACAAGATAAAAATACAAAAGCAGGGGTCAAAGGACAAAAATCCCTGAAATCACTGCAGTAAAATCTAAACATTCAAATACTATGATCAAAGATAAGAATAAATTAATCTGGCATTTAAAGGTACAAAACAAAAAGGAGGATATGAAGAAGAAAAATCAGGCAGAAATTCAGGAGGGCAAGTAAAGAATAACTTTAAAGATTATGAAAATAATTCTAAGAACAAAATTTAAAATATAATCTACTGTCCTGTTTTTAGAGTATCAGTTCCTTCCTTGAGTTTCTTAAACTCAGGCTACATCCTTCTAGAATCCCATTTTAAATAAGATGTCCACAATTACATCTAAAAAATATTTTCTGTTCTAGATGTGGAAGTACAACGATTAGAGTAAACACAACAAATCCTCCCCACGACCAAAGAGATCTCTTTGCCTGGAACACTAACTCAAAAATGCATTGCACCAGTGGCTACCACGCCACACTCAGAAGTGGAACATTCAGTCATCACTAATCAGACTGGATAGAAGAGAACTGCTGCAAAGTCAGAGTGCTGCTTCAGTATGCTGGGACACTACTGGTTTTCTAGTTTTGATTACTGATACAATCTATAAAATAACTAAAAACATATTAGAAAGCAGCAAAGTAAAAGAACAAGAGAAAATTATCAACCAAAACAGAGGAAAAGAAATTAAATTAAAAACCAAACAAGACAAGTAAGTAAAACATAGCATGTATTACGGTATTTTAAAATACATTAATAATTTAATATTTCTTCATGTGATAGCCTTTTAATGAAATTAGCACTAGCATGGGATCAAATAAACATCATGCAATTCAATACAATTAGCTAAGTTCCAAGTCTGTATTTTTAAGCCAATTAGCAAGTTGATCATGAAGTTTTTTCATTTCCCAATTAGTTATTTTGTACCTTATGTCTCTAAAATTATTTCATGAGGCACTAACACAAATTAATTTTTACATACAAATTTCCTGGTAAAGAAAAACTATTTTATTGGATTCTACACATCATTAAAAATAACAGAGTAGTCATTACTTTAGTAATTAGAAATGAAGATTGCTTTTAAAAGTAAAACAAATAAAAATTTAGGGATTATTAAGTTAATGGAACTTTAGTATCTGTTCATTTCAGTTTATTTCATCAAATTCTCTCAGTGTAAACCTGAGAAAGGGCCAATTTCGAATTCCCACCAAAAAAAAGGCAGTTGGATTCACTATAATTTTTGTTAATTTTCTTGGGAATACATGCGATTTCTTTGTTCAGACCAAAGTTTAAGATACTTCGACACAGTAATTCTATGTCTCCTTTACAGACTAGAAGTACTGTCAAGAGAAGTGGGAAAAAATTCACAACCATGAAAAGAAATGGAGGTAAATTAGAGCAATGTCCCACAATGGGGGACCAGGCAATCGATAACAAAACAAGCCTGAAGTTTGCAAAGCAAAGTATATTCAAACTATAAATAATGTGAGATATACACAAATGCATAATTCATAGGATGGATGTACTAGAAGGACATGTAATTTCTGTTGTTAAATAAATAATGAGTTACTAAAGCAATTAGAACATGAAATCATGGAACTGGTTTGCCTCAGTAAAATACGTCACTTGGTGGTAGGAAAGCTCTGGACTTTTAGAAGCATCTCATGTGTACGGGATGTCAGATTTATTCTTTTCCCATGTGAGCACCAGCATCCACAAATGCATCAAAACCAGTTACAGTAAAATCTTCGGGGTAAAATTGATGTGCAATCTCCAAGTTTGACTCTCACCAATCTTTCTGCATTATCAACTTCACCATGCCCAGCTGACTCACAGGCACATTGAGAACATTTTGTCTTCATTCTAAAATCTCAACACATCTGAGCAGAATCATTGAAATGGTGCCTTCACTACAAGGAGTGACATGAAATTCTATCTTTTTAGGTAAGTGGGAGTTCCCAAAGAACTCCAGCTCCACCATAAATTCCAAAAATCCAAACTTACTTTCCATGATCTGAGTATTTAAAGACAGTCATTCCTATTCTTTCTTCCCCTCTTGGCATTTCCCTCTATAAAGTCAACTCTTCAGTAACAACTTCAGCAATAAGAGAAAAACCCATATCTAGATGTATCCCAGTGATAACTATTGGCTAAATCAGGGTTTCTCATAACCTGTAATGGTACATGAAAAAAATCCTTAGGGTTATTTTTAAGTCATTATAGTTATTTATTGTCACTGAATTAGAAAACATTATCTGTCTTTGTAGAAGTTTAAGCCATAAGGCAGCTGTTAAGCTCTGAGGTATCTAAATGACAGAGCAACACAGGAAGTAATGCATTTGTACAACATTTATTTATCCCCTATTTTGATAAAATGAGAAAAACCTCAAAGAGGGGCATACTGTGTTTATCTTACACCTTTTAAAAACCCTGCCTGGTCTCCACTTAAAGCTACATTTCAAAACCATATAAACTTTTCAGAACTACCTGGTGTCCACACTATAACTGCTGACATGATACGTAGAAGTGGAACTCATTTCTTTATCAGTATTCCTAGCAAGGGTCATTACTCAGTATTGTAAAAAAAGAAACAAAATGTATCACACCATAAGCCTTCTGTTATTAGGTAATAAAATGCATAAGTGCTATGAAAACATTGCCTACGTCTTTTATTAGAAAAACAATTAAACCCAGATCCCCAGGCACAACACTTCACAGAAGGTGTGATGGCAGCAAGTGTTACATTTTACTAGGTCTTCAAAAGGGTCATTAATCTTTCAGTCATGGATATCAGACACTTAAAATCTAACAGCAACATGCAGAAGCAAACACACAGCGCTCTCTTTCTCTGTCTGTAGAGATAGAAACATAGTAAACTCCTAACACAAGATCTAAAATTAGCCGAAGAGAAAATATTTAATCCACTTTCATCTCTCCGACTTTACAGAATCTCATTAGTGAAAATATTTTCACTTTCATTGTTACACTGAACCAGCTGAAGCATTTCAAGGCAAGCAGAGAACTTCTGTGCATAGTGCTCCTACTTTACAATGACTCTTATACTCGACTACATATTAAGTATTCAGTAAACGTGTTATTCCTTGCATATATTCAGCAGTATAGTTCAGATACTACCTGACAAAGGGAGAAGAAAATAAAGCCTAAAAAGCAGACTGAAATTACTTGAAGTCATTTGCTTCTGTGTCAAATGCACTTACAAGCAAGAGCACTGACAAAGCAATGGTCGCCAATCCACAGAGCCTTTTACACACACACCACTGTCGCAGAAAGTACCCCAGCATGTACACATGCAGGAAACAAACCTCTGGGTACCTACACCTGCTTTTCCTTTTCTGGAGATGAGAAAATTGAGTGTTTGTGAATTTCTTAACATGAAAACAGATTGCCATCCTTACAGCTAGAGACAAAAAAAAAAAAAACTACACCAAAACCAAACTTACTGTTTCACGTTACAATAATTAAATTCAATTATGTTATTACATTAGGTCCCAATGATCAAGCACATTAGAAAGATATTGCTTACTGCCTCTCTGTATTTTTGATCATTATCCCTACTCCAAGCTCTCCGATCTTTCAGAATTCAAAATCAATCCAAAAGGCACCCGAAACGTGGGAGCGAGCACTCCTAGCCTATGAAAATGACCACTGGAGACACAATTTGAGGATTAGCATTCAATGCAATAGAGCATCCACTTCCAAGGACCATCCTTTTCACCTTCCAGTAAGTCAGTAGTAAATAACCTGCGAGGTCTGGGCGGCGCGGGGGGATGAAGTACCGACATTAACCTGGGAGGCACCGACTGAGCTCAGCCCCATCCTCCTTCACCCCGACGGAGCCCCGAGCCCGCCGCCGCTCGGTCTGACGCGCGGGGTAGCGGCTC
>WEIT01030327.1:24726-42083 GCA_013389985.1 Dryoscopus gambensis
GCTGGTTTAACCGCTGGGAGCACCGCGTTACTGAACTGCTGGACGGGCACTCGGGGCTGCCCAGGCCTCCCGGCCGCGCGGCGGGTGCGAGTGACCCTGCAGAGGCACCCGGCGGGACCGAGCGCTGCCCTGGCTTAGGCAGACAGCCGGGAAGGGACACCTTTGTAAGATCAATTCGCCGTTTGCTGCTTACTTACTGTTGCACAAGTTTAAATCGCTGATAATTACTTTACAGTTCTATTGAGACCGAAGCAGGGTCAGATGAAAAGCATAAACATTAATCCTAACATTTCTCATACTGCAAAGAACCTGTGAGTTTTCTCAACTGAGTTTATCTACGGCAGATTTTTAAAAATCGATTTATATTTTGCTAGTCTTCTGGGGACTTTTTACCACCTCTTACTAGAACTAAGATACGAGATCTGTAAATCAGCTTAAAGAGAGCAGGAAGATAACCCCCTGTTCTTTGGCCTTCTATTCACTTGCTTCTGCAAAAGTGAAGTATTTGAATTTCTCTTAACTAACGACTTTTCACACACATCGCAGGGTACAGGAGGATTCCTGGCTACAATTTTCGTAAACTTTCACACTTCACGTATGGCCGAAAGCTCTGTCACGAGCAGAAATAACTGGTGATGCTAATTGAACTGAAAATTCATCAGGGTCTCTAGCAGCTTGACCGTGATATTCCGTCCCCGCATCCTGTCTCTGCTCCTCCGTCGCCCCCAGCCCCGTTCCCCAGGAGCTCTTCTAAAGCTCACCAGCCCCGCTCCCCAGGAGCTGTCTCTGCTCCTCTGTATCCCCCCAGCCCCGCTCCCCGTGAGCTGTCTCTGCTCCTCTGTATCCCCCCAGCCCCGTTCCCAGGAGCTGTCTCTGCTCCTCCATCCCCTCGCAGCGCGTTCGGTGCCGCTCCGGCTCCCTCTGCTGCCTCCGCGCCGGCTGCGGCCCGGGCGCTGCAGCGGCCCCTTCTCTCGAACCGACTCCATTTACATTTGACAGGATTTGTTCTTGCTAAGTCCACAGAGGCTGCTACTTGTCTCCCTGTTATCTTCCAAGTGCTCTGAAATAGCTTGTCTATATCCCAGGTTGCTCTGGGGTTTACTGTTAAAGCAGCGGGGCTGTAATTCTCTCTGTCCTCCTTCTCAATAAGGTTTGTCCTTTTCCTGTCTCGTAGGACTTCACCCTTCTACACAGGCTGTCGAAGATACTTGTTAATAACAAGCTTTGGACAGTTCTGTAAAAATTTTATAGAACAAATCATCAAAACCAGACAATCTGAAAAAATGTTCTTCTCTCTAACCTGACCCATCTTTCATTCTGCTCAAGCTCTGCTCCTGGCTCATGCTAATTGTGCTGAGCCGCTGACTGATATTCCTAACAAAGAGGATGGCTGAACAGTCAGTTAGGTGGTGACCCTATTTTCCAGTTCCTGTACCCCCAAAGTTTTTTTGGTCTATAATTCTGGTCTATATCTGAGGTTTTTAGGAGTAAGACATTTTAGATAAGCATTGGAAAATATGGTTTCAGGACTGACAGGTACACTAGACAATTAATTCTGTTGGCAGAGTAGCCTGGTATTTGCAGAAAAGAAGAACTTTAAAAATAAGCCGGTCAACTAAAGCAGCCAACCAAGCAGGACGTAACACAGTGCTCTGAGTCAGATTGTACATACCTACATCCCAGTTTTCTTAGCTTTTTACAGAATATTTAAGCAATGTTTGCATTATTTTCATATGGAAATGTTTAACCTTACAACAGAAAATATTATGCTTACTTAATTAGCTAGGGATTTTTTGAAATGCTGTTTCTTTTTGTGCATAATAATGTTCCAATATGGATAGTTTAAATAATTTTATAGTCAGCTTTCCATAAACGAATTCCTAATCTTAGTATTCAATAAGGATTCAAGCTGTCTCCCTCATTTACACTTGCTAGGATTTGAATTGTATTACCAGTCTAATAGCTTATTAGTGTGGCTTAGATAAGCTACATTACAGCTTAACTATTTATTTTGATGGAGGAGTGCTCATCCTCTAGTGGCTTGAAGGAGATTTTGCAGAGATTTTTTTATCTGTTCTGATTAAATATTTAGTAAGGAACAAAAACCTCTCTTATTTGCTAAAAGGACATGCTTTAAATGCCTCCTATGACAATGATCTTTTTTCTAAATACTGATGAATTTGTTTAAGACCACTAAATATTACTTGCATTTTTCTTTACTAGCATAGGAGTTAATTTAGATGAGAAAGTTACTGTGTTGAGCCTTTTCTGAACAGTGTCCAGACTGTGATTCTTTGGTTGCTTGTTTTGAGTCAGGCTGAAATTGCAGAGTGATGAACTGACATTTTCCTCATGCCTCCCTCAGCTTGTGCATGCTTTACAGCATCTCAGGAGTTTCGGTTCCAAATTACACAAGGACTGGATCTTAATGTCACTTGGGAAATTTCAGAAGGGCCCCACTCATGCAACTGAAGTCAAATTTCAAAAAAATGTCCATTGTCCTCCCAGTCCCATACCGAATAGCAGGCAAAATTGAAGTTACATCCCCTTGAAAATCATTGCTGGAATCACAGAAACTATTACTGTTTAATGTTGTGTTTCATACAGCTTTAAATGCATTTATTTGGAATGTTTGCTGCATGTTTTTAACTTACTTTTTCCAAACACATAGCATTTATTGGAATAGAAACTATTAATGTAACTTTGAATGACCCACACTTCAATTTATCAAAATATTGGAGTACACATCTAAACACATAAGTATCCCACAGAATTCAGTAAGAGTACTCACCTTGGAAGGAACATGCTCAGGAGTTTCACATTGGAACTTATTTTGTCTCACCTTCATGGGTTTGTGAGGGCAGTTTTTAACCATGGGAGAAAGGTAGTTTAAGGCTCTGAACAGAGACAGAATTTTTAAAAGTGTGTTATTTAGTGCTGTAGGTGGATGAGGGGGAAATACTGCTTTATTTTTGTGTGTACCTGAATAATTCCTATTTTTCTTCTCTCCTTGCACAGACTGGGATACCTTGACAATGTGTGGAGATTTGTCTGCTTTTCTACCCAGCTCTTGCATTTAAATTTAACTTGCTCCCCTTTATTTAGCTGTTTGAAGCTTGCATGTTTTCTTCTCTTTGTTTGCTAACTTTGCAATAAGAAATGGTGATAATCATGTTGATAATGTGTGCCACTGTTGGCAGTGAGTTGTGTGTGTTGTTCTTTAATGTCTGCTGGGCAGGGGAGCTGTGGCAGGAGAAGGGAGGTGTTGATACAATACCAAGAGACAGCTGCCAGCCCAGGTAGAGGAACATTCTTCATCGTGGGAATCATAAATTCCTGGGAGTCATGAATCATGCTTTAAGACAAAATCCATAGAGCAGAAGTTAAACTCTTTTATCAGGGAGCACAAAGCCACTGTGCTGTGAAAATTCATGACGCCTGTTTTACCAGTGGCAGGCAGTTGAGGAGTGGCAGCATTTCCCACATCTTCAGCTGTTTGTTTGGTTCACGTCAACTTTTATCAGCCTGTGTGGGTTTTATATATTTTTAGAACAATGAGATAAAATATACACAGTATAGATATTTCATGAACAAAACGACTCTCAGATATCTAAGTTCTTTCTGTAAAGGTTAACAAAGATTTTCTTGATAGCTATCGCACCTTTCACGAAAAAGCTGTACACATCATTTGAACACAGGCACTTTTCAGCACAGATGTGCTTTTTATACTCTTATAGTGGTTTTTTATCACCATGTTGTGTGACACCACAGCAAATATTACTGTACCTCATAAAATGAGAAATTTATCATAGGAAAAAACTGATCTGGACCTACCTGTAAGCAAACTACGTAGGGTAAAATTCTGCATATTTATACCAAGTTTGAATTAATTTGTTTTAAAAGTCTCTCACAAAACTTAAGGGCAACGAGGCTGGTGAAGGGCTTGGAACACAAGCCCTGTGAGGAACGGCTGAGGGAGCTGGGGTTGTTCAGCCTGGAAAAGAGGAGACTCAGAGGTGACCTTATCGCTCTCTACAACTCCCTGAAAGGTGGCTGCAGTCAGGTGGGGGTTGGCCTCTTTCACCAGGCAGCAGCTGACAGAACGAGAGGACACAGTCTCAAGCTGCATCAATGGAAATATAGGTTGGATATTAGGAAAAAGTTTTTTACAGAAAGGGTGATAAAGTACTGGAATGGACTGCCTGGGGAGGTGGTAGAATCACCGTCCCTGGATGTGTTTAAAGAAAGACTGGATATGGCACTCGATGCCGTGATCTAGGTGAGGTGTTAGGGCACGGGTTGGACTCAATGATCTTGAAGGTCTCTTCCAACCCAGACATTCTGTGAATTCTGTGAAAACAGATGTTACAACTGCCACAGGTGCAGCTTAAGGTCTTTAAATCCTATGATGTAGATACAACAAAGTAATAAGAATGTATAGGGTTTGCCGTTTACAGTCTTCTCTCTTCTTAGACTGTGACTTAGACTTTCAAATAATGACCTGATGTAACTACAATTTCAGCAGAGATAAAGAAAATAATTCATCAGGTATCGTTCATACAGACAGTAATTTTTAGTTAAAGCAACAGAGCAAGTGCAAAGCACAGGATCAGAATTAATTAATGTCAGAATTACCTTAAATCTTCATCCTAGAATTTACAAAGATGTTTCAGTAATTCAAGTGTTATGCTTAATATGGCAGCAATCAGAACAAGCATTTGACCGTAAGAACTTCAAGGAAGCAATATATCTGAAGAGGAGCTATTTTTGTATCCACTAATTAAATGACTTTTTATTTCTATGAATTTAAAGGTGTGTATGGCAGAGGACATGATGTCTACGCTCTAGTTGACTGGAAACCTTACACATTAGAAGTTGTACAAAGGAGAAAGAAAAATCAAATGCCAATAGACACCTGACCTTACCTCCTTGTTCCCTTTTCCAAAAAAAATATTATAATTTACTTACAGGTTTTAACACTTAATGCTTCTTTTGTTATTCTTCCTGGGCAGTAAACAAAAAAGTTATGCTTTAGTTTAGTTTGTAGACACAAAAGAGCTGTACCTGAGATTCTCAAGGGGCAGCCAGCAGTAAAAATACTCCAAATAAAGAACTGCTTTTATTGCTTTATTTCAGCACAAAATTTCACAGCAAATACAAAACTGAATTTATATGTTGTATTTTTTTCTTTCATGCAATTATTCTTTCAAACCTTCT
Organism: Dryoscopus gambensis; assembly: GCA_013389985.1. Lineage (NCBI taxonomy): Eukaryota > Metazoa > Chordata > Aves > Passeriformes > Malaconotidae > Dryoscopus > Dryoscopus gambensis. Next base: position 29,944 of record WEIT01030327.1, read on the forward strand.
TTTTCAGGTATTCATTTCAAGTTTTTCAATTTATTATTGTTTCATAATATCAACCTCACTAGAGCTGAAACTCACAATTAAATGTCATCTTTTTGCTATCTGTTCTTTTACACATCTTTATAATTAGTAGACTATAGCTCTTTCCAGGCTTGTCTTTTCAATTTCATTCTTTCCTGTAGCATTTATTTCGAAAAGAGATCATAGAATTGCAAAATGGTTTGGGTGGGAAGGGACCTTAAAGATCATTGAGTCCCAACCCCTGCCATGGGCAGGGACACCTTTCACTAGCCCAGGTTGCTCAGAGCCCCGTCCAGCCTGGCCTTGAACACTGCCAGGGATGGGGCAGCCACAGCTTCTCTGGGCAACCCGTTCCTGTGCCTCACCACCCTCACAGAGATTAATTTCTGCCTAATATCTAATCTAAACCTGCTTTCTTTCCATTTGAATCCATTGCTCCTTGTCCTATCAATACATGCCCGTGTCGAAAATCCCTTTCCACCCTTCTTCTGAGCTCCCTTCAGGTACTGGAAGGCCACAATTAGGTCACACCAAAGGTTTCTCTTTTCCAGGCTGAACAAACCAAATTCTCTCAGCCTTTCCTTGTAACAGAAGTTGGCAGCTTCCTCGGGACTTGCTCTGTCAGGTCCATGTCCTTTCTGTGCTGGGACCCCAGAGCTGGGGGCAGCTCTGCAGCTGGGGTGTCACCAGAGCAGAGGGGCAGAATCTGCTCCCTCCCCTGCTGCCTACAGGGCTTTGGATGCAGCCCAGGACACATTTGGCCTTCTGGGAGTACAAGTGTACATGGCTGGGTCACGTCCAGCCTCTCACCCACCAGCACCCCCGAGTCCCTCTCAGCAGGGCTGCTCTCAACCCCTTCACCCCCAGTCCAGACTGATACTGGGGTTTGCCCCGACCCAGGTGCGGCACCCGGCACTTGCTCCTACTGAGTGGAGTACGCACCTGTTTTACTGAATGCGGATCCACAAAATATCTTGACTCCTTTATAGGCTGGATCTTCAGGGTCCCAGTTAATTGAGTGCTGATCATGACTCACCACCTCCTCATGCCTCTCCTGAAGTGGGAAAGTGATTTATCCCAATTTTACAGCTCAAGCTCCAGCCTAGATACCAAACAGTTTAAGACCTAACCAACAAGTTGGATTCTTGCCCAACAGCTACAGAGAGGCCGTGGTACGTACAAAACTCATCCTAAAGCTCTGAACAACTGATTTACACAATGCTGAACCTTGCTAGACAAAACAACCAGGCTCTAATTTCTGTAAAAATTAAGAATATTATATGTTTATGGGAAAACAATTAAGCCAGTTTGACTTCATTGTCATGAAAAAGAGGGCCACTGTGCAGTACGTGGTTGTCAACCCAAATTTAGGGAAAAGTAGACTCAACAGATTCAAGGTATCAGTGGTGTTTGCAGAGGCAGTGGATGTGTGCTGGCATTCCACACAGTCCACAGTCAGAATTAATGACAGCCTGTTATAAACCATATCCACTGTTTCTTAACACCTTTTCAAAACAAAATGGTAATATTGTAAGACAGTTCTGGGCCAATTTTCATAAGGCCTCCCGCATAAAGAACTTCTCATTTATTTTGTTTCCAGACTAGAAATATGCACGAATCACAGTATCCAGTCTTTATTTGAAGACAACAAGTGATGAAGACCTGAGGTATATTTTTCTCAGGAATCATAATTTTAATCTGAATTATTCTAGTTTTAGCACTCACCCACTGGATCTAATTTTAATTTTTTTTCCCTCACAGATTAGGGAGCTACATGCTAATAAAATAATTAACATAGCATTTTTACTTTGTAGGTGATTCTACATTAAGATTAAGCCATGTTTAACATGCTTTTAGATGAGCTGAACATTTTGTGGTCACTATTTATTGAGACTAATGTGCTATTTCTCGCATGGACATATCATGGCAGTAAAAGTTGAATCTTCACCATTTCTCCTTGTATAATCACTTCACACACATTTTCTTCTTGCAGTTATCACCCACTAACAGTTATTGGTTTCTGAGGAACGATGTAGTATGTTTAGCTTATGTGGGCCCGTAAAGATTTTATAGGGAATAGGCCAAAAACTGCATGGGCTTTTCCTTATACTGTAAAAATCATCAGAAAGAAATGCCAGAGTGAGCAAAGTTACATGCACATAAGTTACAATAAACAAACAAATAAATATCTGATGTGAAATGTATTACTAATTCAAATATAAAGGTTCTCCATCGCTTTTGGTAACTGTAGGAGGATAGGGACTGTCTGGGAGGTGTTCACTGGGTCAGCAGTGGTGTTACACAACCATGGCTGAATGACTTGAGCCCTGAATGTCTCTTGGGACTCAGGAGCACAAAATATAAAGCTTCTTATTCTGTGCCTTAGTACTACAATCATTCCATTTCTGGCATCATCAGACAGAAAGCGATTGAGGACTTATCAAACCTCAAATCAAAAGCCTCAGAGAGTCACTTTAATATGCCAGCCTGGGGTTTTTTCAGGCTGGCAGAGACCATGAAACACATTAATAGATGGAATTACTTCCTTTAATTTTAGTTCTGGATTAATAAATTATATATGAATATTTTATGTTTCTGAAATTATTAAAAAAGTATAGAAATCTACAGTACTAAAAGCAATAAATAGCTTACTTTCATATCTGTGGCTACACCCCAGATATTTTTGTATTAATACAGCAGTGACAACTATTAATCCCATCCCACGGTCTAGTACAAAAACAGAGCAACAGCAAATTGTTTATTTTTTCTTAATATCTTCTTGCTTAGTTTGTAAGTGGCTATAAAGTTGATGCTCTTACACAGTTTAGCAAGTCAATAATCCAAAATAGGAAATGCAGAATCCTTATCTACATTCCATATTCAGCTTTAGCGCTTTCTGGGTTTTTTTGATTTAAAGTGCTTGTGTGTCTGTTAACCTCAATGAATATGCTCACAGGATTCTCCACAGCAGAGGTACTCATATTGAAGTCCCTATTTTTGCTCAAGTAATGAGAAATCTAAGTCATAAAAACTTGGCATGCTATCTCAAAGATACATGTCAGGTTATGTCACCATCTAGCACACACACTTCTGATGTGTGCAAGAGTTACAGGTGACCTCTATCAGGCAATTTTGCATTAGGTGGTAGCTCTAGAAATGAAGGTTTGGCTTTTGGGAGGATGGCTGGTTGGTTTTGCTGAAGACAGTGTCAAGTTCATTTTAAAATTGCTCCTTTCCTCAGCAATCATCAATTAAAAAAAAAAAAAGGGCATGTATAAAAATCAAATGAACTGAGTTACTGATACTTGCAAGTTTACTGAAGATTTTTAAACAAAGATACATAAACCATGAACTTGAAAACCAAAGTGCTGTCTTTGCACACAGAGCAAGGCGTAGTTCAAATGGTTTCTGGCTTTTCACTTTCACATGATTTTTTTTTCTACTCTCCATAGTCACAAAAGCAAGATATTAGGTACTACTTATTGCAAAAACAAAGAGCATATTGCAGAAATAATCTGTGTCATCCCTTTGACAGCTTCAGCTCCACGCAGAGGTGCTGTAGCTCAGTCTCCCTGTAAAACAGCACACTTCAGAAAAGCAGCAGCAGAGCACATGCCTATGCTGCGTGCAGCCTGTCAGCAAATGGAGAGTACCTAATCCCCTGGAGGGGAAAGGCAGGCTCTTAAACAAAGCTCCAGCAAATGAAAAATGAGGCAAGCTCTGTGGAGGAGTGCTTAACTTGAATTTTTTAGTAAATTTTATAAATGGCTCCGGCCAAGTAAGAAGATTACATTGAACTGAGGTTAATTTTACTATAAAAGTTGAATAAGAGGTGCGGATTCACCCTTTGGAAAAGTAATTGGCTGATAAGGTGTAATACAAAGCAAATATAGTCTAGATTTCTTAACGCCTTCTAAAACTCTATGATGATAACATGAAGTGTAGAAGAAATTATTATATAATTTCATTTATTATTCTGATCTTCACATTAATTTAGTTGTAAAGAGATGCATTTTTATGATAAAGAATCAGATAGGTAGACCTCATAAAAGAAATAACAGAAAAAGCCAGATCATCTTTGTTAAGTGCTTTTATTGACAACTGACTAACTGGAAATTGCCTAATTCCATTTGAGAATTATTTTAAAGCTAAAATTACTGCTACTAAATTTACTATTTTAATTTATTTTCTCACATAAGATCAAAAAGTAAATCTTCAGTAGATGGTAGCTTTTTGCTTCTGTTTTCAGATTGGGTACAGTTCTGAGACACTGTTCTTGTAACCATGTTCTATTTGATGCTGTGCATAGAAAGGACAAGACCTCCCCAATTTTTCTTACCATTAAAGCACAAGAGGAGGCCAAGTCAGGCACTACAGAAGAACAATTCGTCACGAAGGGCATAATGAGACAACACCAACTGTCACAACAAGCCATAAGCATCCACAGCAATTGTCATTTATCATGATCATTTCTGGGGCAAATATTGTGACAGAGAAGCTTCTCAAAGGTTTTTGAAGTGCCTGAGGCAACCTAAGAATACGTTCAAGTGTGAGGTGAAGAACAGGAGAGGGAACAACAGTTCCTTCTTGGAGCACTGGAAGACAAGAACTTTACATCTAATGTGGTGGAGGAAAGGGAGCTAAGAAATATACATGGAGAAAAGAGACGATTAACAAAGGCAAAGCTGCAGTCTGCGGACCTGTCCCCTAAACAGGAATAAGCAAAGTTGTCTTTACTAGCAAAAAAAAAAAAAAAAACAAACTTAACCAAAAGTGCCAGTTACATAATGGATCTGATAAAACCACTGGACTGATGTATGTGGATAGGAGAGGATGTGCTAAGCACAAAGCATCGGTGCATTCAGATCCAGTGTGGATGCAAGAATCTGTTTTTGAGGCCAGAGTGACAGGGAGGATGGTTGTATCCAAAAAAAAAAAAAACCAACCAAAAAACGGTAGTAGTAAATCTCTTGGAAGAATGATTAAAAGCCTTATTTTGGACTTAACAGATATGAAGCCTCTGCACATCAGTGCTATCATATCAGAATTGGAATTTGGTCAGAAATAGTCTGCTTCAGCACAGAAGGATAAAACCTTTACATCATTAGTATGAATGGAGCAGTTGAATGTGTTTTAGTGCAAGACTACTGAAAAATAAACTCTGAGAGAAGAAAGAGGAAACCAAGAATGGGGACAGTAATTGTAACATAGAATGTACGTAGCAAAAATGACAAGGATATGAGAAGATAGAAGTGACATATAGCTAAATAAAATACAGCTGGTATCGTACAGCCTCTGGCCCTGTTCTGTTACTAATGGTGCTTCCACACTCAGGAGCTGTAAAGCTTCCACTCTGCCTACCTAATACAACTTGTGCATCACTGATGCTCCTACTTCTGAAAGAGGTGTGAGAGATCAGCGCTGCTGGGGGAGAGCAGAGGCTGCTGAGTTCCCGGGTCACCTTTGGTGGGGCATGAAGCACCTGTGTTCCCCCTATGACATGCTGTCCTTACAGCTCTAACTCCCATCGCTGCTTTTTCACTGTCGTTCTTAAGACAAATGTTTTTCTATGAAGCTCCATTAACAAAGACTGCTTGGTGGATCCATAAATGCCTCTCACCAAGTAACTGATACACAAAATGAAATCCTACTTGGTTTCCTAATTGGTAGCTTCTTGCTATACCTTTTCCTGTTTATCCTGTCATAGACATGCAGGATCTATACCAATTCAAAATCAGGCCTCTTGTTGAATTCTGCCAACAGCTTTCAACAACAATGTCAAATGTTACTGACAGCTGGAATGTACAAGGGCCTCACCATTTGGCATAGGATCCTAAACAGCATCTTACTCTGTTCCTTTGCCCATCCATTTCTTAGAATCAAGGCTTAATTAATCTGTAACCTTCACAGTGAGCTTTTGGTAGAAAATGTATTTTGCAGGTCTGTATCACTAAACCTTTGCACTAACACAGTAAAGCAGGAGGTCAGTTATAGAACATGACCATCAACGTCTTGAGCATCATCATGGACATAGGCAGCACTGCTGTGGTCACTCGCCTATCGGTACTGATTTTTCAAATTCCACATATGGGACAAAAGTAGAACTTTTTAATCTTGTCCACTTCACATTCCAAATTCTACCTGTCTTCCCATTTCCAGGATGCTATTTTTTGCTGATACCTCTGACAACTACTCTTTCTAGAAAATCCTCTATATGCAATTATGGCATCTCTCCATAACTGCTGTCAAATCATGGTAACTACTTAATCCAGAAGGAATTGGAAATGACCAGCTGTTTGCTGGGACAGAGATGAACATAGAGTCATAAGAGTTTCTCCTCACAGGTAAGAGCCAATTCATTCAATATTAAAAACAGAAGAGAATGCCAGAAAAAATTTTGAGAATTGAAACCATTTTGAAAAGTAGAAGTAATTAAGGCTTTTAATTTTCATCTAGTTGAAACAGAGTGCTCTGAAGTGGAGATTACCCATAATCTGCAGCCAAAACTAAGACCTTTGTGGTTTTTTTAATCAGAAAATTTAGAAAAATCTTTCTCTCTGCAGATAAATTTCTCCCACTGAATTTATTTCAATCGATGGGAGTGATGTAGCATGAAACAATGCAAGGGTAAGATGCATATCGGTTAGCTTGATGCTGTCATCAGTAAGCACCTGCATACAGTTCTGACTTTAAATTCTAAAGAGAGCTAATTTTAGAATTGTAATATGTTGTAGTAAAACAAACATATATCCAGTTGGGTCTTAAAAAACCCACAGGGACTGCACAATCTCTCCTCTGGGGATATGAAGCAAAGGAAATAATCCCCTAGATTCACCAGCTGTGCTCCCATCACTGCAGTGTGTGATGCTGCTGCCTTCCCTGGCTGCCAGGGCTCAGTCTCACCAGCAGAGCTGCCCTCCAGCCAGTTTCTCCCTTTCCCTCCCGCTTCTGGTCCAGCAGAAGCAGCCAGTACTGCTGGCCATAAATTGGAAATTACCACTCTTAGAACCCAGTGTTACTAAAGGTGGAATAATTTTGCTGTTTGGTTAAGTTTTAAAATGACGTTTTCTCCCCTTTCAAATAGCATTTATAGTTTTAGTGCCCCACAACAAGGGCTGCTCCTTTGCATATCAGAGAAGTATCAAAACTGTGGGAAACCTTTCTGAGTGGCTAGTAACATCAATACTTCCAGTAAATTAAGCATGCCAAGCTACAAAGTGAAGGCATAAAGATTAATTTCTTTTTTCTGAGAAGCATAGCACAGACTATGGAAAACACTGTGGGGGAAAAAAGTAATCAGCTAGGAAATTTTCACTCTAGCCAATGTCTTGACAATTTTGATACATTGAAGCAATAATCTGGATAAAGGACTGGAAGAAGAGGCTGGGAAATAAAATGCCACCTCTTAGAATGGCTATTTCTGGATCATTGCTTACATCACCCTGCCTGCCAAAGAGGCTTCTGCATGCAAGAAGTCCCAAGAACAGCCAAGCTGCAGTCAGACCAGGCCTATATTTAGACTAGAACACCTTGGATAGCAGCTAAAGGAAGAGTAAAATAATCTGGGAAATAGATACTGAGATGGGAAAACTGCAGTATGTCTAAGTAACTCCAGAGCATGAAGCTGCCGTGGCTTTCAGTGTGTAAGCTTACCTTGTAACAAAGGGAAACCTCCTCCTTCCCCCCTCCCTGTTCTCAGGCAAGAGGGCAGGGTGGTTGCTGTCCCACATTTTCCCCCAGGCTTATCTACTTCTGTCTTTTATGGGCTTTTAGCAATCCTAATCCTAAAGGGAGGGGCGGGAGGGGAAACAGGACAGAGGCAGATAAAACCAAACCCCCAGTACACCTGCTGCTTTAGCCCAACATACTGCTTCCAGCTTGAGCTGCTCATTCTCCCTAACTGTGGGAAAATAGCACAGGACTTGGGAATTCCTCCCACTTTTGTGGAGGGTGGGTGGGAGAGGGGCTTTCATGCTTCCCGTTACACCTTTTAAGGTGGTTTGGGGTTGTGTTTTGTGTCTTGTTGCAGCATTTTGTTCTTCTTTTTCCTCTTTGAAGCAGTCTTCTGGAAGCTGCTGCCAAACTAGATCTGGAGTTATCAGGAACTCTAATCTAGTGCCTTGAAAATACTGGATGTGTCTTTAACTGTTTCCCCTCTGCTTAGTTCTGCTTACAGCCTGAGACATGATTAGTCCCCAGGTGCACACAGGAAAGGAAGGGACCCAGGATCTGTTCTTCCCTGTGCCCCCAAGGCAGCTTCATACCTGATCAATACAGGCACATTTCAGTACGAGGAGCCAAGGACATGGTATTCCTCTAGACGCATCAGTCACAGGCAGCAGAGGATGGAATTTGTTTGCCATCCGCTGTACAAACAGACACCAGTGTTCTGATCAAACACTGCCTGTGCAGCTGGTGCTGTTGCACTGGGCTGGGGCAACCACTCCTACTCTTGGGCAACCACCTACATTCACCTGAGAAAAGCTCCTAAAAACACAATGCAGTGGGAGAGAGATGGTAACACAGTAGGAAGTTCCTGCAGGATCACAGGAAGAGGTCACATAGCACAGATTTTATCCAGTTCAAGCAATCAAGAGACCAGGAGAGGAAAGCAGTAGAAAGACAGAGCAAGCCCTGAAAAGGCTCAACAATCAGCAGATTTTACCTCTCCTTCCAATTTCAGCATTTCCGTAATCCATTTCAGCAAGGCTTTTCATTTTTCTCCATTCTGCCAACAGCTTTAGCTACAGCAAAGTTTTGGCCTGGGGGAGGCACATTCATATTGAAACCATGGCATTCTCTCTCATGGCAGGTGGGCCTTTATTTCCTGCCTCTGCAGAGTTCAGGCTGCTCAGAGGATGGGAACTGGCACTACTCCTGTGAAGACAGGCGGGCCAGGGCCCAGGAGCTCTACAGATGACAGACCTACCTCCAGCAGGGGCCACAAAAGAGGGCACAAGTGTCACAGGCACCTGGAATTTCACCACTCCCTGCCATTAGGCACCCACCTTCTCGTCAGAGGAGAGCTCAGTAAGGGAAAGGCGACAGAAGAAAATAAAACACAATTGAGGGGAAAGAAGGAAGAATCTCAACAATTCAATTATACAAGCAGTCTGCATATGGAAATTTTGAGTATCTGATCAAGTTTGACAGTGGGGATGGGGACTTCATGTACAACTGGAATTAATTCTTGTGCATCTTCCTAGAGAACATGAAGAAGCACTGTAACTAATTCATGTCAGATGGGACACTAAAGTGTTCCCTACACAAGAGATTTTGGTAGAAAGCCAACATCTAACAACAACAACAGAAAAATACTGCACAACTTCAATAGGAGCTATCAGTGATTGGATGGCCCTTTCATCCATGAATGATTTTTTGCTACTCCTGTTAATACAGAAGGACATGAAACTCATCCAAAACAGTAACTGGTGGTGTTAGATCTAAGACCAGTTGAACTTACCATGCTAAAAAAAGCATCTGTTTTAAAAGATGAGACTTCTGATTGTACCTTTTATTATACCTTTTAACGGTATACAAAGGAGTGCAGTACTAAGATGACTACACACACCCATGGATTGATTTTAATGAGCTTTTCCCTTAATCCAAAATTCCTGAAAAAGAGGAATCCTTAAGGTCTTGCCCCACCCCTCCACTCATTCTGAACCACTCTTAGATATATTTGTTTGCAGGACAGTACTGCAGTCATACAAAATGTGACTTTTCAGTGTACTCTTACAATTTACTCTCTTTACCTTCTAAACCAGACTGCTCTCCTAATACACTAAAAGCTGCCCTTGGTAGGAAAAAAGAATTGTCACCCAAAAGGGTTTCATTCACTTTTCAGGCAAACTAAAACCTTAGTCTGTCCTGAAAATGACAGCCAGAACAACCAAAATCACATCACACAGGTACTTGTTTTTTCCTTCCTTTTGAAACAGGCAACCAACAACTTATTTTCCCACTTCAACAGTTACACAAAGGCTAGATATCAAATCTGAAAGCTCCTCAAAATTTCCAAGTCAATGAAAGCCAAATCTAGAGGGAGACAACATGGGTAAAAAAAGTATCAATACACATGATATTTTAATACAAAATATTAACTTTTTTCTTTTTTTTTTACACAAGTCAGTTTTTTTAAAATATAGAACCTTAAAAAATGAACAAATTGCTATCCACACACTATAAACACTTGTTTGTGCTCAGTTTGATCAAGTTATCAGAACAATTTAAACACCAGTCCATAGTTTAAACACTGCCTTGAAGTTGGATGAAAACTATGCCGCACTGTGCGCTACCATTATTGTATGTACAGGGTGAAGCGCCTTCGGTCGGGTTTAATACGGTAATAAACTGTTCAGTTATCAGGTTCTTTGTGCAAGGATTTCACATTCTACTCATGCTCATGACAGGTCTGTATTACATTTCAGTGGCACTGGTCTGAGCAAGCACAGGTAATTCTGTGAATGTTCACTGGAAGAATGTCCGTTACATGTTCTGGAAGTACAAGTTCTTCAGCTGGATAAAAGAAAAATTGTTAGTTTAGGGGAAATAACTAGCCTGATTAGCCAGAATTTAACAATTTCTAAGCACTGAAAGGAATTTTGATTTCTCAAAGTTGAATAAAAGTAATTAACTATCACATTTTCATAAAGATTAACTATGTAGCACGTACATCTCACGAATATTTGTAATTGCCCGTTTTTTGAACCCATAGAAAGGAAAAAATTTCCCTCAAAGTTGGAGGTCTTAAAAGGTCTTGTTTTAGTAGTAAATCATCCACAAGTTGCAGGTTGTTAGCCAAGTAGATTTAGGATGATTTACTTGCATTACAGTAATTTACACAATTGAGCTTTAGGCATACAGTACAAAACTATGAACAAAAAGGTGAAGCAAACTTTTTTATTTATATTCAGGTAAAAACATTAACCTGATGAAGTAAATTATTGCAGATTTGAGAAATCAGCACATAAAACAGTTGGACAGAGCATTGCTTACAGGTGCTTTATCTGTGTCAAAAGACAAAGGCTGAACTGCTTGTTCCAAGCTAGCACTGGGAGGAAAGAAAAAAAGAAGAAAAAAAAGAAGAAGAAAAAAACTACAAAATTAGCCAGGAACTTAGATCAAGAAGAGGACAACTGTTTACTCAAACAGGGAATGAAACAACTAATTTGTCTTTTAAAAAACTTTACATCAATTCGAAATGCTCTGGGCCTTACCACAATACACACTGGCCAGCCCAAGCTGTTGGACTTCAACTACATGAAAGAAATAATTCTTCCTCGCCTCCAGTACGAGGCTTTTGCTGCCTGAATCACTGTGTAAACAGCTCTGGAGCGCTCTGCTAGCGACTGTCGCCATAATATCCTACCACTACAGTAAAACTATGCTATAAGAAAGGTTCTACCTAGTTACAAAGGCTGAATTATATTGACAATATATATTTGATTTCAGTAAAATTTAAATTATCTTAATCAGAGAAAGAGGCATGGGGCAGTTAAATGCCCATGCTAACCAAAACATAACAATTGTTGAATGTTGCACACAAAAAGAACCAAGTGAATTGCACATCAGACAATACATGAGGATGGGTAAAATTAGAGGCAGGTGAGGGTACACAGAACTAGTCTACTAAACTAGATTTGTCAAATACATGGTGTATTTTAATTTCTGTACTTATGTACAAAAGTTGTCTTTGGAGGAAAAACTTCAGACTTAGCTAGATGGATACACACAGCCCAGTATTAAACTGCACAGCGACATTTATTGTTCCAGCCTGGAAAAACATCCCTTTTTAAATTTCACACAGCAAAGCAAGTTAAAAACTTCACTCATCAAATAAATGATAATTTAAACAAGAACTTGCTAAAGAAACCTTGTCACAACAACTTTTAGGGCCTGATCACTTTAAGTCCATAGGGGCTTTTAATGAATATCAACCAAGTGTCTTTGTTTATAATCTGCAAGCCGTTTTTCTACAACAAGAAGGCGTAACACGTTTCCTTGACTCAGGTGATATATTTAGAAAAGAATCATGAGTTTCTCTTTTGCTGTAACAGGCAGACATTGCATTTTTCATTGTGATCAGGAAAGATGGAATGACTGCTGCCCTTCTCTCGCAG
>WEIT01030328.1:213-20561 GCA_013389985.1 Dryoscopus gambensis
GCTTTCAGGAGAAGGTTTGATTTCTTTCAAGATTTGTAGGATATATTTATCTCAATAAAGGATTCCTGTAGGAAAAAAAAAATTTAAAAGCATGTCTTACTTGGAACAAACAGCTCAGTGAGAATTTATATAGAATTTTCTAGCTCAGTTTCTGCTGGGTTTAACTGAACTTTGACATCCACACAAGTAGGGAAGAATTAGGACCACTGCGTTTTTTTCAAACATCAGCTGCTCAGTGGGGATACAAGAAACTAAAGAGCCTAAAGAGCTTCTGTACTTGACAGTTAGCAATGGTTACATGTGCATATTTATGATATTCCAGTATTTTCAGCTTTAGACATTGGAACACCTTTTTGCCATGTGCTCAATAACATCAGACAACATCTAATACCCCACACAAAATCAGTGGATGCTCTCACCTGCAGCATTACTTTGCAGAGGTCCAGGAGAACAATGGCAAAACTAGAAAAACATTGCTGTAGTGTAACAGTACAATACTACACATTTAAAAATTACCTTCATCTTAAATAACTTGTAAATTAAGTATTGCTCACATTTTACAAAATACTGGCAAAATTTCTGTGCAAATATGTACATTCAAAACCTGCATGTGTTTATAAATAATACAAATGTAAATCTATATGCATATGTTTGGTAAACTATCAAAACATTAGCCATGCTGAATGCCTTCTATATTATGAATAACAAGACGCTCCACTGGCTTTGCAAAGACAATTATTAAGATGGAGCTAATAAGCACCAGTATACTTGAGCTGACCCAGTTTATGCAGTTTCTGCACAACCACATATACCTTCTATCAAATTGTTTTCCATAATTTGGGATACCTCAGTTCTCATTCCCATCCCTAAAATATCCTGAATAACAGAGAGCTGGCAGTACTTCTGTGCTTCAGCATCATTCTTGGTCAGCCCAAAAAACTAAAAATCACACTATTAGAGAACAAATATTTCTAACTCTAAGTGTGGCAATTTTGGAAACCATTCTGTAATCCACTGTGACACAATTTTTTTTCCCTTGCTTTTCTCCCCAGCAAGTGTGGTGAATTTTATGTTAATTCTTGGGTGAACTGTGTGCCAGATCAATATTCCTTGTGGCACAAAGAGGAAGTCTGTGGGTGTATCCTTGCAAATTGTTGCGCTTTTTTCCTCACTGAATTATAAATACTCATTTTCACTACTAATAGAGGAGAGGTTTATTTTCAAGATGCTCTGGCCCTCTCTCTTCCAAGTCACACATTTTCTTCCTGCCCTTATCTTGCTCTAGATAGTGTTTCCCTACAAATTTTGCCAAATCAACAGTTTGTGTGACTGCTTTGAGAGAAATATCCTGGTAGTGCAAACCAGATATCATAACAGAGTGCTGTATTTTCAGAATGACTGTCAATAATCCCTGCAAAACAAAATTAACAATACCATTACTGATTGAGAGAGTTCCACTGTATAGTGGCATTTAGGCTTTTTTGGGGGGTTGCAGTTTTTAACATTTTCATAAAAAAAAGGAAATAGCTTGGAGGGGAAAAAAAAAAGGAGGAAAAAGACAATTAAATCCCATAATTGTAACTAATTGATTAATTATTATTAAGGAACCAGGTCTGGAGCAAGCAGACTCTAAAAACTGTTATAAGCAAGATGCATTTATGATATGAAGCCTCAGTGGAATCATTCACATAACATCTATTTTTTACCAAGGGACTATATGACGAATGGGTATTTAATGAGGAAAAGTTATAAAATATCTTCTTAGAGCTTTTTTTAAGAGACAAAGGATGCTTCAGTGAAAATGCTGATGTCAAACATCTATAATTTAAAGCTGTGTAGATTTTTATTCCTGTCCTTGATAATTGGTAGTTTTTCTGGTCTTCCATTTCTTGTGTCACAACATGCTCATGTCTGGTGGAGAAAAAAGTATTTCTGGCTCTTCTGAACGTTGCGGGATGCTAGAATTCATCAGATTTTGGATCTGAATACAGTCTAGAGCAGCCTCAGGGTCACTCCTGTTTCACAAGGCTGTGCATTATAATAGCCAGACATAATTTTTAAAAAATCAACAAAACAACAGGAAATGGATGTGGCAAAGAATAACTCTTAGTATCAGTACATTATCAATGTTGAGAGCTATTTGCTTTACTGCCTTTGGCACATGGGGCATATAGGTAAGTTTATCTATATGTGTGGCTGTGTTAGTCCAGGCCAAAAGAGGACTGCAGTAGAAATATGTGTTTGTGGCAGTTGAATTTAAATAACAATAAATAGCTTTCTACACTAAATGAATCAAGGACAGATATGGCCAGCTTCCAAGTTTGACAATATGTAGGTTTTAAAGAAAAAATGTGATTTTTCTGTGTCTGAGCATCATCCAGCCAATATTTGGTGACTCTTTCACTGCATATGCAACTGTAAATAGATATGAGAGACTAATGCTTCCTTTATAATATGTTTCCTGTAAATTATGGCACTTTTATATAGATCTAAGCCTACACTTTCATAGATTCATAACACAAGTCACATTCTACTGTTACAGTGCCACTGTTGAGCATTTGGGAAGTGAAAGGTTGAGAGCTCTAAAGATGGATTTTGGCACAGTTAACACTCAACTAAAATTTCACACTAGCTGATTTAAGCCTAACAGTGGTGGAACCTCAGCCAATAACAAGTCCGTGCCAATGAGGTCAGTGCAAGACACCACAGAGGATTAGAGAGCCTTTTGGTGGTGGGTATGGCTCTGGCTTTCTGTAAAAACTTATTAAAATGTAGGCAACTGAACTAGTTCCATGCATGTAGCTCTCATCTATCATAGAATTAATTTCATTTCTCTTCTGTAATGTTAATGAGATATGAAATGTCTTTTTTTCCTTTTAAGATATCAGCGTTAATGACACAGAATCAGCTCCAGTGAATGGAAAAGAATGAGTTCACCTACACTATAATTTGTAATTGGCTCACTCATGGGACTTGAGTCTTTTGCATGAAAACTAGAGCTGTGTGAGCTCTCAAATGTGTTCCATTCATGCCTGCATTGTCAAAGGAAAGATTTGAAGGAATCAGTTTGCATTTAATTAAGGCTTCTGTGACTTATTGTGAAAATTCTTAAACAATATATTCATCAAAAGTTTTTAAGAGTCAGGTTAAAGGGAGGCCTATGTATGATATTGCAATCTGCTGGTACTGAGAAGATGTTGTAAAAGAGATCATTATGCACAAAATGGTATTTCTTCATAACCTAAACACAACCAAATGCACAAACTCTGCCACAGCTCCCATGGAACTCTCTGCACCTTCTGAGTGGTGACTGTGGAGGAGTCCACTGGGTAACGATTTATTTTAAGTCTCTATCAGTGGGTGCTTAACTGCTGTTAATTTGGAACAGTGGCTTGGGGAACTATATTTGAGAGTCACACACTTATAAAATGATTCCATTTTGATTGGTTTTACTGCAGTGAATGCTAGTGAGATTTTGCTGAAGGGAAGTAGAAAGGGGAACAGTTCTCATTTTTCCTTTTTTAATTTATTTTTGTCACAGCATGTAGAAGTGCTGGTTTCAAAAACCCAAACTGGTGAATATTTCTGCTTGGGTTCACAGGATGGTCTAAGGTGTCTGTATTTAAAAAGGATGCTCCATTTTGACAGCCAGCATCAAGCAGTATTGCCTTGATAGGTGTATGGGGAATGTTTCACACTGATAGAAAAGGTGCTTAATTCTGACATGTTTAAGTATTCAAACTCTACAGATCATTGAGGGAAATGGAAGATCTCTTGTTCAGACAAAGTGTGACAACTATACTGGAAAGCTGAAAGTCCTTTAGGGATAGAAAATATTAATCCACTTACTAATTCTAGGATTGTTCTAATTCAAACAAAGATCATAATCTTTACTTTGAGTAATAGAACCACGAATTAAAAAAAAAAGACATTTCTGGTGTACTACAGCCCCCTTCTTTTCTGTCACCATCAAAGAACTCCTTCTTTCATCAGTATTTTATAATGATGTTTCCAAAAAGCAAATGTCTTGCTTTTGGAATAAAGCAACAGATAGCAGAACTTTTAAAAGACTTTTCTCCTTATTCCCCCATTCTGTGTATTACTCAGTTTAAGTATTTCCCTGGTTGGCAGTCATGAAAAGAGGCAGCACAAATTAAAAGGGCAGCTAAAAGCTAGGACACAGTAAGAGTAGAACTACGACTTGGTAGTTAAGCTGCTTTTTTTCCATGAAAAAAAGTGATGTGGTCAGTGACTGACATGTCCATCTTGGGCACAGGGATACTATTCTTGGCATTGCCAAGGTTACTGTTAGATAACCTTTGGTAAGTCTGAGCCTTCTCAGACCTTAGTAAAACAGGAATAGTGACCTATTGTTGAAAATCAACTGGCCTGCCTTTCCAATTCAGTTACTATGACTAGCAGATCTCTAATCAATCCCTTTCACCTAAAGGGGAATGGAGATTTAAACTGGAGCAAGGCATATATCCTGACATTTGCCATCACAGAATTTTTGGGTAGACAGCTGGGCACAGTCCCAAAGAAATTCCTGTTTATAGAAGGGGGAAGGAGCTGGGCTAGGGAGAGAGCAGAAAGAAAATTTAAGCTTGTCGCTGCTAAAAAGCCCTTGAAACCACTCTGTTTTCATCTCCAATTACCAAGACAGCTTAGACTGAGCTCAGCCACTCCTACCACATATGCAGTGCTGCCTGGGAAGGAGGGAATAGAATCATAGAATCAATCACAGAATCACAGAATGGTTTGGGTTGGAAAAGATCTTAAAAATCATCTCATTCCAAGCCCCCTACCATGGGCAGGGACATCTTTCACTAGACCAGGTTGCTTAAAGTCCCATCCAACCTGGCTTTGAACACTTCCTGGGATGGAGCATCCACATCTTCTCTGGGAAACCTTTTCCAGTGCCTCATCATCCTCGCAGTGAAGAATTTTTTCCTAATATCTGACCTAAACCTACTCTATTTCAGTTTGAATACATTCCCTCCCTGTCCTGTCACCACACGCTCTTGCAAATAGTCCCTCTCGGTCAGTCTTTTAGGCTCCCTTCAGGTACTGGAAAGCTGCAATTAGGTCGCCCAAAGCCTTCTCTTCTCCAGACTGAGCAATCTCAGTTCTCTTAG
Source organism: Dryoscopus gambensis (assembly GCA_013389985.1). Lineage (NCBI taxonomy): Eukaryota > Metazoa > Chordata > Aves > Passeriformes > Malaconotidae > Dryoscopus > Dryoscopus gambensis. The sequence goes on from WEIT01030328.1 coordinate 5,349, forward strand.
TCTTTCCTTGTAGGAGAGGTGCTCCATCCCTCTAATCATCTTGGTGGCCTCCTCTGGACTCACTCCATGTCCTTCCTGTGTTGCAGACCCTAGAGCTGGATGCAGCAATCCAGGTGGGGTCTCATCAGAAGAGAGGGACAAAATCCCCTCCCTCACCCTGCTGGCCACGCTGCTTTTGATGCAGCCCAGGATGAGGTTGGCCTTCTGGCCTGTGAGTGCACATTGCCAGGTCATGTCCAGCCTCTAATGCACCACCACCCCAAAGTCCTTCTCGGCAGGGATGCTCCTGACCTGCTCATTCCCCAGCCGGTGTTGGTACCAGGTTTGCCTCAACCCAGGTGTAGCACCTTGCACTTGGCTTAGTTGAACCTCAAGAGATTCCCATNCTTGCACTTGGCTTAGTTGAACCTCAAGAGATTCCCATGGGCCCAGCTCTCAAGCTTGACCAGGTCCCTCTGGATGGCATCCCATTCTTCAGGTGTGTCAATAGCACCACTCAGCTTGGTGTCATCTGTAAACGTGCTGAGGGTGCATTTGATTCTTTTGTCTATGTTATTAATGAAGACATTAAATAACACTGCTCCCAATAGAAACCCCTGAGAGACACCCACTGTCACTGATCTCCATCATGGCCCTGAGCTGTTGACCACGACCCTCTGGATGTGACTGTCCAACCAAGTCCTTATCCACTGAACAGTCCACCAATCAAATCCATGTATCTCTAATTTAGAGAGCAGGATGTTGTAGGGGACCATGTCAAAGGCTGTACAGAAATCCAGATAAATGACCTCTTCCCTTGTCCACTGATGTAGAGACTCTGTCATAGAAGGCCAGGTTTGGTAGGCAGGATTTTCCCCCGCTGAAGCTGTGCTGGTTGTCCCAAATCACCTCCCTGTCTACTATGCGACTTAGCTTCTAGAAGGATCTGTTCCATGATCCGTCCAGGCATAGACGTGAGATCCTGGAATAACCACATGAACCACCACAGCTGAGAAGTCCTGAGGTCAGTGCTGGGACAGAGAAGTAAGACTGATATGACATAAGCTTTAGTTTCTTATTTTCCCCTCAATTCCTACCTTGATGTGTATATGCTTGGTGTAGTTCTCTCCTCATCTTTGTCCACTACTGTTCCTGCCTCAGCCATCTTCTCCCAACCACACATCTGATCCTACTGGCTTGAACACCTTAAATAACACCGTTCCTCCGTCCTCACAAGATGCTGCTGGGCTTTCAGCAAATCTTCTGTTTCCTCTTTCAAATGTCAAATCCAAGAAAGATAAAAGGACTGAGGTAGAACAAGAAATAGTGAAACACAAACCACAGGAACTATCCTTTCTGGCATATTGCATATCAACATAGAAACTATTGTTTCTATTTAATAATATGTAATGTGGTCTCTGGAACTGTGTAATGTGATAATAGAAAAAGCTATCCTATTGTCATGGTGTCTGTCAAAACCAGATTAGTAATCATTTATCCTAAGTCCACTTCCCCAAACTCTGTGTTTATACCTTCAATGAACAATCAGAAATGGTCTACATCCATTGTGTTCTTTAGTATAGTAGTATAGAATCAATTTATGCATTTGCAAGGACTGGATTTTTTTATGCATGAAAAGCTAGATACTGTGGTTTGATCCCTCCCTGCCATTTGAAAGAAGGGATAAACAATGTACTGCACTATTCATGACTAATTTTTTTACTGTCTAGCAAGAGACAGCTTCACATAGCTATGCCCCAGGGACATCAATATTTCTAAAATTAGCAAGGGACAGTCACTAATCCTTTGAGAAAAGTGCTAAAGTTTGACATCTTAATTAAGGACTGAGTTTTAGAATTGCTGGGAATTACCAGGGAAAAGTTATGGATCTGAATGGATATTCAGAGAGTAATTGAGAACATCCTGGACCCTGAGCTGTGATCCAGCCTATGCTAATCTTCCCAGCTGTGTAGGATTCCTGATAGTTTTTTAGCTGGAGGAAACAGAATCTATTCAAATTGAATTAAGATATAATACTAAGATATATTAATATATAATGTAAGTTTGCCTAGTTCATCTTTGAATATTAATGGGTGGAGTTGTCCTCTGTACTTTAAATTACAGGGGAAATATTTTTTCTTCTCACTTCTACACATGGCTAGTGTTAACAACAGCGCTGAGGCAGCTGGCAAAGAAAATTTTTACACCCAGGAGATCTGTGGCCTGCAGATCAGCAGTACCATTTTCAACCCACTCATAAGCCCAGCCGAAGTCACAAGAAATAGCTTTCCCAGTAAGCTGCAGAGAGCAAATGAAAGCTGATAATTCAGGGTGTCAGCTTGGAAGAGTCATCTTCTTGTGGATTAACCACTAGAAGGATTACTCAGAAAATTTTGGCAGGCAAAAAAACCTGGGAAACTGCCTGAACTGTGAGAGTGACTAAAAGTTTCAAGCATCCATACAGATAGGCCATAGGACTGTGGTGCACAAAAGAGAGAGTATCCTGAGCACAACCAGCACCAGACTTTTCAGGAAAAGGTATGGCACACCTTAGCAGAATAATCTGCTCATAGGCTGGAGGTGTATTTCTAAATCTTCTCCGTTGTTTGTGACCTGAAGCACGAGGGTTTATATCCCCTTTAAAAATGTTTTATCCTACCTGATGCAACTGTGGAAGCTTTTTTATGATTGAGATAAATCTACAGTCTTCTTCCTAGCTTTTTCAATACACTGTAATTTTGTAGCAATGAGTGCCATAGGTTAATTTTGTACCTCGTTAAAATGCATCCTTATACATCCTACATACACCAAGTACATTTGAAACTCAACAAGTAATAAGCAGGAAACCCCAAAGTACACCCTCTGTAAAATGTAAATTTTTTTTAATTATAGCTGTGTCTACACTAAAAAGTGTTGGTCTGTAAAGCTCACCTGTAGGAATTATGTTATGAAAACTGGAAGGGGTGACATAAGTTGTATCAACCAAAGAAATTTTCCCTAGTAGAACTGTGTGCTGAGTAATTTGTCTTGCTCTTACTCTTTTCTGATGCAGTTATGCTGCAAAACTAAACTATGGCACAAACTAGTATCCAATCTCCTTCTCTAACTCAATATAATGATTTGGTAAAAATAATAATGATAAAAACTTACAGTAGCAATACTTAAGTCTTCTTATGTACAGTCTTCTGCAGTAAAACTGTGTCTAATTACTGTGCAATTTAGGAGTGGCTTTTTTTTTGTATAATTTTCCAAGTGAAATGTATTATTAGGAAAGAGTGAAGCGACACATTCACAATTTAATTTTCTGTCTCATTATTTTTTACTTTGTCTTTCAGCATTAGTGTGTTCCCTTTGCTTGTCTAACCACACTACCAACAGAGAAGACACAATTTTTTAAAAAATAAATTATGTTTTAATTTTTAAAATATATGTTGCCTGTAGCTCCCAACACTGCCTGTGCTATGGCTCCTGGGACATTAACTATGAATCATCCCCTGAGCTAATAACTATTATATATGCAATGAGACCCTGAATGTATGTAAGTCAGCAGACAGGCATTATATGGCTTTGCATCTCATTACAGTTCCTGATGCAGGAATGGCTTAGGATGGGAAGAGGCATCAGGAGACATTACTGTTACTAGAAAGCAACTCTATGACTACTTTGGGCCATATGATAACATTATCGCTAATAGTTGTTTTTGTGGTGACTTACTAGGTCATCCAGAGTCCTGACTCAAAATGTTGGAGGCACATAATCTAATGCCACTTTTGTCTTACTGTGAATTACACCTTGCACCAAATCTTCATCCAACAGTTTGACTGTTCTGAACTGATCTTGAGCCAAAACGCACTTAAATTCACAGGATATTTTGCTACTGATTATGTGGCATTTGCATCTCAAATTTCTTTAGGGTGAAAATATATTGGGCTGCTTCCACGTCCAGCAGTCTCAAAAAGTAGTTATGAATGGCGGCCTAAATACTGCAAGTGAGTTTTGTTTTTTGTTTCAATAAGAGTAAATTTGGCCAGGAAACAATATTCACTCAACCAGCAAAGTGCAGCTGACTCTTAGGTAGAATTTCTCAGCTTTGAAACAATATACACCAACACCCACACAGGAACGTAGGTAGGAAATGAAGAAGAGTATAGCCAATTGTACCTGTCAGGAAATGCAGGTGAAGAATATAGTTGCTAAAATGAGATCTTTGCAAAGTTTAACACTTTTTCAAGTGTGGAAAAACCTTTTCCTTCCTAAACATGTCACAAACTAATTTTATATCTCATACAAAACTTCTCATGATCGCATCATCTTTGATTCACTTAAAAGCCAGAAGCTGAGGTTCCAATATCCCTGCTACTGTCTGTGTTTCACCAGACCTTGTAACAGTACAAAAAATGGTTGTCTTTTTTTCCTGAGAGATTGCTATCTTCACGCTCCAAAACCACAGTCTATAATACTTAAAAAAAAAAAAAAAGTATCTTCTTCAACAACAGTCTTTGCAAACAGGGCCATGTAAAGTCATAAGTATACATAAATATTTTGTGTATGTTTGTACAGGACACATACTCACATATATATGAAAATAAAAAAAAATGTTTTAGTTTTATATCCCAATGAATTTTCACCCACAGAAAACAACAGAAATTATCAACAGACATAGAACTTTAGCCTGCGTAAATTAAATGGTTCTGCTGCATTAACTTCATAAAACCATAATCCTCTCCTCCATAAACTATTACATGCACTGCAACATATCTGATTTATGGGGTGCAGAATCGATGGGAAAAAATTAATGCTTGAAAAACATATTAGAGACATTATTGAACAGATTTTAATTGAGATTTGATTTCAATGCCCCTTATCCCCATGATTAATGGGTCCTACCCCTTGACTCCAGCAGGCAGAAAAGAGAGTCTTTAATATGACAATTAAGTATCTGTCTTTAGGTTTTATGTAGCTCTCTCCTCAGATCACTTCATCAGTACAGTGTGGCTTTTGTGCAGATTAAATTGAGACTCAATTTTCTCTATTTTCCAGCACTTACTTATGTTTTATGACAAGCACTAAATCAATTTTATGCTATTATTGATTTTTTCTTAAATGGACACAAACCATTTCGCCTTTTGCCCTTCTTTTCTACTTTCCTTCTATTTCCTTTTTTCACTGTATGCTTGATATACTGCCAGCTGAAGAAATTTCAAACGTTTCCTGAGATTTCTACAGGTCGTGCCAATTCATTCACTTTTTACAATATCAGAACTGACAAAGTTAACCTGGAATTCTATCAAAACTTATAAACTTGTATATTCTTTTCATGTGGAAAAGTTTACGGTCGGGCTTCTTCCTCCACCTTATCCTTAAAAAAAAAAAAAAAAAGAAAAAATACTATGTTCAAGGTTAGATCCTCCTCTTTTTCAATTAAAAAACAAACCAAGACAAAAGAAACCACAGCAGACAATCTTACAAAGAACTTCTGAAATATTTGAACTGCAGCTCCAGCTATAATTTTTGAAACAGTCTTGAAATCTAATTAATACATCGACGTAGGGAGAACCTATTTCATGGCTTGCAGGGGAAAAGGGCATTATCTGCAAGGTGCAATAACTCCTCTGAGATGTGGCAACAGCTAGCGGTACACCATGCAATTAAGAAGCTCTTGGTTCTTTAAGGCTCTATCCTCTCTGACCTATGGCAAAAATTAACAACTGTCTTGGGCAATAAAAGTTGCACAATTTGTAAGCAGATAGCTTACTTTTTTGGCAGAGAATTATACATTAAGAAGGATCAAAGAGAGAAAGAACAAATGTAATTCAGCTAACAAAATGGGCTAACCCTTTGGTTTTCTGGCTGTTTAGGGCCATGGAGGAGGTTATGAAGGATTCTCCTCTTTCTTTGTTTGAAGTCCAGCATACCTGAGCTCAAGTGATAAAATTGATCTCTAAAACAAGTATAGTAACTTCCCTTTGCTGGAAAAGCAGTAAAATCACTGTGTTAGATATTTACCTAATAACATTTTACTTGCAAACCCTCAAAATTTTTTAAAATGTGTATATAGATTTTTTTTTTTCCTTTTGAGTAACACAAGCTTACCTACTGAATAAAAAAATGATACTACCTGAAGGATATCTGTCATGGCAACTTTGCTCAGCTGATGCTTCCTTCAACTTGAGGGGAAATCTACACTGCCATGAAAGACAGATTTTGGGCCAAATGGCAAGTTTTTAGCTCTTTCTAAGTGTGATTTTATAGTCTGTGCCCACTTGTGTTTACAGTTAATATATGTGCACACCGTATGTGTAAGGTGAATGGAGATGTCTCCTTATAGACTTTCAATAGCTTTCCTAGGGAAAAAAAAAAAAAGATGCAACCAAAGTAGGGGGAAAAAAACCAAACTGCCACACAAAGGAAAAAAAAGCCCAAACTGATTAAGAAAAAATCTGAAATCTCACCATATTAGAGATGCTGGGATGAAGTTCTCTATATGTAATGGAAATCAGACAGTGATCCAGTAAGAGGGAGAAAGTTTGGAGCTATGCCATTATGCTGTATCTCCCTTAATTTATAGAATGTTGTTCCCTTCATGCAAGAAACATGCCAGTAACAATGTCAACTTCCATGATTAACACGAGACTTGAGGGTTTTTTCTTTATTTCTTGGCTTTCTTTTTGCACTGAGATATGAAGAGCTATGTCACAAATCAGCTTGCATGCTGCCTTTCTACTTCATGTAAAAAGAAAGCTTTCCTTGCAAGTGCCAGATGCATGCGATGTTGTGAATTTTGTATTCCTGTAGCAAAGAGCAGAGGTGCCCTGCAGTCTCTGCTTCTAGCTGGGATTCAGTGTCAGACTGCCCACATGTCAGTGATTCCTCACCTGTAGACTAATACAGAATGAAGATGCACCATTTCAATCCTTTGGAGAAACAGCTGGTTTGAATGTTAGACTAAAGGCTCCTTATTAATTTGCTCCACTTGGTTCTGCCTATGTTTTGCCATTTTCTGTTTTTACTATCGATGCTATTAATACTGCGATTGTTACTACTACTGTTACTATAATAATACTAATCATACATTTTGTGTACATGAGCACCCTAAGTACCCAAAAGAAACAGGGTACTACAGTACAGTTTGTGGGTTACAGTATCTTCTCCCTTACACATCTGGTCAGATATTTTTGTCCTAGTGCCTTGTACAGCAAAATGTCAGCAAAACACAGTTGAGACAGGGTACTTGTCACTGTGAGATAGAGCAACTGAAAAGAAAAAATTAAAACTCAGATAAGCCTCCACATACATACTGCAAACCAAGAAAATCCTGGAGTATCTTGTAGATAGTTTCCTCTCATGTACTCGACAGCTGGTGTGACTTTTCTAAACCTTTGCTTATTTTATTAGCATATTTTTCTCCTGTGATTTATTCTTTTATCCATCAGTCTTAATTTATCCATTGTTTCCTTTTTAGAATTGGCTTTTTAAAAAGTAAATTATACAGTTAAAATCTCTTTAACAACAGAAGCTGGTTTTTTTCAAATAGATACAAATAATTTGAGTATACTGTTTAAACGTTTCTAGTTGCTTGTTCTGGCTTCTCTAATTTATGTCATTTTTATTAACCTTATTTAGTTATTTTCTGGCCTTGTGTTTTACATGCCTGTGGTATTCAGATGCATAGGTAAGTACCCAAAAGAAACAGGGTACTACAATACAGTTTGTGGGTTACAGTATCTTCTCCCTTACACATCTGGTCAGATATTTTTTGTCCTAGTGCCTTGTACAGCAGACATCAGCAAAAGACAATTGAGACAGGGTACTTGTCACTGTGGGAAAGAGCAACTGAAAAGAAAAAAAATTGAAAATCAGGTAAGCCTCCTTCTTAGTATATATGAGTTTGGGACAATGTGAGACCTACATGATTTCCAGGCTAAAAAAGCACAGGTGCTGCTGAATTCCACTTAAATGCTTTCAGAGTAGTAAATCCACAATAAAATTCCTATATACAATGAAGGGCAAATTACCACAATAGGCTGATCTGTTGAAAAAATCAACCTGCTTACGAAAACAAATGCTCTACATATGAAATGTTAGTGCAGATGAGTACATACTCATTGAAAACTATTTTTTCTTGTATGTAGACGAACGGCTTCGCATGCTTCAAGTTGAACGGGATTTTCGGTTTAGCGCTGGCGACGACGGGTTTTGTTTGAAGGCTCCAGAGTTCGTAAGGCAGCCCTTGAAGGAGAGCCAGACAATACGCGGGAGCCACGGAGCTCGCACATGATCCCAGCGCGGCGTTATCGGCCAGAGCTTGCAGAGACCCGGAGACCTTTGTGTTTCACGCAGGCAGCGGAGATTGTCAGCTTTCTGAAATGAGCTGCAGGCCTAATCTAGGATCGCACCCATTCAGATCAATAAACAGCAGCAGCGCTGCGCACCGGCCCCGTCCACAGGCGGACAGGGCCCTGGATGTTTCCTGCTCCTCCCTGCCTGCAGCGCTGCGCCGGCAGGGCCCAGAGGAGGCCGCGGGGCTCCTGCTGGGTGCCCTCCAGCCTGGCTACCTGTTGGAAGGTAGGGCCGTGCCACGCTGGCCAGGGAGCCGCACAATAATTACAATTTCACCTTCACCGTGTGCATACAACACGTTTGGGGTATCTGGGGCTAAGCTCTGCCCGGGCCGGGGCTGTTACCTGGCAACAGGCGACCCCGCAGGGCGGGGCGGGCGGTGTTGCCTCTCCGTTAAAGGAGGCTGGAGGGATTCGTTTGGAAACGAGCTGTTCCTCCTCCTCTTCCCATTAAATCTGTACGGGTATGTAAGCGAAGTCCTCGCAGAGGAGACGGTGTCAAAATGCGAAGAAGGTAAAAAAAATATATATATTTTAAAAGAAAATAAAAACCACAGAGAAAGGCTTTAACGAGGTTCATAAAGTCCTCCAGGGGAAACGGCGCCCTGGGGTCCCTGCGGCAACGCCCCCTGCACCCCTGTTCTCCTCGCCTCCCGGTCCCTCTGCAGCGCCTACAGTAAAACACCTTAACTCAGCTCCGGGAGAGAGGAGGGATGGGAAGGGACCACCTTCAGAGTGCAGCTGGAACTGGAAGCTGTCTGCCTCAGCCGTTAGAAATATGTGGAGAAATTACCTATCATTCCCTGTAGAGACATCCAGCAACCATCCCAACCCAGCTTTTCAGTTCGGTGATAATATGCTCCTATCAGTTTTAATAGCCCCATGCTGGATTCAGGAGGTATTATGGATTGTACAGCAAGCATATTGTCATTAAATTAAATTTTCAGAACATTCCCCAGCTCATCACAAATACCACAGAGAGTAATCATAATCGGTTCTCAACACATGTGTAATTGCCTTCAGCTGGCGTTTTTTACAGTTGACATTGTTCAGCAGTGATAAGGTGATTGGTGATTTGAATACACAGCTTGTTTCATAGCTGCCGTAATTGAAATATGGTATGTGTGAATGGAAGATTACATTAAGACCTAGGATAATCACCTGACATGAGAGTAATTGAGTCTACAATCTGCCACTGAGTCTCTCAGGGAGGGCTGAAATGAAAAGAAGCCATTAGTAGATTATGCCACTGCTGGCTCGGCTCGGCGCTGCTCGGCTCGGCGCAGCTCTGGAGCGCCGGGATGGCATTCCTGAGCGCCGGGATGGGCAGCGCTGGCCGGGCCGGGCTCGGGACCTCTGCCTCGGATCAGGCGGCACCGCCGGCAACAACACTGAACTTTTCCTGGGGCGGGCGGGGCGGGGCGGGAGCCTGGCTGCAGAACAAACACTTCCTGCTGGCTCGGGAAATATTGCTTCTTTATCGTCTTGGCAGCGGAAACAGGGGGTCGGATACCTCCATCCCTTACCTTCAGGAAGGGCTCTCTGTATGTATAGCAAAGCACAGCATGAATTCATCCTGAAAGGTTCAGGCGTAAATGGTCAAACTCTAACTATTTTTTACCTGCTTATTGAAGGATCAAGCACGTGGAATCTAAGGATGCCATGAAAAGAGTGCCCTTATTTCTTAGTAGTTTTCTGGAAGTGGGCTGCATGAGATGCTCTCCTTAAAAATCAAATTTGGAACTACAGTGAGGTTAATTATACGATGGGTAACCAAGAGGAACAGTTGTATCTAACCTTTAAATATAAATGTAATAAGATGCCTGCAAATCTTAAACAAATATTTACTCCAGGTGTCCAGACTTAATGGACAAAAGCATAATTGCTTTTTAAGGGGAATATTTTATTTGTTAGTCACTGAGGATTATTTTATGATGGAATAGTCTGTCTTCCTTTCTTTATTTATTTCTTCTTTTGGAAGGCAGTATGTTTTGGTGGATTTTTGTTCTTTTTTTTTTTTTTTTTTTTTTTTCCAAATCTACTGTATATACAGATCACAAACCCTGAACAAAGAAGAATTACAAACCCAGCTGAGATAAACATGTCAGAATTACTGTTAAGAGGCTGATGCCCAGAGTGTTTAATGGCTTGAAAAGATGATCAAGCATTTATGCAGCTACCCCTTCAAAAATTATCATTGAGCCAATGATAATCCAGTTATAATAATGAACACTGAGTCAATTAAGCTTAGCATGCAGAGAAACTACTTTTTATTATTAAATAACTTGTTCTTCTCCATCTTTAAAAAATAAAATTGGAATGATGAAACCAGCGATTTTACTGAAAAGCCATAACATTCAGGTTAGAAGCCTATATAAGAAGCCACATCCAGCATAGCATGACTAACTTGTGGGGTGTAATTCCATCAGGATCTGAGATTCTCCTTTGAGATGGTGTGAATCCCCATTCTGTCATACTTTTACAGTGTGTGGTAATTTTCAGAATCCAAAATCCAGCTGTACTATCTTGGAAATTGCTGTAGGACACAGAACTCAGCCCACTGTTTTCCACACACAAATGATAGCTAGTTGACAATTGCCTGGCCAATTTCAGTTTTTCCTTACAACCTCTTCAAAATAGGTTTTTTATCTAGCAGAAGTATCTTGCACATTTTTCTCAACTATTCCTGAAGTCTGAACTCTATCTAGCATTTGTTAGAACAGACCTAAAAATGCAGTGGTAAAAGAATAGTGGTTAGGCTTGTTTATATTTGGATTCCACTTGTAATAACATTAGGCAGAAGGAAATTTTTAGACAATTAAGGTCTATAAAATCCAATGCAGTATCACTAAAACCAGAAGGATATGGGACCAGATATAGCTGCAGTAGTGATGTACAAATGAACAAATTGCTAAATAGTGGAGTATCTTCCTCATCACACCATACACAGCATGCACCCAAGGTTGCTGCTTTGAAGGCTGCAGCTGTCCTAGTGAGCCCACACCTTTGCAGAGTCAAAGACTCTCTGATTTGCAAAAAAGTGAGTACAGGATTAAGCTTGGATTCCAACCTCTTTCTGTGGGATTGCAGTTGAAAAGTCCCCAGCTATAGGGAAAACATAACTAATTTTATCTGGAAGATAAAATAGCAATAATAGCAATAAACATTAAATGATTAATATATTTTCAATCACTTAAAAACCTGCTTAAGGTTTTAAGGAACCTTAGCCACTTAAGATATCCCACCACAACCAAAAATCATTTAGAAGTCTTATTCTCATTGAAGCAAAAATGCTTTGCCCTTTGAAAATCCATTTATCTTGATTTAAACAATGATGGTGAAGTCACTTGGATTTAACCAGAAGATCAGAATATGAAAAATAATTCTCTAAGCAATCAACTCTGAGGAGTGCTTAAAAGGGATCACTCAGTTATGCTGCGAGTAACCTGCATGGTTCTTTTTGGACATGAAATCATTCCTTAGTTTTCTAAAACTTGGTGGAGATTTTTTTTCTCCAGATCAAGAGACACAGGGCATTCAAGAATATGATGAACTGTAACTTAAGAAAGTTCTGAAACTGGGTACTATTGAAGAGCAGTAACTATTAAGAGCACAAGAGAACTTATCAAACCTCTGGAGAGTTTGCATGAGGATCTGTTATGGGGGTTAAAAACCTGCAGTTGTACAATGAAAAGCTTTTGAAGAAGGTTGGCAGGTGCAAACATGGAGGGAGAAAGCTGATTCATTTATCTTTAAGGGATAGAGAAAAGAGGATCTTCATTCATTTCAGTGTTACAGGTTAAAAAAAAAATCCTGCTTGAGAAGAGTATCTGAAGATAATTCTGACCAACAGAGCCTGAAAGGACCCTTTTATCTCATTACTGCTTCCTGAGGGACTATAAATTATCCTTTCCAGTAACCTCCCAGCAACTGATTATTTCAATGGATTATTTTTTGGGGGGTCAAAGAACCAGCCTCTACTTTTTACCTAATATCTTTTCTAGTATGGACAATTCAGATGTTCTCATTTCTCCTTTTTGAGAAGTGTGTCTACTTTATTGCACTTGTCAGGCAACTCTTTGGTGTAAGGTTGCCAATGGGCTTGTCTACTAAGCCCATTAAGAAAAATATCCCAATCATAAGATTATCCCTACACAGTTATACACCTGTCCATGTTACATGTATTTTGAGAACTGTGGTTTCAAGCCAGAAGAAAAGTCCATCTTGCCTTGAGTTATGCTAAACTTTTCTCTGCTAAAAGTTTCTCTAATATATGTTGAAAAATTTAAGACAAGTCCCTGCAACTTTGCAAGTAGGGCAGACAGTCACGACTTTGGTTTGTTTGACTATAAATTGCTGAAACAATGCAACTTAAAAACAATACAGTAGTACTGTATGACACTGTCAATATCATTTATAGCACAATTTTACACAAAGGCAGGAGTATCATAAAAAAAAGAAGTAAGTCCTATCAGGTGCCCTAAAATACCTTATGTCATAAATAAGTCAGATTTCTTAGAGGAAAGCAATAAAGCTCCAGCAGATTCGATTTTTCCCACTAAATAATCACCCTGACCTTTTTCACTAACTTCACAATAACAGTTCTTGAAGAAGCAAGCAAACACAGTGAGAGATTTGTATGGCACACCCATGTCTAAAGCATGAAGAGAATGTAGAAGAGCATTGATGGTACTAGTATACAAAAGACAACATGGAATATAAAGCAAAAAAGGATACTAATCAAAATCAGTGGGTTGAATATTTATAAAGGAAGACGTTGATAAAATACTGGATGCAGGAGAAATTACACAAAAGTATTTGGAGATTTCAAAAGCCTCTTGCAAAAGAAAAATACCAGAAACATATTCAAACCCTGCCAAACTGTTTCTTTAACTTAGAAAATATTTTCAGTCATAGTTGTTTTGTAAAAGTCGATAGATAATTGGTGAAATAACACCGGACATGAATTTGACACTAGAGGATATATTATTAAGCTATTTAATTCAGAATTCCTAATTCCTGGGGGGGTTTCGCTTGTTTTAACATTAAAAGTAATAACTTCTACTGGAAATATTTTTCTTCATTACCACCAGATAAATAATCTTGTCTTTATATTATTAGATTTTCTGAAGATAATTCATACATTACATAAGAGAAACATTACTAGAGGTTCTTATAACTGTTTTATATCAGAGGATGAAGAATTAGATTTTTAAAACAGTAACAATTAAAGTCTTGTTTTGTCACTTTTAAAATCTAAAAGGAAAAATAGTTGTTTTACAAAGGAGAAAAGAGATCACAGGCAAAAAGTTTTATCACCTGAGCAAAGTACAAAACAAATAAGAGGATAATTGATGAAAAGAAATAAGCCTGTAAGTGTTGGTGCCAGAAGGAACTGAAATTGGTCTTTACTCACTGAAACAAAGTCAAAGTATTCAAATTAGAAGGTGGCAGAAAGACTCCAAGATCAGTACTTTCTGGAAAATAAATTGTTACTGCTACTCTCCAGCTGCCCAAAATCATGAACATGCCAAGTGCTGTGCAAGCAAAGAGGACTTCAAGAGTACAGAGGTGTGTTACTTTTGTACAGTGACATTTTATAATTACAGTTAAATATAATTTATTCTTCTTCCAACTATCAAATTGCACTCACATAAGCAAAGATTCCTAAGAACACAACTCTCTGCCTTTAAATAAATCCTTGATGTATAGAAAATCACAGTTTATTGAAGGTTGTATAACAACGCATCAGCTGACCAGGAATCCTCAGGTTTCAAAATGTCTTTTGTACAGACAAGCTGTGCATAGTTTATTTGTGCAAATATGAAAGTACTTGTGTGTGATAAAACTAAAACCCCCGTACCAGCTGTCTTTGTGTAGCTAATATTCAAGATTTGTTGTTTTGATATGAATCTTTGTATATTAGCACATCCTACGGGCTCCAGAGTTCCACTGTTAGATGTTTACTATTTTACTTTTTCATTCATCTCCATGTACAATCAGTACAGCACTTTAGTGTGAGTTCTCACATAGTCTTTTGTTACTTTTTCATAGTATCAATATAATTTATAAGTTTATAATGATTACAGCAAAGGTAATTAAAGACTGTTTCTAAATGTGACTTCTTACTGATCCTAAGCGGAATGCAATAGCTTTTCAGATGAAGACAGCTACAATTATGTTCTGAGTACTTTGACTTTCAAAGCCACGAAACTTTCAGGAAAATCTGAGCAAACGATATAAAAAAATCTTAGGAAAGAATAACTGCAGAATGAATCAATTGATGGGATACCAGTTCTAGTGCACTGGGGTATGTAAATATCTAAGTAATGATAATTTTTCATTCATCTAATGTCAGGTTTAAAAATATATATATTTCATACTCACAGTGATTCTAAAAAGCAGGGTTTAGTCTGTCTCCTGTGTACATCGGAAGCCGTGGCTGATTCAGGTCTCCAACAAAGACCCAATCCTGTTTGATTCTAGCAGATACTTAGCAGTTGCCCACCCTAGAATAAGTTTGTCATTACTCTGCCACCAGATTAGCTTTAGACCTCACCATTAAAGAAGATGTACTTATTCTTACTCAGTGTTAGTGCCAACCCTGAAATGAGAAGCACAACACAATTCCAAAATGCCCCAAAGTTACTCTCTGGAGACAAGGCTGTTGATGACTTATCCTAGATCAATCATCATTGAAGGTCGCCTGTCCTATTTGGCAATATTTGTTCAGTAACTAATAAAGATCAGCCTGCAGTTATTTATATTAGGTTATCATCTCTCCAGGGTGAAGCTTAATCCATTTTACAATGTTTTTCCCAACAAGACAACATGAGTTTCCCTGTCTGAAAATGAATTAAGTGCATGGTTTCTAAATATGGGATCTGACATTGTT
>WEIT01030335.1:0-38034 GCA_013389985.1 Dryoscopus gambensis
TTATAACACTGGGAAGCCATTTCTGTAGGCCTCAGTGTAGTATAAATTACAGTTAATACTAATAAAATCCAACTTTGAGGAGAGAGTAATGGATCTCCTTATTGGCGATTGTAACAGAAAGCTCACAAATTACAGGGCATGGAGCAAGAATTCCCCAATCCTGCCCAGAGATGTCTCCTCCAGGTCAAGGTTAGGGTGTACTGGAAGCACTGCAGCACCTTTTTTTTTTTTTTTTCCCNGCTGGGAAGCCCTGCCGCCCTTTTTTTTTTTTTTTTTTCCCTGTCAACAATGTCCCGCTCCTGTGATAAATTAAGGACTCAAGGCTGCAGGTCACTTTTGAACCCTTCATCAGTTATAAATTCCCCTTAATAATAAGCAGAACTCTGTTAGCAAACCTAGTGATTTACAGTAATAATGATGCTTGTACCATTTTTTCAGAATATCTGTCAGTTTATTTTTTAATAGCTAGTATTTACAGAGCACTTTACTAACATAAACTAATTAATTATATCCTCAACTGTTTCTACTCAAAATTCTAATCATGTTGTAAGTATCATGAGCAATCATCAAATGCCCACTGAGACGTCTATGCTTGACTTACAGTATCAGATGAGCTCATAGAAAGCAGCCAGCAAAATCAGCACATCCAAAAGGATCTTCGTTTATTTGCATCATCCAATTATGTTCTCCCACCATTCCTTCAAAGTCCTCTTTGTTATTCTGTTGGGCACATGACTAATTTCAATAGCAGCATTTTTTACATTGGACTGAAGAGTGCATTACTACTCTGAATTCATTTTTCAAGAGCTTGTAACTCAAACATAGTGTTTTGCTTAGGACCACCAAGTAGTAAAGAAATCCTCAACCTTGATTCAAATCAGAGTCAAGATTAAAAGAAAACAAAACAACAAACCAAAAAAACCAAGCCCTAGAACCCCCTTTAAGAGTCAAGGATATTCTAGAGTTACTGCTTTTGTAATCTATACTGATTATAATTTTTAGCATTCATATGCTGGAAATTTTTTCCTGAAATAAATACGACTTTCTACAAAAGAAGCTGTGCAGGAGTACAAAAATGGAGGCATTCACTACTCTTTACCATACCCTGCAGCTCTGGGGGATTAGAGCATTCTCTCAATAGCTATTTCTCCTGTGATGCTTACACTATTGTCCTCCCAGTGGAAATTCCAAGAAGAGAGGGACAAATTCCAAGAAGAGAGGGACAAATGTTATCTGTGGATACTCGTTCTAGCTGACCACTGGATTTCTGAGCAAAAGGGGAAAAATTGTCAGTGAACTGTTAGACTCTACAATATAAAACCACTACTAAGTATTAAGAGAGCAACTGAAGACCAATTTTATCAAAATACATTGGAACTTTCACTCTGAGATGAATCTGACATTTTAGTTAACATTTTCGGGAAAAAAATATTCATTTAAGCAGGGTATTGGTAATACAATCATCTCTATATTATCAGGTGCTGTTAACCCTAGATTATTACAGAAATTCCAGCAAGTAAATCATATGTCAATTCTCTTTATTTCAGAAACCCTCAAGTTTCAAGCAAGGATAAGAAGCAGAGAAATATACTAAATGCATAAAGATTATAATTTATAAAAAGTAGGTGACAACTGAGATTGTTGAGATGATGCAGATTTCCTAGATGGAAAACAGTTTGGCCCAGGAACATTCTGCATCCTCTAAGTACTGTTCAGAGAGATATTCAGCCAAGGACAGAACAAGAGCCCCCTCTGTTACTCTGACCTTGGGTTCCCCAGGGCCCTAAGTGCATTCCAACATCTCCAAATTGCACAAGCCAAAACAATGTCCACAGGACCTGAACGAGAACATTTTATAGCTTTAAAGAGAAAGGAAGTGTGCATAAGAAAGTTTTATTCAAGTAGGTCATTTTAGGGTCAATATAGTAATTTAAATATCAGGCCTTTTTTTGTCAGCATCATTGCTGTTAAAATAACAAAATAAATACAGACTGATAGATAAAGCCATAAGAAGGAAGCTGCTGAAGAATTTCCTCCTGTTATAAATTGGGTAACGTTGTCACAGCAGATTATTCCACTTTCTAGTCCACAACAACCAGGTTTTATAAGCATTTAAGGCAATTTCATCAAGAAACAGCACTGGTACACTTCAGTGTTTCTCACAGCATAAGCAGCACTGCATACTCAAAAGCAACACCAAGAGGGGACACCTTTTAAACCAAAGCTGCACCACACAGCCAGGACTGCTCTTACAAAAGAGAAATCAAACTGTCATATAATCCAGAATAAAAACTTTAAACCTGCTGTTCAGAAGGAGGCTGATGACTACGTCACATCTCACTATATTATGATCAGCACATTCACAGAAAAGAGGTTATATACTCAGTGAAGCATCTGGCCACATGATATTTGCATTAGGAAATTAGCATCCCACAAATTAAACTTGGCACGTACTAAGTGGATTTGAAACTGGTAATTGATAAATCCAGAAAAAGAGATATCACTGGGGAATAGCCAATGAAAAAGCAAGTTCCTAGTGGAGTCATGATGGTATTGGTTCACACCCTCAAAACAATTCAATACCTGCCAGTAATCGAGAAGAAAATATAAGGTCACTACTAATCCAATTTTGAGACAACACACATTGCTGGATAATGAAGTGGCAAGCAATCTATACAAATAAACATTGCTTTATAAACTGGACACAGTTCAAGATTTATGGTAAGATCATATTTCAAAAGAAACAAAAAACCCCACAATAACAGAATAGAATATTATATCCTAGAGAAAAAGGGAAATAACCCAAGGAACACAAGCTCCTGATTTAACAAAGCAGATAAAAATTACAGAAATTATATCTGGATATAAGAAAATAGCAGCAGAGATGTTTACCCAGTGAGTAACTGCCAGTGATTGGCTACTCCTATGATATTTTGCCCAATATTACTGTCCACACTTTTAAAGTACACTAAAAACCCCACAGTTTTCAAATTATTCATATGTCCCTTTTGTGAAGTTTGAAAATCCGAATTTATAATTTGATACTCAAAAAATTCAAAGTGCTAGAACTATCTAAAGTGGTAAATATTTATGCAAGTTGCATTTTTCCAAGGCTTCTTCCTTAGGGTGACATTCCCACTCTAGGATTTCAGTACTTCATAGCTAGTAGTTGGGACTAGAAAAATTCAAATTGCAAGTAAAGTTAATGGATTGAAGGTTTGGGTTTTTTGGGGGATTCTTTTGGTGTAAATGAAGCACACTTTCCAAAGTATTCTGAAACCTGAAAAAATTTAATCACTCTATCCTGCTTTCCTCAAAACTGCCTCTGGATCCAAAGACTGTAGATTTCAGGCACTCCAAAACCATCAGACTGCCATCTAATCAGTGCTTGAAAGCTGTAGTTATGAGACAGCACCTGGCGATGTGAATCCCATTTTACAGCCATTCCACACAGCTATGCAGGGAAAGTAAATGTCAACTGCATGAAACAGCTGCAATATTTAAGACATATGACTTCTCAGAAATACCATGCGGTGTGGGCAGCAAAAGTTTTTTTCTCTGCAGAATACTCAGTTTGTATAATTTAAAAAGAAACGTGATCTGAAGCGTAACAGGAACAGAACAACTAAAATTCATGAAGTAATCGTTTTACTTTTGAGCCATTTCAATACAAAAACAACTTAAAGGAGATGTGATTTCCCTCACTTGAAATCTTTACAGAGGAATTTCCATATTTATTCAAACAACATGTAACAAATTCAGGCTCTAAAAAAAGGCATGTATCTTTCCAGCCACACATTATTGATCCTGCTACAGAAGTTGTAGTTTGGATTATTCAGGATGTCAAACTACATGATTTTGAAGACTTTGACTTAATTTATTCAGATTGTATAATTCAACACCAAAATGGCAATTCAGTTTCCCTTGCTCAGCAAGAAGGTAATTAAATAATTTTGAAACTAAAGCTGCTTAAGTAGATGCCCACATACAGGTTAGGCAATAGTTCTGGAAAATAATAATAAAGTGTGCTATATTTTAACTTTTACTGAAGTTTTGAGAAATAAATATAAATTTAAAAGAGTTGAATCGTATGACTGGCTCATTTCTTTCCAAAGCTCACCTGCACCTGCTATGTTGTCTACAGCTTGAAGATACCCAGAAGAAAAGCTATCCAGGCATAGGCTGCTACTCCCATGACGGCAAAAAAAAATTCCCAGACACTTATGATGTCTTGTTTTGCTGTTTGACTGGACTAATGATAAATTAAACATGTACAAACAAACATGTATGTTTCATTATGTGACCATTCCCAAAACTATCTTGAACAGCACTGAAACTTGGCTAATTCCCCTCTCTACTCCTATTTTCCCTCCCCAAAAATTAAATTCATTCAAGTCAATTAAGTTTTCCACTGCCAGTAAATTGTGGAAAGCAAACAAATAGGTAACATCATCAAAACATGTTTCCACCAGTATCCTCTGACTGAAGAAAAGTCAATATTGCTTTACTTCTGAAATATGAGAGCTACCTTTCCCCCCTCTCCCAGCTGCTTTAGTGGTAGTTAACCTCTAAATTATGGCCACTGTGCTACCACCACACCACCAGCAACTGCAAGCTGCTCTCCCTAGTCACACTTGCAAATGATCGTTTCATCATTTCCTGCTTTTGAGGCTGTCAGCAGAGTTGTCAAAAGTATGGAGTTGCTACGTGAGACCCTCACAACCAGCTTCTGCTCTGATCTATGGGACACCTCAATTCCACAGCTGTCACAGTGCTGACACCAGCTCCAGTTAATGACACCGTGTCATCTCCCTGGCTCGTTTACCTGCCGACCCTGCAAACAAATGGACACTAGAAGGGAAGATAGGGAAGTGAGCAGCAGATACCATATTCATCATAATCACTATGATACACAGTAGAAGAAAATCAATTCCTCTTAATCGAATAGAGTGACTTATTAAGGCTTATAAGTCCTGGCTGGAGAGCTGTACTGATTGGATTATGCTGGGAGAGAAATTAGCAATGAGCTCTTGAACTCTCTTTCCTTTTGTCTTCTGGCTCAGAGTTGCTATTAAATGATTATCTTATGAGAATCTCAGTAAGCAAGTCATGCTCTGATCAGGGAGAGCAGCAGTAAAGAGGGGACTGAAAAGGTTCCTGAAGCGCTGACAGACTGTGATGTGAACAAACAAAATATGCCCATCGCAGCATTTCTGACTCTTGATTGAAAGAGCACAGCAATGGTACCTGAGACAAACACTTGAGACTTCCCAGAACAACCCTCTTCAATTCAGTACTGCCTCAGCCACCTGACAGATTGATAAGGAATTGATTTGATTGTGACATACTGCAACTGCAGATTAAAACTGTCTCAAAATCCAGTTTACAACAAATTTTTCTTCATTTAGGAAATTTTTTCCAGATTGTAGAATCGGTGAATCAAATATAAGTCTAGATAAATGCTACTTAAGAGACTAGGAGGCAAAGTAAAGGTAGAATAGAGATGGAAAATAAACATTTAAGATGAGAGCGGGCAAAAGAGAGTTTCTCTTCCCCATTAAAATAGCAGACGATTGCCCTGCATTTGGAGTCAACTGCTGGTTTTTAAGTATTAGAATAAGAGTAAGATCTAACAAACCCTAATAGGAAACCTGGGACTAGGGAGTTGGTGTGTTTAAAGTGGAGAAAAATATGCTTCCCTAGTTCTGAGCAGGACAGAGCTCATTTCTTTCACAGCAGTCAGGTGCAGTGGTGCCCACCTGAAGCCACAGCTGCTGGGAGGTTGAGCCCCTGGATTGCTTGAGCCCAGGAACTCTGGGCTGCTGTGCGCTGGGCTGAGTGAGCATGGCCACGTCTGAATGTTATTCAATACCATCGTACCTCATGCCAGGGGACTGGGCAAAGGGACTCTCACTGCCCAAAAGAAAGCTTTTCTGCCATTGTTTTTCACCACTCAGCTTGGTGAGTGTTCTGCATTTATATCACCCTCTCTTTGTACACTTTTGTTAGTATTATTTTTTGCTGTTACTGTTTGTTTTCTTATCTCATTGCTGTTTCCAGTAAATTGTTCTTATCTTAACCCTTCATTTTTACCTTTGCGTCTCCAATTCTCAACTCCATCCCCAGAGCAGGAAGGGGTGGGGGAAGCAAGTGAGCAGCATCTGGTTTGGGAGAATCTCAGGTGAGGCACTGAACTGGGGAGTACTGTTCCTAAATCATGACACATGAAATAATTGTTCCTTTGACTTTTCAAAGTGAGAATCTGGGGAATTAATGGAAGTTGTGTGCCAGCACCCTCCAGGAGCATCTTGACTGCGACAGATGGAGTGAAAGTGCACCATTGCTTTTATTACCAGCAGTAGGCCAGAACATTCACGATGCAGTCCTACAGCAAAATTCTAGGGAAGCAAATGATAGAGTCCATGCACAACAGCTAATGGATCTGCTTCACTAATCTTAAAGCTCTTTCAATAGCCTTCCTGACACATTACAACCAAAGTATTTAAAAGAGTTCTGCTGCTTATTCCCCATTATTGTAATTCTGTGCTTCACTACAAATTCCATAGGGGAAAAGCCTTGGGAAATATAAAATTTCATTACTGCTGTTGTAGTGTAACAGCCTATCTGGAGTTCTAAGTTTTATGCAGTGGTCATATTCCAGCAGAATAAAAGTTAACTGAAAAGAGATGACAAGCTCTGGATCTTCTTTTGCTCCCATACCACAACAGCTTGTGCCTAACATTCGTATTCCTAGATAGCAGGGAACCAGTTCTAATACTTTCCACAAAGCTGTACTGGTAGCTTTAATCACAATGATTTTGCTACTTATGACTAAAGAAATATTAAATAAGGATTCACAGATTAAAAATAGAAGTTCTGCCACTTCCCAAAAGGTCGTTATGCTTGTCCCCTAGGAACCTCAGAAACAGCAGTAATATCCATGTGATGAGTAATATTTATCATGCACTTTTGACCACCTCAACTGCTCTCTACATGCTAATCCATCACTTTGGGAATTATTCAATCATTCCAGGCCCCTAAGCTTCAAGTGACCACCATTAGAAAGAAGTTAAAATTGCCAGGAATAGCTTGTTCACCAGGGATTGAACACAAGTAACACTGATGAAATCTTCAGGGTATGTAGCTGCTTAGGAGCTCAGAGTAGTTCCCCTGCCGGAAACGGTGATGTCTCAAATGGATTTTGATAGCAAAGTGAAAGGGAACTTTCTGGTCCTGAGTATCTAGATACTTTAATCTGCTCCAAAATCCTTTCTTAGGAAGGACTTGGCAAGAGGTATTCAGAGGATCTTGGCTCATTAAAAGCTCATGTTTACAAAGGGGCAAAGTTCCTGCCTTGTTTGCTTCCTTTGCTTTCCCTGTCACAGCACTTAGAAGAAACCTGAAGGCAGAGCCAAACTTGGCTCTTCTAATGAAGTGATCACAACTCAGTAATGTGAGAGAGAACAGAAACTACTGTTGGAAAGAAAAAAAAAAAAGAGTTAACAGTCTTAAGATGACAGTAATAATTATCTGAAATATAAGAGATACATTTGTAGCACATGCATACACACACAAATAATACAGACAAACACTTCACAATTCTTCCTCTTTGGTATTTCCTACTATTTTAATACACTTACTAGTCAAAACGAGCAGAAAATTAAACAGTATTGTAACTGGTCAAAGAACTCCCTGCTCTATATAAACACAAAATTTAATAATACATTCATTGATCATATTTACAGTTCACTCTCTGTTTTAGATGTTACAGTAAATTAGTGTTTCCTCCTATTACATTACAAAAAAAGTTTGTTAAATTATTGCCACCAAGTCTACCATTCTATAAGGAGCAAGCGTACTTCTTCTGTAAGGTTGGAACCATAAGAATCATTTAACTCTCAATACAAAACCAGTCAGTATAGTTCTCTTTGACAGCTGTAATGACTATATCTATTTTGATATGACTTCAAGTATAACATAAATCGACATATTACAGAAAAAGTTCTGTATTAATCAGAAGGGCCAAGACCAGCACTACCCAGGTAAGCCTGAACTCGGATCATTTTATTGCTTTATTGTGTCGAAGTCTTCAAGTGCACTGAAATTAGGAGCAAGAACTGATTTGCAAAACACATTATTAAAATATTATTCCAAAACTTGATATATTTTATTTCTGAGTGTACAAAACTGTATCCTTGTCACCAATTAATCCTGTTTATGATAAATAGGTCAAACAAATTGAATGCAAAACTGGATTAATTCTCACTTGTAGAACAATTTGAAGGGTGTAATTATAAGAATACACATATAAAAGAAAGTATGAAAACAATGTACATTTTTTAAATTTTAAATCTAGGAATGTGGAACAGACTAGCAACTAGCTTTCTTCTCTTTGTAGCATCTACGAAACTAGTATTTGCCTCCAGTAAATCTAAGTTCCCTCTCAACTAAAATTACGCAGGTATACATGAATAAAGGCCCTGCTTTTACATTTTTCAAGGGTATAGGGAAGGTCCATATAAGAAGGATTTTCATAGAGCTTGCTCATCAAATCCAAAAGAATAAACTCCGTAATATCATTTCTGTTATTAACTGAATTAAGACTATTTTTCCCAACATGAGATATTAAATATAGAATGAATGAAGAAAGAAATTATATTGAAAAGACTGTTTCAATTGAATTTCTTCTAAATCCATCTGCAAAATTGAGTTACAAATTAAAACTTAGGTAAAGACCTGCCAGTCATTTTGGCACTTTCTTTGGGCCAACCTATCTGAGGCAGCTGCAAAACTACATTTAAGGGTCATATATTTTCTTTCAAATCAGCTTCCAAATGCATCTCAGAGAATGGGCCATGACAATGGTTTAAAGCTTTATTCCCCTCTGCAGTTACAAGTCATCACAATGCTGACTCTAATCAGGTTACTCTGCATCTGTCTGTCACAAATAACCTAGTAACAACTAAATGGATTGCCATAAATCTTTCAATTAGAATTTATAACTTTATTAGCACAATATTTTTGAACTGATTGCATTACTTTGAAGAGCAGCTTTCATTTATTTTGTCATTTGGGGGTCAAATGTGTACAATGGCTGGAAGCTGAATACACAATAGGAAGCCTTACTTCAGCTTCACGGTGGTCTCCAGAATTTCCCTTCTCCAGAGACCACAGCCAGTTTTTTAAAGGAACACTTTGTTTGCTGTGCTGAGGTTGAACCACTTCAGCTCAATGTGCCCAAGTTTCATCTTGACACAAAGGGGTCACACGGCCAGCTTTATGGCCCTGATAAGGCTTCAAAAAAGTAATTTGCAATTGGGAAAGTTTTTAAAGGATTGTATGTCTTTTTTCATTTTGTTTAGAGCTGTTGAAATCCATGCCAAGGATCATATCTCTACACAGGGGATGAGGATCAAGTGATACTCAGTGATCCTAACAAATGTGGCTTGATACATCTGTATCTTGAGGTAGGGGGAAAAAAGCAAAAGGCATTAGTTTCCTAAAAAATTTTAAGTATTTATTTCACTGTTATAGAAGTACTTTGCATTTTCTTTGCTGAACTTTAACAATTCCGATCAGCATATGTTATGGTTAAGAAAATTAAATAACCTAACCAGCTGATGTAGATGAATATACTTCAGCATGTTGATTACACTGCTATACAAACACAAATGCATTTATGTTAAATACACAGGCACACATATACTTACGCTCCCAAAAATCAAGGTACAGTTTGATTGCATTTTTGTTGTAAGGGATTAACTTCTACAAATTTTAGACATAACAGAAAAAATTTGAAATTCGGAGAGAAATCCAACTTTAAAATTCAATAATGAAACTATATTAGGGTAACTGAAGTTAAAGGCACTTTCCCACTTAAAGACTGACAAAGATCAGGCATTTCAGTGGAAAAGGGAACCTTCATAAGATGAAGGCTCAGAAATAGCCATGCATTCCTTTGTGTTTTGATCATTATTAAATAGGAGTTTGCTGAATTCTGCAAGGCTGTTAACATGCACTGGATTCTCTGGCAGGATCTAAGGATAATTTATCAGCTTTACTGGCTGCTTGGATGAAACTGTGAGCACAGACACAAATAACAGGTCATTCACTGCTGTTTATACTTCGAGATGCAGGTGAAAGGTGCAAAAGAGGTGAAAAGTGCATGTACAGAGACACCATGTCTAACAAGGTGCTTCAGATCATACTTAGATGCTACAGAAAAAAGCAATTAAGTAGCCCACTTGCTAGAAAGATGTGGAATCATCAGGTGTGATTTTAGTTTTTCCCTGCAAACACAAAATTTTGTACAAAAAGGGAAAGAAAGTTTGCTAAGTAAATTATTATAGAAAGGAACAGGTTTATTACAAAGGTGCCTCTGCCACACCCAAATTAAGAACAGATCTACATCGTTACATAAGAAGTGAATCTGCCCTGATTTTGTTCTGCTAACTTAGACAATTCAAATGGGGGCTTGCAGCCTAAGATTTGTCACCCAAACATGCTCAGGCACCCCAGAAAACGAGTCCAGACTTGATATTTCTATGAGCAATCTGGATCTGGCATGACAGGAATCATGAGTGCCTCTCACACATGGCATGGCAACCAAAAGCCACTAAGAGCCAGAAATAGAAGATCAGAAGCACAAATCACCCTCCTTCCTGCTTCCACGCACCTCTAACCTTTAACAGACCTTTCACCCAAAAGAAAATTAGTTTGAGATAGCCCAGGAATCTTGAACTAGCTCATTTCAAAGATGCTATGGAAAGAAATGTCAGTTGGTAGAAATCACACTGCATTTGTTTTCAAACAGATGTGCCATAAGGAGCCAAAATAACTTCTGCTTTATCCTTACACACCTTTCTCTGTTACGAAGTTTAGGAAAGAGTCTTTGTAAACGTTAAAAAGTTTAAAAAAATAAAAGAAATCTTACCCACTAACAAAAATGTGTAGCAGCAAGGTAATTATCGTCTACACTAGAACACTCTCAAATCTCTAAAGAAAACGGGACAATGTACTTAATATAAATGCCTATGTATTGTCTAAAAACTACATTTTTTGTAGTAAAATTACTCTTCTGTTCAAAAGCATCTCCACAGGGATTCTTAAGGAAACAAAGCAGTTAAATTTCTTAAAAACTAGATAAAATAGGTAGAATAGGCCAGTTTATTCATCAAACTGTTCATAGTTTACATTTAAGGAGACATGGCTTGATTCTCCATTCCCGGTTCCTTTTCAGATTTAATTACACTCAAAGTCCCACCATTTCTGAGTGCACAGTTCCCTGTGGCTCCTGGCTGGCCACCACCAAAGTGTTCACATTTATCTATGTTCTCTATGCAGAATACAGGCAGTGCAAGCTTAGCCCAGCCTCCGAGCCTGTAACAGGGAGCAGAGTTAGGAAAAAGGAAACACAGGCCACCTGTGTTCAACTTTAAACCTGTCAGACATGGTTTGCGACATAATTCCTCCAGATCATTGTGCTGTCAGGATAAGAGATCACAAGAATTTCTTTTGAATCTACTTTAAGACTTGCAGTGTTAACAAAACACAGTATACTGAACAAAAACATGAGTTAGACCATAAAGTTCTCACACTCTTGGCATAAATTTGAGGTGTCTTTGTTTTTTCAGCTCTGAATCTAACTATGTAAGCACTGCATCTGTTTTTAGAAAGCTTTCTGAATTTTCTTCTCAGTATTTAGTTAGGAAAATACATTAATGCACCTAGATATTAGAGCAATGAGCATCATCGACCCCAATAAATAACTGTTATAGATCATTCTCTTTTGGAAAACAGCTTTCATTCTTAAGCCCACCTAAGGCCACCTAAAAACTTGCTCAAAACAAAGTCTACAAATTTATAAAGATTTAAAAACTATTTCTCAATACAAAGAGCGTGTTCAGTTTTAAAAAAATCAGACAAAACTTACGTACCTAATTTCCCTCCTGTTTAAATTCCCTTTTTATTTAAAACGATAAGTTTTTATCAGTTATGACTGTATGTTTTAAAAAGCTTATTTTTAACTCAAGACCATACTGCTGTAAAAGCAAGAAGTACTTAGTGTACCTAAAACCTCATTAGATTGATCTGTATTCTCCTTAACCACTGAAATGGAAAACTAAGAATATTAATATGGCAGCTTTGACATCACAACAATTGATGCAAATTCTAGGGTCTAACTTGATAATTCCTGCATGCTTCCCTCGGTGAAAGACCAGAACTATTGTCATATTCTGAGCATATCTGTAGTTTAACCTTACTTCGTTTTTGTAACGGGGAATTGTGACAAAGAACTGGAATTCATTTTCTAAAATAACACATCTTATGTGTCAATAAAAAGAAACAAGAGAAGTCACAAGAATTAATGAGGGTGATTATAAGTCAGAGATCTCAAAAGGATATTATCAACTCTAAATTTAAAGTCAAATGTCAAACTTGGGTTAAAAGTCATTTCAAGTACTGCATATATTCTTCCACACTTTGGGATAATCCCCTCTAGATTAATGCTTTCTTATCGTTTTTCCCCTCTCAGTTTATTCAAAACACTTATCAAAAGAAAAACCAAGTAGGCAATAATAGCCAAGGTACTTTTGCAGTAAGAAAATAAGCAGCCATAGCACGTGAAGTCTCGCAGGGCTAAAAGAACAACTTGTGTATAAAGCTGTGTCTGTGGATAAACACTGATCAGATCCGGTGGGCAAACACAGCTCTTGTATCAACAGGAGCACAGCGTCCCACAGGTACCTACGGCACGAGCATTACGGGGGCATTTCACACCAGCAGCACACCAAGCTCACTAACGCTTTGGGGATAGAGAGGTATTGCCCAACAGTTTCTAAAATAAGGGTGGTAATACCTAAAATCTGTAGCAGAGGGAAGAACTAAAGCCATAGCACTTTCTCTTCCATTCTAATCAAAACCTGGAAGGAATATTAGCGAAAAGGAGAAAATAAAAATGTGTACTAGTAAATACTTCATACAACGTACATTGCAAACTGAATAAAATGAAAAAGAAAAGTTTCTACAGTTTGCTTATACAAAGTTTTAACTCAGATTAATTTAGGTTATGACAATATTTTTAAACTCATGAAAAAACGTTAGATCTTGAAACAAGATCCATTCATTGGTTAACTGATACAAGCACTGGATGTAAGGTTTGGGTATGACTTTTATTTCAGTACTGGTAATAAAACTGTAGTTTAATCCTCTGGAAAAAAAATGAAAATCAATCAATTTACCTCCTCTCAAAGCATCTTTTCCCCTTGGCTGAACATGACATTAAAGGTTTCAAATGTCATACTTGTAGACTATTTGGAATTAAAAGATGTCTCTACAGAACTGCTATATTAAATGGATCCTAAAGTTGTTTATGATTCAAAAGAATGGTAGGAATTAGGTACTTGAAAAATCTAAACAGTAAAAAAGGAAAAGAAACAGGCTCTTAAGCTTTCCAGAAATAAAACTCACTAGACTAAGAACTATAAGAATTAAAGATTATGACTCCTTGAACCTTAAACATTAAACCCACTACAGATGCAAAACATTAACAATTTACTTCCATCAAGACATTTTTTTACGAGCTGGTATAATGCCAACATAGAAGCTTTACTGGACTTTAATTGATGAAAGAAACACTTCCCTCAAAACTCTCTCATCACATTTAATGATGTCCAATAGATTATAGATTAAAAGTCATATTTGCTCAAATCTGCACATAGTGAACCCCCATTCTGTCTCTGTTGTCTGGATCACTTGGTAACTCGAAGAATGATGACAATAAATAAACTTGAAACTTCTTTGCTGTATTAGATTTCACTTCACTGCTACAAACGGCATTATTCTCATCTTTGATGTCAACAACCCAGAAGAGTATTAGATAACTTTGTTTCACTATCAACATAAGAATCCTATTACAAGTGTCATGGGAGGGGAAAAAAAACAAAAAACACCAACAAAAACAAAGTTTGTTTGATACTTTTTCTTTGGGCATTTTTCCTCCTGTTAATTTTCATAATTTTCCTAAACATTAGGATCCAGGGTTTATTTGACTTGTTTCTGAAGCAAATCCTGTCCATTATTCCCTTTATACTTCTTTTATAGTACATGAAGTGTATATGATATTTGGGCTAAGAAGCTGGTGCTATTTCTATTATTTATGAACATTTTCACTTCCTTTATTAAAGGTCTTACCATTAGACTGAAATCACTTGGACATTTTCACCTGCTTTAAGTCAAGCAGGAAGGACTGGGCTTGGTATGTCACTTTCTGACACCAAGATTTTTCTTTGTAGGTACACACAAATTTTTGAAAATCAAAACCTTAGCAAAGGGGCACCAACAACTCACTGATCAATAAATAGGTGTTTTGTAACCTAGAAGTACAGTAGTGTGCCACCTCCAACTGGGCTTGCTCCAGGATTGGACTCCAAAAAAATCCCCCTCATCTTAAAATAGGTGTCAGACAAGAATAATGAGAGTTACTGTGTAACAGGGACGAAATTAATAGTTCTCTAAAAAGATACCTGCTTTGATATGAATTTGTCAGTTTTAGACTTCAAAAATCATTGCATATTTTCTGTCTTATAAGTGTCCAGTAGTAATAAAACCAAAACTTCTTTCCTTCTGAAAAGCACTTTCATTTCTTGAAATGCTCCAGGAAAAGACAAGTATCGGTGCATTACGGCTTTGGGACTTACTAAGCTTGCAAGCGGCACTAGAACATTCTTCAGTAGTTTTTTTAATAAGTGTGTTTATCACCAAAAGAGATGATGCCCTTCTAATTCCTGTGACATCTGTCCTATGAATCCTGAGCACAACATTGCCAGTACCTAGACCCGTGATCACACAGGTAGCCGAGCATGTTACTGCTCAGGCAAATGTGTTATGAATCCTCAGATGATGAACTATGGTAAGGCTGGATGTCAGAGGTGATGAAACTGATAATCCATCAGTAATTTTCTAACCACCCCAACATCTCTGACCCATTGAACTAAATAAATGTATTTAATCACTGACTAGTCAACTGATCAGAAGGTGCCACAGGGTGAAATGAGTGTCTTGACAAAGAGAAGACAGGCACTACTCAAAACCACTGTCACAACAAGCATATCTTATCTCAGCCTCTTCTCCAGAGACAGATTCAACCTCAGACCATACTATAGCATAAAATTTTTGTTTACAACAAAATACACAACTGATCTTGTAAGATTATCCTTCAGAAAATAATTCTGGCAACATATTCCAGACTTTTCTTGTAAACAGATTAGGTTAAAACCAGAAAAAAACCCCAACCCCTCCAATCGCTTCTGATGAATCATAGCCCAAATAACACAATGCAAGCAAAGGATGCAGTTCCATAGAAGGTTTTTCAGCACCTTTCTGGGTGATGTGTTCTACCTGTGGTCTGACTGCTGCCAGCTTCATGACTAAGAAGAATGGCAGGACAAATCTCACACCCTTCACAGAAGTCTTAAGCAAACTTTTTTTGGCAGCAAAAACCTGATTGCATGGAAAGTGGTACTTTCCCCAGGTGTTCCTATGGCAAAACAACATGCCTGCCCAGCACTGGATTATTAATGTCTCATTCTCCTGATGCTCTGTGTTGGCAGCCATGACAGAAAGCTTTGAACTTGTTTATTCACACTTGTTTAATCCTGTCTCCACACAGCACATCACAGCCTGTGGGGCTTGGAAGATGGATGAGTGAAACCAAGGCCACGAGGGGGTCAGGGTCAGGGTTGTCACTGAATCTCAATAACTCCATCACTCACTGTAGCCGGCACTTCAGAGGTCACCTCAACCGAGGAGTTTGGGATAGATGTGGAAAAACAGCTGGCACAAGCATACACATATTCCCTGCAGTTGATGCTACACACAGAAACAAGTATAAATCCTTACTTTCACTGCGCCTTGAGCTGGTTTTAGTCTACTTGGTCGTAAAAAGAAAAAGAAAAAAGGAAAAAAAGTTTCTTCAAAAATACCTGGTATGTGTCAAGCCACAGCATGAAGGCAAAAGAAAAACCACTAAAAATCAGAACATAAATATGCCAGTTTAATATTTCTCCTGTTGATGCCATAATAATTTTTGCTTTTTCATATATTCCTCTCATATCCCCCTTCATATACGCTTTTATGCAGCTTTTCTGTACCCTCAGTGCTTTTAACCCACATACTTGTAATTCCCTAAATTCGATAACTAGCTTAGACCCAGAGTTCTGTTAAGGCAAAAGACTAAACATCTTAGAAACTTCGTAATTAGGGGGTCAGCGAGCCCCAGACCCAAGGTCTTCTCCAGAACATACTCTGTAAACTAAGATTAATCTATGCAGAGGAGGGTCACTCCTTACGAGGGGGCTCCTCCTGAGCCTGCCATTGGAAAATCTGTGATAAATATGCTAATATGTAAAGTCTATAATTGTATAAGCAAACAATTACGGGGGGGCTTTTCGGTGTATTCTCCGGGGTGCATTGTCCAACGTGCATTCCGTGCCTCGGTCCAGGGGGGGCATTCTTGCGGGGTGCTCCTGCCTGGATCTAAGGATCCTTAATAAACTCTGAGGTAAAATCCCTTTTCCCCTCTAACCGTGTTTGGCTTTTAATTCTAAGCCCAGGATAAGGCATCACTGTAACTAAGGGAAAGGACCAAAAAGAGCACAGGATGTTGCCGATTGGCTCTAGTACACAGTGGCAGTGGAGAGCAGTGCATTTCATCCCACTTGTATTGTGCACACCGTGTGCCTGACAAAGAGGCTTCTTTGAAGCACAGACAGCACAGATTACACAAACTCATACTCTGTCCATTACATAGGAATTTTAATGTGCATCAATGGTAAATCCTAATTTTTAAAACTTTATGTTTAGAGTATATATAGTGTTTCGTATACATACAGATTTCATACATATATATACACATATATTTTTCTATATATATAAAATTATATATATAAAACATATAATAGTTAAATAGCTGTATACTGTGCAGGTCCTAAACAATACCACCAATATTCAGTATAATTTGAGAGTTTTTACTGCCATAACTTTAGCAAATAATTAAGTCATTCATAACTATATTGTATGCAGTATCCTGTTTGTTCATCTGTTCTGTTTGTCACTGGCAGAAACTTGATCACATGCTGATACAAAACTGTTCCTTTCTCATAGCTCTTAACTTGTGCTTTCTACATCCACCTCATAATTAACCACTCTGCAAAAATGAAGTTATTTCCAAGAGAGATGGAAATTAGTATTATTAGCTATTTTTAAGCATATGTGCAGCATTGGAATTAAAAGCATAAATTTGATCCAACCAAGGTCTCATTTGTTCAGAATGCAGGTGCATAATGAGAAAAGTGACATATAAACTTAGATCTGCACATATGCACAGTGTATTTATGATAGCCAGTCAAAATATTTTGATGAATAGGAAAATTAGCAGGTGAATTATATAAAGAATAGTCAAAGACAAGTTTTTATTCTAGCAAGAAAAAAAGAAGTCCTCACAGTCTGACCAAGCTATTTGAGAAGAAGATTCAGATAAAAAAGGAAAACAAGAACAGGGCTCTGTCCCAATCTCCCCAATAAACATAAAAATATAGGCTTCAGTGCAGACATCATTTAGGCTAATGACACTGGCAGGGAAAGAAGTAATTGTACAACAATTTGCAGATCCAACTTTTGTGACTTTCTTCTTTTTCCTTGGAGGGAGGGCAGTGGAATGGTAGTGATTGGGGGTTTGAGTTCTTTTTTTTTTTCCCCCACATGATTGGTTTTCTTTTTGAAACATTTTTGTAAGATAACAGTTTCTTAAAGACAAAGGAAACCTTTTTGTTTGGATTGCCGCAACTTCTTTCCCTATGGCCCATTTTCTGAAAATTTTATTTATATTAAGCGCTCCCAAGGGGGAGGGTGGGGCAAAAGGGGTCGTATTTCCACAATTTTCAATAAGACTGATACAATCAAAGTTTATACAACACATATAAAAATCCATTAAGAAGTCCAAAATTTGCAGTAACTAATACATTCAGAATCAGATGCTGCTTGAATGGGAACACAATCTTAATAAAAGCATGGAGAAAGTCACCCGTCTTTTTATAGTAGGCCGAGGAAGGCCAGTAAAATGAAGAATATCCCTCATATTTTTAAGATATCATACTACCTATC
Organism: Dryoscopus gambensis; assembly: GCA_013389985.1. Taxonomy (NCBI): domain Eukaryota; kingdom Metazoa; phylum Chordata; class Aves; order Passeriformes; family Malaconotidae; genus Dryoscopus; species Dryoscopus gambensis. The sequence continues at coordinate 18,163 of WEIT01030335.1, forward strand.
AAAATATTTGGCTTCTGCCTGTGGTTCTGCAATCAGCATGATACATGGCTTTGAACAGATGGCTCTGAATCTCAAAGAAAACATGACTGATGTTCAGTATTGCCACCACTGACTTTCAGACATGCATCTGTAGGAGAGGAATTCACAGGTCTGAAGTAGGCAATTAAGTTGCTTCTACAGGACAGTAAGAATTGTTTATATGCTAAGGGAGTGAATAGGGGCTCTAAAACACAAATTTTAGCATCCACAGTGGCTTCAACCACTTTTCCCAGCTGAGTGTCCAGACTGCAGGCTACTTAATTCCTCCTCCAGTAATCTGAATCAACAACATTTAATGAACCCAAGAACTGGACTGCTTGAGGAAAATGTCACTTCTAGTTGCTGATTCTAAGTTTGAAACATAAAAGAAATCTATAAAAATGAGAAGACAGAGTTAGAAACAATGTCGGTGGAACACAAAAGCAAATACTTTCCAAAAACAATTTCATGTTAATTTTTTTTGCCATTTACTCTTTAGTACCCAAGATGCTTTGCTAAAAGAAAAAGCTATCCTGACAAACCTTGAAAAGTTTTAACATTCCAGTTTGCTTCAATAACCCTAAATTTACACCCAGACTGTGAAAACATTCTAAATATTCTATACTTCAAGTGAAAAGCAAGGTGCACAAAAACAAAGTAAACTTGACTCTATGCAAGCATCTTTTCCATAAAGACAATCTTTCAGTAAAGATAACAAACATCTCAGTGGCTGACAGTGTTTCACCCAGATGCTTTCAGCTACTCCAAGTTTTCCACTACCTGTGCCTTTTTGGATTCTAACCAAGGAAAACAATTGTACTTGTCTAGAATCCATGAGGTGAATGAGCCATTTGAAGTGCTTAAACTTCAAACACGTGAGCTTAAATACCTCTTGTTTTCTCTAAATCAGTGGGTTTTTACTATCCAAGACAGACCATTGCACTAGATGGACCAACTGGTGAGACCCAGTGGGTCATTATGCCACTGCTTCCCATTTGAAATAAAAGTCATGATCTATCAACTACCTCAACAGTGCTGCTCTGGAGAAAATGCAGGAATTCTTACATCCTAAACACACCCGAAGTTCCATTTGGCATTCATCACCGCTAAAATACAAAATGATTGTCCTATTATCTGGCAGCTTTATGGGATTATAACAGTCAGCAGATGGGGAATTTTTGTATACATTATGACCCAAAAAATAATTCCAAGATTAGCCAGTGTAATTTCTTTTGCAAGATTGTTGCTCAATTTATCCCCTTAAAGTGGAGATATTTTTCCTCAGGTTCTCATGCATGGTTTGTTTTGAGATTATAATAGAAAGAAACTATTTCCTTCCCACAAGCAATGTTTATATGGCTCAGCCTTGCTGGGTTGGTAATCTCTTCATACGCTGACAGAAACTTGTTTCCTTCTCATTAATTTCATCAAATGATTTTGCATATGAAGTGAGCAACAGGCAGGTTTGAGTCCAATTAGTAGAAGAAAAGTCTTCCAGCAAGATGCAGGTGGTTTAAGAAACTGCCAATTTTGAACACCAAGGCCAACATCTACTTTGGCATACAAGATTAGGCAATGAACCCAGCAGGACCCAACAGGAGGATCATTAGATGGGAAGAATGGAATGACACTGAAAATTAGTATAGCAGACACTAATTGAAGTGGAATAATAGCAAGAGCAAGGCCATATTCTTTCAAACCCATCATAGGGAACTTTATGGCAAAGTAGAGTCCATCTGTTACAAAGTACAGAGGATGAGAAAGATCTGTGTCTGATTAGTGTAGAATGACTGTGAGTCAGCAAATGCTTATAAAAAGTTAAACATGATCACAGGACTGATAGATCAGGGGACAGTGAAGATAGTTATTAACATTAGTTCATCATGCACAGCATGCAAGTCTTGAAATATTGCTTTCAATCTACCCACTCATATCTCAGAAAACATATGCAGACTAGAACAGGTGATGAGTGACTACTAGGATCAATCAATTAATTTTCCAAGAGAGCACATGAGCTTTTTTTGTTTAACTTAGCAATAGTGGAAATGAGAAGTGGTCTGTAAATAGAAAGGAGAGAAAACAACTACAGAGAAATCAGTTCATAGAATTATAGAATAGTTTGAATAGAAATGAATCTTTTAAATGTCATCTAGTCCAACCACCCTGCAATGAGCAGGGACATTTCCAACTAGACCAGACTGCTCAGAGCTCCATCCAACCTGACTTAGAATGTTTCCAGGGATGGGGCAGCCATCACCTCTCTGAGCAGCATGTTCCAGTGTTTTACCACATCCAAAGTAAAAACCTTCTTCCTTATATCTACTCTTGATCGACCTTCCTGCAGTTTAAAACCATTACCCCTTGTCCTAATGGAACAGGCCCTGCTATAAAGTCTTTCCCTATCTTGCTTATAAGTCCCTTTCAAGTGCTGAAAGGCCACTGTAAGATCTACCCAGAGCCATCTTTTCCTGACATTGACAAACCTAATTTTCTCAGTCTTTCTTCATAGGAGAAGTGCTCCAAAATCACAGGAACTAGCATAAATCAAACATTTATGTTTACACTGGTGTCCTAGGTTACAGTGTAAGATGTGCCCCCCAAAAAAATATTCCATCACCATCTGTTGAAACCAGGTGTAGGAATGTTCCCTGCCTCCTCCCTCTGGATTATCTTCTGTTAATGGGCCAGGCAGGGTGGGGCAGAGTTCTTTATCTCTTGCATGACCCATCCTCCCTGCAGGGGGATATCTTCTGTTAATGGGCCATCATCCGTGACTCATCATCCCATTGTGAGATGTTCCACCCAGAGGGAGGAGCCAAGCATTCCCACCTGGATATAACCTGGAGTTTGGAGCAGCACAGGGAGCCTTTTCCACTGGATTCCCAGAGGAAGACCAGACCCTTCTACACCGCCACTGGACCTTCAGAGGAAGACCAGACCTTTTCTACAGAGTCACTGCCTCAACAGACCCATCACTCCAGGGGGACTGCAGCCACCATTCGACTGGACTGCTGCCAACCCCCTGACTGTCAGGGGGTCAGGTTTGCACTCTGACTCTGTCAGTGGGTTCTTTTTTGTACTCTGACATTTATTTTATTTTTCCTATTAAATTGTATTTCTGACTTGAAGTCTCTCACTAGTATGCTTTCAAACTAGTACAACTGGAAACATCAAAATTATTTTTCCCACTATTAGAATACATAAGTTCCAAGAAAGGCTTTCAACAGAAAAGGAAAGGAGCGAGCTTGAGGATGAAGGGGAAGGCAATCAAACTGCTTTTCAGAGTGCAGCTTGAAATGTTTCTGAATGGAATTACAAAGTACAGCTGTGTAGAATACAGGAACTCGGCGATCCAGGACTCCCAGTTCTTCACAACTCTACATCCCTTTGTACAGTGGCAAACAGATCTATGAGACAGCAGAAAGTGACTGTGTACGCCTCCCTTCTCTATCACAATGAAGCCATTTCCCAAGTATCAGTACACATTCACATCACTGCCACTTGAAAAATTCAAGCAAGAGGAGTGGAAAAAAACCACTACTTCATTTCCCACATAAATTCCACATATTAGAAACTTACATGAAGTATAAAATCTGTGGGAACATTTAAAGTATCACCAAAGCCATGACTAAATTTTAGTCCTTTAAGAGCAGGAGCAAGGAAAGTATATGACAGAACAAAGGAAAAAAAAATAAGGATGAAGGTTAAGGGTTTGGAGTCTTCAAACAAATATAGCAGTTATCGGAATAAAAATCTATATCAATATATATAAAGAGAGAGAGATGTGTATATGTAAAACATCCACAAATCTCATCCTCATAATTGCTTTTAATTACCATAGTAATGAACTTTGTTAGAATTGAGATCATGAAAAATTTGCAAAGGCATAGTCTGAGCATTACTTAAAATTAGTACTTTTTTAAGCCTGACATTTCAGAATAATACAACATGAATGAAGCATATGCCAATAGCTAATATTTCATTTAACATTCAAATAGTTCTTATTGGCTCCCGAGCAAAGAGAACAGAGGAGTAAAAATTCAATGTTATCTTGTTCTCCTTCATTTCCCATACGAACTAAAAATCAGAGAAATGTCAACCAAAAAAATATCAGCACGTGATGATACACCCACTAACAGTTCAATCAGGAGCTGATTTCTTTCAAGGTTTCTGTGAAGTCATCAGCTGTCCCTTAGCTGTCAACATTTATCAGGTGGAGCATTCAGAGTGATGTAAACAGCACATCTGATTTTAAAAAATAAAATCAAATCAAAGGCAAGGGCAAGAAAGAAGCCGATAAAAATCAAGTGAGGAATGTGCAAGAAATTATTAGAAGCAAAATCAGATCAACTGCAAAAATGTAATACAAAGTTCTCTTTTAGGCAGGGGAAAAGGGTAGATCCTGGGCAGAAGAATTCAAGGGATAAATAAGATATCCTGCAAAAAGCTTCTCTAATCATTTCTGGCTGTGAGAACTATTTCTACTGCAGGGATGCCAGGAATGACACTGGAGTGTGTGAACACAGTGTGTATGAGAGCACATTGCAGAGACTTATTAACCTCTTCTCAAGTATTAATTCATATAGTGGAAACACCTTCCAGCTGTTAAGGAAATTTTTCACTAGGCACACATAACCAACTGAGTTTAAGTGCTCACAACAAACACTCTTCTGCCACCTGAGCCTGCTTGTTTTGTGTGAACGTATGTATCTATCTTTCTTTAGTGTTCATTGTGCTGTGAATGTCTACCAAAAAAACCCTGATTATAAGCAGACCACAGTATGAAAAGAAGAAGGAGAACAAAAACAAGGCCTGGAGAAACCTACAGGCATTGTACAGCTTGATATTATGAGTGATAGAATTTTAAGTATCTCTGCATATTTACTTAAGATGTAAGGAGTCCTTAGCTCTTTTAGCCTTGGAAACATTTAAATCTGCACGTCCAGGTGGAGTTCAAAGCATAAGAAATTAAGATGTAACAATGTGATACTTGTCTAAATCATACTGGAGGATGGTGGGAAATATTACTTCTGCCCACATGGAAGGCATCAAGGCTGAAGCACAAACTTAACCAGTTTGTGAGAAATGTGTTAGCAACAGAAGATGCAATTTAGGTTATCCTGACAAGGAGCACCTCTCTCATAAAAATTCTAGTTCATTCTGGCTACTGGTACAAAAATCACACTCTCTCAAATACGTAGGTTTCTTGTCTCAGGTGAAGTCAGAAGAAATAAAAACTCTCAACTAAAAGCTAGATTAATAAAGTAAATAATCAGAACTAATTTTTTTGGCTCAAAAGAAAACTTTGCAATGAGATATCAAGCCAGGTTTCGGTTTATCTGATGTGTCTTCAGTCATTTATATTCAGTAACCTTTTTAATTTCTAATAGTGACGAGAATTACTGACCTATAAAGAAATGCCGTTTTATGTAATGTTTTAAAACAATGGTGTTCCCACTGGCTTCATCCCAATCCACAGAAAAGTCCACAGAAATTGCTTATTGCAAGCTTCAAGAGTACAGAGAAGGTTTAAGGTATTCACACCATCTTATGAAATCTACCTTTTGCAAGATTATCTAATCAGATACAATTGCATTTGTTCCCTTCTACAAGAGGAATTTAATTTTCATTAAGCATGCTGTGGTAACAGCCATAATTTGTTAAAATTCTTCTTAGAGAAAAAGCATGATGCTTTTCAGTGTCCTGATACTGCTTGTAGACCAGATCACCGTCTCCAGCATTCCAGTAATTAGTAATACAGTAATTATTCTCTATTGATGAGTGCAGAAGAGCACCAACTCAGACAGAAAGCCTTTCACACTCTGTTTAGAAGGATGAGGGTGAGAAAGATAAGTAGCAGGACATGCTCTCCACATGTGAATGTAACCTCAAAGCAAATCAGACTTTGACATTACCAGTAACAAAATTAATAATGATGTTACTATCATACATTAAACAGAAACTAGATGGAAAAATCATCCACCCGTTTTACAGTCACATACACTGTGCTCTTTTTTCACTCTGAATATCTCAAATGAAATTATTAACTCCATTATTATAAACATATTGCAGCCTTTTGCACATGCTCCAGCAAATAGCCCTCAGCATTATGATGCAGAGGTGATTGCATAGCATATATTTTATATCTCTCAGCCTTTATTCACTGAGCATCTAAACATATCTGGTTTATTTGTAAAATTACTGTTTCCCATGTTTAAGATCTGGCGTAGGCTTGCTTTGCAGAACACCTATGACTTCACACTAAGCTCAGTGTAGTACTATAACCTCTCTTGTTACAGATAAAAACATAATTCAGTTGTGAGTCTAACACAAACAGGATCATTATGTTTAGAGAGTGTTCCAAAGCCTGCTATCCAAGCAATCTGTGCCATATAAATAATGCAAGACCTCTTCTTTCTCCAAATGACTTCAGTTCAAGCAGAGACTCAGAAAGATGGAAGCCCAAATTTATACTGCCATTACAAAATTCAATCTATTTCTGGTTCTCCAATTGAATTATGACTCAGAGGCTTCCACTGTTTTCTGCAGCAACCCACATGGTTCCAGTCTTTGCCAACCCGTGCAGAAAAGAATCCTATTTGTGAATATTCCTGAGCTTTACTATTATTATATTAAAATGGCAGCAAATCCCAACACTAATCTGAAAAGCTTCACGTTTTCTTTTAAAGGAAAGTAAGATAGAAAATGGGTCTTATTCCCCCCACGCCGACCTCTAAACCACAACCTCCTTGCCACTAAAGCGTTCAACACCTCATTTAATCTCTCCTCGCTGCATTGGCACAGCACTGCAAAAGGAAAAGGGAAAAAAATAATCTGGGGACTTCATCAATTTTTCATGAATTTTCATTTAGGCCAAAGCCCCCTGTAACAGTGGTCGATAGATCAAGCTGCTGTCACATATTTAACACCTGGGGCTACAGCTGCTCTCCCTGGGGGCTGCCGCTGACTCCGGCTGGATCGGAGGCAGCCCCAGCCAGCGCGGGGACCCTCCCGCTCCTTGCCCTGCTCACATGTGGCGCCCCGGTGCTCCCAGCTGAAATCCTAGCTGCAGTCACTACTGCAAATGTGTTTCCTGATATTCCCACTGGAAAACTCCCACCACGTAGCTTCGATCGCCTCAACTGGTGCGCTGTGAAAAGTATGTGCTTTTATTTTACGACTTTCGGCGTTTAAATACAAAAGCAGTTTTGGTGAAAGATAAAACTATTGCAAGTCCACTTCCCTTTCCAAATTCTCCCAAGAAAACCCGAGCAACAACATATGTCTAATAATGCCAAGCCTTGTTCAATTTCCATAAAAAAATTCTAATGGACAAAATCAAAAGAAAAATGTTTTACTCTTTTGAATACAATTATTTTTAGAGGTTTTAAGACTAGAACATCTGTTTTTAATGATTTAACCATAAAACAAAAATACTACGTGAGAATTTGCCATGTACAATTTGGAAGACTTGTTTGGGTGGTAGTATTAGCATTATTTTTTCCTTCTCAGGAAGCTCCTACTGAAAAATTAATCTGCATGAAGCACACCACAAATTAATGTATTAAAAGAATTAAATAGAATTAGTCATATCAATCCTAAACTGTGCTTTCAAATAACAACTTTCTCTTCTAAATACCAACTATTTCTTCTTAAATGTCTTCTGGAATGAAGATATTCTAAATTAAAGTCAAAAATATTCTAAAAGCACATTCGGTGTATTAATGATGTTTTTTTAAGTAACTTTCCAACTCATAGTTCTTCACAGTTTTACTGCCATGGACAAATTTTTATGAGGATATACATCAGCAGAAAAATACCTGCCCTAGACTGTATGCATGTGCTCTGAACAGGCATGGATTTACAGGCATACCTTATGTGCCTTGGAGGGGCTGGTACCTATACTCATCATGTTTGGGAAAGGTGTAAACTGTTACTCAACCAAAAAGAGCTTAGAGATTTCAGCAACTTGAAAAAGCTCACTCCAAAAAAAACCCAAGGGGCGAAATGACTGTGTTCAAGATGGCTCATACTACGGTTTGAACCACTTTATGTCCCAGCTGAATTTAACTTCTGTCTTTACATATAACTGTGGATACATCAGATGACATTCAATCCCACTGCTTTTGTGGCAGGTGCCCATGAGGGGCATAAAAAAAAAGGAAATAGAAGAAAATTAATCACAATTAACACTGTTTATCATATTAATGCATAAGCATGAACACATCTAACAGGTATACAAACCCAAAAAATCTTTCTTCATAAACCATTCAAAAGTTGCAAGAGCACATTATTAGCAAGTGCCAGTTTAATAAGAAAAGTAAACCAGTTACAGATTCTTTCTCTGATACAGCACATTCAAGCATCTTAAACCTGTGAAAACCAGAAGTTTGTCTCTAATGGCATGATTTGAGGCCACCTACAGTCAGATAATAATCCAGAGCCCTGCTGTCAGCAAAGGACAACCATCCTTTTTCTCTGGTGATGAAAACACTTTGGCTTGGTGTGGAAAGAGGAGTTTTCAACACCATGACAGAGAGCCCAAGTCAGACCAGATCACGTGCGAGCCCATGGACAGGGCTGCAGTATCCAGGCAACTCAACAGTTTTCCAGCAGGAACTGAGGACAGGTAAATGGGGACTCACTGCTGACAACAGCCTGTCACCAGCAACTCATTTCCTGAGTGTGAAAATGGGCTGGTACAGACCTGCCCACCTTCTTCAGCCCAGAAATGCTGACACTAGAAAAACAAGCCTCTAACTGTTCCCTGAAAGTCACCTGAAAACCTGATTTATGACCAGAATTTATCTCAAACTCAAGCAAAAACTGTAGTTTTGCTATCATCTTCCAAAGAATGCCTGTGATACACACCAAGCACAGCCATGTGCTTTTAAAAATCAGAGCAGAGTCTCTAAAATTAAGTAAACAAGCAATGTATGTATTATTTATATTTTTCTTTTTTGATGAAGACCTTTCTGTAATCAGAGCCGTAGTGCTGCTTAAGGAAAGATAAAGCACTGCTGAAGTGAAATAGGAGAGCCTGCTTTAGACTGCTAAACCCTTTAATTGGGGGATTCAGGGGGTTAAATTTCAAAGCTATGAAAACAGTAAAAGCACAATGTAATCACAAAAACTTCAGCCATACTTTCAGATCTCAGTCTCACGTTCACGTTGTTCCTGCCCTAAAATACCTGACAAAGGAGCACAGCTTTATTATTTTTCAAGTTTTCTACTATCTCCCATATGATTCATGCCTGACCTGCCACCAGCTGCAGTGGTTAAACAAACACCAGAGACTGGAGATGTAACAAGAGTCTGTCAGCAGCCAATGAAGTAGGAGTCAGTGAAAACTGACAAGATATAGAGCACATTTAAATTTCAAAATAATCAGTCACTTCAATTTGATGACTCAAGGTACAACTGGAACAATCCTTTGAACTTCAACAGGAGATCCTGAATCTCAATAGGATTACAATAACGATTTCAAGTGTTTATGCCTCTCTCTTAGGATTTCTCAACAGTTAAAACACATGTACAAAGACTCAAATAATCCAGTAAATTTATCCAGTTATATTCACCCAGATTTCAGCCTTCCTTAAACTGGTTTCTCCTCAATTCTCAAATACCCACCAAAACTGAAAAACTTTCTGTGATGGATTTACTGGCACATTTACTTGTGCTTTGATAGTGTGCCAAAACTGTTTTCATTTTTTGTTTGACACAGTTTTGAATCTAGGTTACAACAGGTGAAATGTAGGGAACAAGTCCGTTCTACTTGGCTTATTCCACCATTTAAATATTTCAAAAATGGCATTTTCTGCAATTTCTGAGAAAACAGAAGCCTCAAGATCACATTGTATTAGTCATAAAAGTCTGAAGACTGCATTGGGAACAAAGATTTCTCTTCTGTGCTTCCCTCCTTTAAACATACCATCTACTGTGGACTTAAATCTATTCTTTATCCACAAAGCAATACAAGTTTGTTCTAAAGCCATACTTCAAACATATTGTAGTGAAACTACCATCAGATGAAGAGCTGTGGGTGAAAAACTCAAGCCCAGCAAGACGAGAGCACTCATAAATCTATTAAAATACAACTCTATGCGAAGATGCACATCCTGAATAAAAAGATCAGTGTTGATTCAACCCATATAACTAAGCAGCAAAAAACCATATGCAACTGATTATATTTCATGTCTGATGAGCTTGTTTGCTGTGAATATAATGAATGTATCTGCTAACTCTACTGGAAGCAGACTACTCATGCCAGGTGGGCTATGAAAGAGCCCTTTTGACTTCTCTGTTAAGACAAAGAGAATCGATAAAGACCAAGACTGCTCTGGATGATATGAGAAATAGCCAACAATTTCACTTGCCATTCACATAATGAATGAGGCCTGGGTCAAATTTATGATAGAGAAGCACATATTGGGGTTTCCAGCAGTACAGAACATGAGTCATCAAGATGCTGTCTGCTTCTGTTGAGGTAACAGATGATGAGATAAAGAGAAACAGACAGTGCACCTTAGATTAAATGATAGGTATTTTTCCACATTAGTTCCAGTATAACCAACTCTAGACATAATTTAAAAATTAGATTATTCTTCAGAGGAAGATTATCCTTTGTCCATGTTTGTGCCAATCATGATTATACTCTGGCTAGAACCTCATTTCAGTATAAATCACCTGTTCTGTACGGGCACTGCTACTGAACAAACACATGTGAAAACGCCTTGGCTAAGAGCAACAGCTAATGACAAAATGCTGTACTTATCCCCATTTGTTATTTCCCAGGATGCTGGCTGTGTGCAAATGCTGGGTGACAGCATAAAAGCCACTATAAAGTTTTACAGAACACTAAACAAATAAACTACTCACATGCCACTTCCAGAGATGCATTGCGACTCACAGCTTCTCCAAGGTAGTTCCTTGCTACGCAAACGTAGCTTCCCTCGTCGGGTTTACTCCTGCGCCCGTGCACGATGCGTAAGAAAAATAAAGATCCGCTGGGCAGCAGCATCCGGTGGGAGCGCGGATCGTCCTTGTCCGTTTCCACCCGCTCGCCATCCTTGTACCACTCGATGGTGGGGGTCGGCCGTCCTTCTGCTTTGCAGTTCAGAGTAGTTGGCTCTCCTTTAGACACTATCACATCTGAAGGGTGCTCAACAATCCGTGGTGGAAAGTCCTCCTGGCGGAGACGGGATCCTAAAGAAAAAAAGAGAAGAAGAAGAAAGAACAATTTATTTGTGCTTTAGGCATCTCAAAGTTCTCACAAGTTACTCCTTTACTGTCACAAAAACTTTAAAAAAATAAATAAAACCTGTACACATCTGAAATTGCTTTGTCTGATATCAGAGACTGTGTCAGGCACTTCTTTACCTAAAAACCTGAGACGGACTACAGATATAATCTCCTATAGCATTATCAAACCCATACCAGATGCAGACTGTGCTTAGAGGAGGATCCCCTGCACATAAATGTATCACAATCTTTTTTTTTCCCCCGGTAATCCTCTTATTTACATTTACTTCTAGATCACTATGTGCTTCCAGATTCCCTCACAGCAACTGCTTTTTCATCCTTTCATCTGCCGGATTCAATAGGAGGACATCCAAAACCACTGTATCTTACCACCCCCAAGAGTTAACAGTTCTTTGCAGTTTTACATGTATGCTTTGTATCCCTTTTCCACAAACAATCCCAGTACAGAAAGAGAAGGAGAAAAGAGAAAGCCAAAAGGGAACTCTCAAATTCCAGGTCACTTCAGAAATTTTCAGTTTCAAGATTGCATGTATAGACACACACACACACACAGAAATACAATATATAGTATAGGTGGAGAATAATAGAATGGCCTGGGTTGGAAGGGACTTTAAAGATCATCTCATCCCAACCCCGACCATGGGCAGGGACACCTTCCACTAGACCAGGTTGCTTAGAGCCCCATCCAACCTGGCCCTGAACACTTCCTTCAGCATTAATGGTACAGACACTCTCCACTCCTGCATATCTAATTAGACTACGTGAGCCTGACAAAAATATTTCTGCAACAGTCGCAGCAGTTTGTGCCTCTTCATTAGGTCTCAAAAATAAACTTTTCTGGCATGGATCCTGAAAATCCTTTGAGTGGAGCTGCCATGCTGCTACAACTGATCTGCACTCCTTAAAGACAAGGTAAACCAGCTTCTGCAGGTTAGTGAAACATTTGTCTCAATTTTCTGATCAGCAGTTTTGCTGAGTCGTAGAAAAGCAATTTAACATCAATGTCTTAATTATATTCTAGGCCCTACATACTTTAAAATATTTTCAATGCCTCATTTACTGCGAAAGTTATGAGGAAAGGCATAAGGATCCATTCAACAGAGTGAATCCACCTTTGGACTTCTGTTTTACTAACACTCAGGTCATTAAAGTAAGTCTTGCCATAGTAGTTAAATGTTACACTGCTGTTGCACAAATTGGCTCTTTCAGTGGCTTCCAGATTCTATTACCAGAACAGCAAAGAAATCCATAATCTGCAATGCCTGTACATGAAAAAAACACAATCTATAGCTAAGCACATATGAACCTATGGCACACTGAAAAGCTATATCTTATTCTTCCTTCTATTGACAAAAAAAAAGGGGGGGGGACCCCACCAAAAATATAATTTAAAATTTAACAGAAGAATCTGCAGTTAAAAAATATCCCTAGTCCGTGACCCAATAGACATCATTGAAAAAGACTGAAATCACCATTTAAAGGTCAACATTTCACAGTACATGGGACTAAAAGGCCAACTTCGTACATTGACTAGAGACGTTTTTATTTATAGCACTCCCCCAAGTAAGTCTACCAACTTAATTCATTGCTTACTCTCAAAAAGCAAACAAAACCCCATTAGTTGTGTTAAGAAATTTCTATTAACAGTATCAGGAAGAAAAGGAAAGCTAAGGTGTTTCTGAGACATGAGAGGGACTTAAGTCAGAGAACAGATACAACTGAATTTTGATAAATGGTTAACACAGGGTAACAAAATTAGTAGCAAGAAATGCAAAATGCAGATCCAAAATATTAGTTTTCTTGTACACAAAGGTTTGTTGATAGTGTTCAGAACTCCAAGAAGTACATCCTACACAGGCCATGTTCAAAGCTGTACAAAGGGCTTTCTCCCATAAAAAGTTTAACCTTGTACCTTATACAAGCCAATTAAAAACCCCTCCTCAGGTCACAGTAGGGCTGATTCTTCCTCTTCGCAACTGATGTTTATCACAAAACTAGTGTTTACTCACCATACCCTAATTTAGCAATTTGTGCACAAGAGAGGGTTGAGATGTGAGCAGCAGGGACCACGCCAATGTGCAAGGAGAAAGGCGCAGATGTTTAAAAGGGGGATCAGACCACACATTCCTGTGATGGCTGGGTGTACCTTCAGCTATCCAGGGCTGCAAGGAATTCCCCTCATCAAGCACTTGGAGGGGGGAAGCAAAACATACACAAGATCAATCGCAGAGCACACCAAACTCCCTCCTATCAAAGTGAACTGAGCACCAACAGGTACTCCCAAAGGTTATGCTGATTTAGAAATAACGAAGGAAACCAGACTCCATTGCCTGTCTCTAGACACTGTCTGTCAGAAAGTGACAAATGCAAGTGGTATTTGATTCTAGTTTTTAATCTTTCACTATGGTCCCCCCTAATACTTCTATCCAAGTACAACCTCATTTAGAAGGTACAGAAATGCTATTAACCCCCTGAGCTGTCTGGGCAGAAGATACTTTAACTGCAGAGCAAGATGTAACCATGACCTTGAGCAGGCAGCTGTGGTGTATCCTGGGCTACCCACAGAGCTTCCACCTCCATTCCTCCCTCCAGGATTCCCATCTTGTGCATGCATAGAGCATGTGAGTAGCCCCTGAGTTTGAGTCCTTAAGTCTTTACACTGATAGACTGCAATGACTTCACATGAGCTATTACATGCCGGTGGGCAAAACCAAAATTCCTGTAATATTAGAATTGTTGGAGTGATTCCAGAGGAGGGTTCCAGGGCCTCACCACCCTCACAGTTAAGAATTTCTTCCGAATATCTAACCTAAACCTAGTATCAGTTTAAATCATACCCCCTTGTCCTGTCACTCCAGGCCCTTGTAAACAGTCTTTCTCCATTTTTCCTTTAGGCTCCCTTCAGGTGCTGGAAGGCCACAATTAGGTCACCCCAAAGCCTTCTGTTTTCCAGGCTGAACAATCCCAATTCTCTCAGCCTTTCCTCATAGCAGAGCTGCTCCATCCCTCTGATCACCTTGGTGCCTCCTCTGGCCTGGCTCCCACAGGTCCCTGTCCCTCCTGTGCTGGGACCCCAGAGCTGGATGCAGCACTGCAGGTGGGGTCTCAGCAGAGCGGGGCAGAGGGGCAGAATCCCCTCCCTGCCCTGCTGCCCACGGGGCTTTGGGTGCAGCCCAGGACATGTTTGACTTTCTAGGCTGCCAGCACTCATAGCCAGTTCATGTCCAGCTTAATGGTGTGCTGTGGCATGTTTACATGTGAATTAATTCATCTTCACTTTAAATTGAACATCGAGTTATCAACTTGCATTGTCTAAGATACTGCAATACAACGTTTTGTCACTCTAACAAACACAGCTTTCATTTTCAGATGCCAGAGCCTGCTAAGTACTGATAATTGCTGACCTGATAAATGCTGACTGATGGGAAACACTGTAGTTCTCATAATAATAACTGGTGACACTATAGATTTTTGATAAACTGTCACTTCACAGGTACCGAACACGTGCATTCATACCTACTTTTATGTGAATCATTTCTGCAGCAGTCATTGCTAATGTCCTTTGAGGTCAGGACTCTGAACAGGGGAAGCCCAACCTCATACTGGAACCAAGCAAGAGGAAACTGCTGGGGGACACATTTTGTCACAAAAAAGCAAGAGAAGACTCCAGTTATTTATATGCCCATGTGCAGCACACGTATTGAAATATATTCACCAACTCTTCTTACACTCTCCTTCCTGTCTTATGAATTTGTGTACTTGCATATTCCTAATCAAAGGGAAAAAAAGTGAGAAAGTGAAGAACGTTGACAAGAGCAGAAAAAAAAAGTATCCTGTATATTGTACTTTAGGTGTTGACACTCTGCTCTTCCACTCCCCTACTATAACTTAATACAGATGTATTGGACAAGACATTCCTCATGAATCACCTCCAAGACTACTCCTTTGGGAAGTGTAAAAGACACCAATCACTCACTCATTTTGACCAGTTCAACATCAGGGTGCCAACTAAGTCAGGTTCTCTCTCACAGCTACCACCCAGCCTCACAGATTTGCTGTGGTATGTTCAGACTTCCTCACAAGTTTCCTCAGGGGTCCAGTGTACCCTATAGTTAGAGCTACAGTGGTAGCATATAAACAGAATGTCTATTATTTTCAGTTTAGCCTGGCTGATCCTATAATCAAATTACCTTAAAAAATTAATTGAATGCAAGATTTTTTATTAATAAAAGAAATAGATTTGCTGTAGAGACACAGAAGCAAGCAGGAAAGGAGACTAAAGCAGAGTCAATATGCTATTATTTTTCACATTTTGTCAGAGTCGCTATGCAATCCCAAGTCACTACGGATTCACAGGATGGTCTGGGTTGGAAAGGTCCCTAAAGATCATCTAATTCCAACCCCCCTGCCATGGGCAGAGACCTCTTGCACTAGACCAGGTTTCTCGGAGCTCTGTCCAACCTTCCTGGGATGGGGCATCCACAACTTCTCTGGGCAACCTGTTCCAGTGCCTCAACACCCTCACAGCAGAGTTTCTTCCTAATATCTGATCTAAACCTACTCTCTGTCAGTGTGAAGCCACTCCCCCTTGTCCTGTTACTCCATGCTCTTGTAAAAAGTCTCTCTCCATCTTTCTTGCAGGCTCCCTTCAGGTAGGAAAGCCTGGAAGGCTTCAATTAGGTCATGTGTTCTGTGTGTAACATACAAAAATCATCACAGAAAATGGCATTTGGCAATTCACTTTCTGGTCCTCCTACTCCACTACCTTTCAAATTTCTAGGAAAACACTTTCACTTACTGCACTTCACATTCCTCCAGTTTTAATTTACTTCACATAAAGACCAAACATTGATTTAATCTATTAAGTCTACTTTCTAAATAAGCAGCTACAAAGCTAGTGGTCTGTCATACCAGAAAAACAACGGTACAGACTAAATTCAGAGACATTAGACTCATTTCTCAAATCAACACAACATTCATGGCTACTGGGCCAGTGATGGTTAAGAGACAGGCTAGTGATTATATTGTAACCACTGAGCAATTTTAAGGAAAGAACAATATTGCATCAGTTTAGTAGCACTCTGAGATAGTATTTCATAATACAGATTTCTGAACTGCCTTCAAGAACCTCCTTGAAATTCTCTCTTCCTCTCTGAATTTATCAGCACCTGTCATCGCTTGTTACCATCTGACATCCCATTTATTTGCATCTCTAATTCTTTTTCAGCTTTTACCTACCTGACTTCCTATATACTGAAAATGTCTTCCTCAGCTGACCTCCAAGACTACTACTCCTTTTATATCCTTTCTGAAGGATCTCTGTTTGATTCCTTTAACATTCCAAACACATAGCGTACTTATATTGTGTACATATACTTGGATAAAAACAGAAAGCTGGGACTAGATTTTCAATAACAGGACTAACAGTCATTTAACACTATAGATACCAGAGATCATCCCTACTACAAAGCTGCCACCTACTCTCCAGTCTCTCCTACTGTTTTCATACTAGTGCTGTGAAAAGGATACTTAAAATGGGATGTGATGTTTTACATTGTGTCATACATTTGAAATATTTCCAGTTCAAGACTTCTGATAGGTCATGCTGAACAGGTGTATTGTATATTTAGTTCAGAAAGAAAGCACTGTCAACAAGAGCAACAGGAGTTGCTGCAACAATGGAACTTGAAAGACAAACTCATAACATATCAGAGAGTCACAAAATCCTTTAGGTTGGAAAAGAGCACCTGGATAATTGAGCCCAACCTTTTACCAGCCACCACCCTGTCAATTAAATCATGGTGCCACATCCAGTCATTTCTTGAACATCTCTAGAGATGGTAACTCCACCACTTCCCTGGGAGGCCATTCAGCATTTAACAACTCCTCCCATAAAGAAGTGTCTCCTGATGTCCAGCCTGAACCTCCCCTGGCACCGCTTAAGAATGTCCTCTCTTGTCCTTTTGCTGGCTGTCTGGGTGAAAAGACTGACTCCCACCTGGCTACATCCTCCTTTCAGGGAGCTGCAGAGAATGATAAAGCCACCCCTGAGCCTCCCTTTCTCCAGGCTAAACACCCGCAGCTCCCTCAGCTGCTCCTCATATGAGTTATTAGTTGGTTTGTGCTTCTGATAGCATTTTGAATGCGTTCCCTCCAAGAGTTTGCCAACAACACATGTTCTCCCTGAGACAGTGCAAAAGGACTGTTTATCAAGAAGACGAACAGCAAAACTGTGATAGGAAAAAATAAATATCCTGTAACAGAAAGCTATAGATGCAGGAAGGAAAGGGCCTGTGTACATTTGATTCTACATAGGGAACAGTTCCAAAGTTATATTTCATGACAAATAACCTTCTCTTATGCTAGAATCTTTGTTTATTTTCACTGCATCAATTAGGAAAAAATGAAACTGAAGTTAAGGTATTAAAATCCCAATTAGAAGAATAATGTGCTTTAAATGTATGGACAGCTATAGAAGTGTCTGCAGAATCTCTTTTGGCTACATGAGGTCTGTCACATGACCAGGCTCCAGTTCTTTTTTGACTTATGCAGACTGTACAAAGACACTCCCACAGCTACTCAGTTAAATCTACTGGAGGACAGTCACTGTTCATTTTCCCACTTCTTCGTATGCCTCGTTCCACGTGAGTACTTATCAGAAACACCGACTGCACCCATTTGTTTGATGTAATGAATAACTCTGTTGCTTTCACCACCCTTTTAGGCACAGAATTGACTGAAGACAAGCAGAGACCTCAAGTAGAGATCCAGTCAGTCCCATCTTAGTTCGAACAAAAGATAACGTGCAAAAAAGTCAAGATAATGAGAAAACTCAACTGGAATAGAGGCTGATGCACTGGCACCAGGCTGATTATCCGACATGTATTCCTCTAGGCAAAGTGACATGGCGAAGACGGCATTTTGAAAATTTACACTTTACAGTCTCTCCCCCTCCTCTGAGATTTGGCAGATGGGAAAAGACTCCAGTAATACGGCTGTTTCCAAGGTAAGGTTTTTGTTCAAAGCTGTGTCAGCTATGACAAGGTCCTCTGAAAGCTTTTCCTTGAGCAAAATTAATCCATTAAGCAACATTTCCTAACTTCCCCAGGACATGTGCCTGCAGATAAGTCACCTTTCCTATAGAGTGTGTCTGCCAAAAAGGGAGAGCAGGAAATGCTGACAAGAGAGATCAATAACTGTCATTAAAAACATTGACCAAATCTTATTGGAAGGTTGATTTCATTAAGTTTCTCTTGTATGAAACTGTGACTTTGCTAAGCAAGGTGTAATCAACTTTACTATTAAAGAAACACTGCAAACATAAATTTCCTTTATTTTAGGTGGACAATAATCCAGTGCCACAGTATAAGCACCCTATTCCTTGTATAAAATTATTTCAGGAGAAGCATTCCAAAATTGACATAAAGGCTTTAATGAAATTTTACTCTAATTCACTTTTCTTCAATTGTTTTCTCCTCACATACCAGCATTCAAGTGTCACATTTCACATTTTTGCAGAGTCTTACCACACCTCAAAATTTATTTCCAGCACACTCCCTGAGAAGAAATAGCATGTTAGGGATGCAGTCAAGAGAGGAGGAGTGAGCACAATAGCCCTGAAAACTGGAATATAGATTCACAGGCGAATGATTAATCTTTTTTTCCCCAGGTGAAAAGTGATGTTATAAATACAAGTCACTGCTTCAATGAGAAAGTTACATCGATTTGTTTATTGCAAAGCAGTATGGTTTAGAGTTCAAGTTAAGACGTAAAAAATCTACCAGAGCTAGGCTCCCTGAAAGAAGATAACAGACAATTATTTGCTTAATAACACATCAACACACACAAACACACAAAAAACCACACAAAAAAGCCAGCAAACCCAAACCACCTTCACTTACAGGCTCTCTCCCAAAAAAGCTATGGCTTTTGAAAGTAGAATAGCTGCTCCAGTTCAAGTGTAGGTTTCAATAATTATTTAGAGTCAGTGAACATAAGATTATAAAAATGACTTTAAGAAATCAAGAAGATAGGGAGAGAAGAGGAACACTTCCAGCTATGAAGAGCAAAAAGGAAAATGTTTGTGTATATGTGTGCATATATGTCTCTGTATTTATATGCTGTGTGTAGATACATACCACATCTATATTTATACAACATACACACACACCTGTAAGTGCCAGGTGACCTCCAGAGGTCCCTTCTAATCCAAATTATTCTATGATATATATACACAGCATATAAAAAAGGCATCAAAGAGACAGAAAAAAAAAAAATCTTTCTCTTTTTATCCAGAAGAACTCAAGCACGACAGCTCTTCCCTCGGGAGCCTTTCCAAATCACTCTGGAATTTAACAAAGCAAAGCGTAAGTGTATGCCTGACTCTAACAAACATCTTCCAGCTCTTTTTCAGGTCAAGGATGGAGGCTAAAAAAGCAGATATTGCTTATAGACAGCACAGTAATTTATTATTCACGGAGAATGTTACTGGGGAACTGGCAATGGCTCCTTATCAGCCAGGCAAAGGGAAGATTTGCATCTTCCCTGGTACCACTGGAGAAACCAATGGCTCATTAGGACCAAGTAAACTCT
>WEIT01030339.1:0-11423 GCA_013389985.1 Dryoscopus gambensis
TAACAGAAGAAAAGATGCAGTAGCAGGGGTTGAATTGCGTGTTACTGTAACATTAGGTTGATTTGCTCTGGAAATGCAGTTTGTGGCGGTGCTTATCCTTCATCATGTGGTTTGCTAAGACGTGGCAATTCTGCCTGCTCTGTGTGCAGCATTTGCCAATACATTACCCAGCCTGGGCAGCTGCCTGTGTGTCAAACTCTGCCTGTTACTGCCTGGAGGGCTTTACAATGCACTTTTGCATCATTTTCTGGATCCTAAAGTTTAAGGAAAATGCTACCTTAATGCTTCTTTGCACCTATCAACCTGATTAGGCTTGCTAGTCATTTTGTGATAAATGAAAAAAAAAATCCCAGCAGATTAGGGTAGTCTTAGTCCTCTGTTAGTTCACAGTTATGGAAAAAGGTGTTATCGGTTGCTAGAAATGTTAGTTTACATCTGCATTTGTTTATCAATCTCTATCTTCCTGATCTTCCAGTCTATAAACGTAACTTGAAGAGACAATTCCCTAGTATCAGATAAGTTTCCTCATTACTTCATGTTTTAGTCAGTATGAATTTTTATAGTTATAACTTCTGTAATAATTACTTCTGTTTCCTGAATGTATCTGTAATACACAAAATACAGCAGTATTTCAGTCAAGTCCTGTCTACCTTGGGTAACTTTATTACATTGAAGAGCTCAGTAAAGTGCTTACTGCCATACCTTTTAGTGTTCTTTTCCCTAATATATGTTTTAAATTTTGCAGGGACCAGCTTGTTTTAAAGGAGAGAAACAAAGGATAATTAACACTCAAGTTAGTTTATTTATCTCATGTATCTGTGGTACAGGCATGAATATTAGGATTTTTTAGTTTGTTAACAGGTGTGCAAACACCATAGTCACGTTGTATGACATACTTGAATGTTATTAGGGTTGAATGACAGGAAATACGTTTTATAGTTTAAATGCAAAATTATTGTTGGCTAATTACACATCTGTGTAGTGTCTAGATAGCTGCAGTCCCTGCGATTCAGCCTCTGCTGAAACCTAGAAGTTTTGTACTATTCATAGACATAAATTTTCTCACGTGCACAGTCCTTTGGAAATCATGCGTACAACTCAAGTTGTCTTCAAACCTGCAGGATCAGGATGTAAAAGAAATTACACAAGACCAGATTTTGTTCAGTTCTGTAGGTAATCTGTGCTAGTCTGCCACAATTTCAAGTGGATGTTTAGCTCTTACTGTTACCTGGGGTCCATTTGAATTTTAATTTCAAATATTTTATCATAAGGAGAAAAATACTGACCTGAGTGAAATTCTTGATATATTTATTCTCAGTCTGGTGGATCTAAAGGGACTGTTTTAAAACTGACTTTATATTTCTTTCTTCCGACATTATCATTCTCAATAAGTGCTTTCTAACTTTATGAAAACATTTTTTCCCCTATTTTGTTTAAGCCCCCCAGCTTTGTGTGAGTGGTGAGAATTACTCTTTNAAGAAACAGATAAGGCTCTATGCCACACTTGCCAGTAACCTTTCTTCCATGGCTGGCCCTGGGGCAGAACCACCCATGCCAGAACTTGAGACAATTGTACTTGTCTCTTGGTGAGGAGAGTTGCTTTAGAACTATGCTTTGGTTTTGAACTGAAATCCTGTTGAAGGTGCTCTAAAGGCTCAGACAAGTATCTCAGTGTAGTAGTGTGAAGACTCCTTTGGAGGTGCCTATTACATATAGTGAAAGTGTATAAGAATTAGCTAAATTTCAGGTTTATAAAGTTAAGAGAAATTACTTCAGTGGAAAACAGTGTAAGCTACAGATTATGTGGAACAGGTTCAGGAAAATACAGGGTTCTTCAAAGACAACTGTTTTGACCTCATAAGAGGTATTGTGACTAAAAAGATGATACAAAATATACATTTAAGTAGTAAGTGATCTTTCCGCTAAACAGAGCTTTGGTAAGACCCTGATAAAATACTAGGCCCTGGTCAGGACTTAAGACAGGTATGGGACTTCTAGAGAGAGTTCATGGAAATTTGTTGAAATCATAGAATCATTTAGGTTGGAAAAGACCTTGTAAGATCGAATCTAACTGTAAACCTAATATTACCAAGTCCATCACTAAATGTGTCCCTAAGTGCCACATCTGCTTGTCTTTTAAAAGCGTCCAGGGATGATGACTCAACCAAAATCATTAGGGGTCTAGAAAAACAGTCATTATATTGGGATTCTTAGCATATTTAAGACCTGCAATTTATAGAATAAATATTGGAAGGTGGATTCATTATTTTATATGTAGGATTTTTTCATCTTCTGATGTAAGAGTAAGAATGGAATAGAGGCTTTTTCTTTCTGTAGACAAAGGCATAACAAAATCTAGTGCCAAAAGTGGAACTTAGATAAGCTTTGCCTGGAAAAAGGTGAAATTATGTAGAAGATAAGCAACACTGTGACAGCACGGCTTGGAGTCTTTGAAAAGAGATTAGATACTTTTCTTAATATCTTATTTTTAATTTTGTCTCTGACATATGGACAAGGCAGATTCTCTAAAAAAGACAGTAGTATGTGTGCATGAGGTGGTTGTAAACAGCCCCATCTGTTTGTCTCTACATCTCCAGACAGAAATAAGAGTGTGGTAGAGGACAGTTTGCTGTAAGTGTTCTCACAGAGAATGCATTTTTGCTGCTTCACTCAAATTCATTAAGGGACTTCCGCAGAATAACTTTAGGGCAGAGTGAGCTGGGTAAGAGAAAGAAAACATTCTCTTTAGGAAGGAACTTGGTACAATTATAATGCTGCCATCAAACCCAGAAGGATAATAATGAAACACAAATACCCATGTAATTAAAAAGGATATAGAAGAGGTTGCTGTAAATTAGAAATAATGCATTTTTCTAGTAAATCAAATTTTATAAAATAAATATCTGGAAAAGTAAAATCTCGTTTTACACTTAAATCAATTACATTAAATCAAGGAAAAGTAGAACAGCAATACAAATAATTTCAGGAGCAATAAAGGAAGAAGCATGCTGTTGCTATGCCCTTGGAAACCTTCCCTTTGTAAAGTGACAGAGATTCACTGCTAGGCTGTAATGTGGTGCAAGTCAGTATCACTGTTTCTGTTTTTCTCCTTACTCGGCTGCTCAGTTCCAGCTCTAGGGAAATGTGACCTGTGTAGTTACACTGGGATCAGTGCTTATAAAGAACGCTCTAGGCTCACCAGTCATCCAGTTTTGCCTTCTACCAACTAGTGATCTCAGCATGGCAACATCTTGGAAATTAGTTTTTGATATCTTTCATTCAGATCCATGGAGAAATCTCAGCTGAGCTGTGAAAAAGGCTGTTGGTTAGGGCCAGGGCTGGGACTGCCTGCTCAAGTTTGTAAGACCTGTAAGTGCTGCACAGGTCAGATGGACCCCAGTCTTCATTTCCATTTGTGCAGTCCCACCTGAAGCCTTGACGGTGCTTTTGCTTGGAGGAGGGAAAGGGGATGGAAGGGTATCAAAGCAGGGTATAAATGGCTGTCAACCTAGATGAATGCATAGCCATTTCAAAACTCAGGCAACATTGCAGGGAATTGTGAAAAAAAATTAAAAACAAGAATGCGAGAAATATACTGAAAGTAGGCAAAAGCTGATTATTGTAGAAGAATGAACAATGCTGCAGAATCTATTTAATAATTTTTATTTCCATCAGAATTACTAAGTAGTAAAGGATAATGTTGCTAACTCTGTCCTAATCCATGTCCTTAATGAAAGGCAGGTCTCCTGCCAGGGTTCTTTCTTTATTCTCATATACCTGAAAAAATACCTGCTAATACTAAAAATCTTCCCAGCTTTGCTGTATAGCATATATGAAACTGTAATAAGTTGTTCTTTAACAGTCTTTCAATTATAACTGGGTCAAGATTTGAACTGAAATGTAAGGTGTCATGTGTATATGAAGCCTGAATTAATGGCAATTGGAAAATTGCCACAGTGCCTGTTTTTTGGTCTTTCACATCCAATTTACAGTTTTTGGTAGATGTTGTAAAGTGCAAGGGTGGACCAGTGATAAAGTTTACTACACTAAGAAAATTTGTGGTAGAGCTGCTGCATTTTTTGTACCTAGAGATTAAGATCTTGCACTTTGACAGCCCAAACTAAGAACAAATTAGCCAACTCACACTGATGGGAGAGCTGTTTCAACATACCTGACTTTTGCACCAGGTTAAGAGCATGTTTGTAAGTTATTGGCTCCATGTGACACCCTGCAAGTACACAGTCTAATTTACTGTGGTGTAGCTTGTGCTTATACCCTTACCTTGAAAGACTGATCTTCATGAAAAAGTCAAACTGTTTAAAATACTTGCCACACATCAAAAATTTATCCTAGCTAATTTTGTTAAATGATACATTAAGTTGCATTAATTACTCTTCCTCTGCCAAGCACTTCTTGAAATTTGGTTTTGCTTCCCTGCATTCTTCCATCTATCACAATGGCAGACTTTTTCAGGAAGTGGCCTGCGGTGGGCTTTACAGAAGGAAAAAATACTTTCACAGGAACTTAAAAACAGCACTTGCCTTAAGATGTTTACTGTATTAATAACTCAATTGTTGCTTTAAATAAAAAGCCTTTATTTTATCTCTGCAAAGTTGCCAACTACGTTCTTATATGCCTCCCCATGTTAGCACCTCACAGTGACACTTAATCATGGATAAACAGTCCTCTGGTGTGGCTCACAGCTCACCGTCTTTTAGGCTGATGTGTAGGCTTTTAAGTGTTAAAATTACAACAATAAAAATAATTGTTTGGCTCCTTTTGCCATTCTTTGAATACCCTCCAGTACTTAAAATACTTTGAGATGAACCAAAAATAGACGCTGCTATTGACAGATGCACTTTGGATTACCTCTTGCAGAAGGTGAAATTCATAACACAACTTGGTTTTACAACTTAGTTTGATTTAAAAAGCAGCTGCTGTTTAGATACTGCTGCACAGATGCAAGAAGCACAAGTCTTAAAAAGGATATTTCTCTTCGGGCTAGAATGAATTTCCTCCTTTCTCTTGCAGAAATTACTTTTGCAGATGAAGTAACTTACATGAGAATTTTTCTTTTCTTGCTCAGTCTTTCACTCCCATCACCAAACCCTTGCAGTACTGATTTCAAGTTATGAGGCATTGATAGGGAAAACCATTCTCATTCCAAGTGGAAGTTTACACCATACAGTTTGGCACAGTGATTAATATCTGCTTCAGGAAAATACAGCACTGAGAGAAGATGAGTCAGGCTTGAGGCTGATTGGCAGAGAAACTTGTGCACAGCACCTGCCCATGCTATTCCTGGATCTTGCTGTTGCCGGTGGTATCAGTCCATGAGCATTAGATTCCCTCATTAATATAAAAATAACAGAGGAAAGCAGTGTCCTCCAAAAACTGTAGTAAGCTCAACCTGCTAAGCAATGCAAGAGCTGATACTATAATTAGCTCTGGATTTTTCAGTGTGGTTATAGAGATAGTCTTAATGTTGTTTCTTCCCCTTACCCAAATATATATCATAAAATCAAAGAATGATTTGATTGAATGAGTTGGAAGGGATTTCAAAGATAACCTATTTCCAACCCCACTGCCATGCGCAGAGACATCTTCCACTAGACGGGGTTGCTCAAAGTCCCATCCTTCCTGGCCTTGAACCCTCCCAGGGATCATGCATCCACAGCTTCTCTGGGCAACCTGTTCCAGTGCCTCACCACACTCACAGTAAAAAATTTATTTTTAATATCTCATCTAGACCTTCCCTCTTGCAGTTTAAACCCATTTCCCCTTGTTTTATTGCAATATGCCCTTGTAAAATGTCCTTCTCCAGCTCTCTTACAGTCTCCTGTTAGGGACCAGAAGGCCACAATTAAGCTACCCCAGAGCCTTCTCTTCTCCAGGCTGAACAACCCCCCCTCTCTCAGCCTGTCTTCATAGAAAAGGTGCTCCAGCCCTCTGATCATCTTCATGTGCCCCTTCTGGACCTGCTCTGACAGGTCGGTGTCCTGCATATGTTGAGCACATATCCCAGAGCTGGATGCAGTGCCACCAGAGTGGTGACCTGCTGGCCTTGCTTCTTTGGATGCAGCCCCGGACACAGTTGGCTTTCTGAGCTGTGAGTGCACATTGCTGGGACACATTGAGTGTCTGGTCAACCAACATTCCCAAGTATTTCTCCTTAGGACTGCTCTCAGTCCATTTCCACCCAGCCTGTATTTGTGCTTGGGATTGTCCCGATCCAAGTGCAAGAGTTTGCACTTGGCCTTGTTGAACTTCATGAGGTTCACACAGTCCCACCTCTCAAGCCTGCCAAGGTCCCTCTGGATGACATCCCTTCCCTCCAGCGTGTCCATTGTACTGCACAGCTTGGTGTCAGCAAACTTGCTGAGGATACTCTCAATCCCACTGTCCATGCTGCTGATAAAAGTGTTATGCAGCACCGGCCCAAATGCCAGCCCCATTGACAAGAACTCTGAGTGCAACTTTCTATATGAATAGATCACTGTAAGTTGGAGGAAAGTTCAGTGGATTTGAATCTATCTGCTGAGACAAAGCACTCTTACACCAGAGAACTAAAGGCATGTACCTTACACTGATTCTGGGCAGAGACAAATAATTCTCCCCATTTCTACAGAGGATGAAGTAATTTTGGCACCATTTTCATCCCTCTCCTAAGAATCCATCACAACCAGAAAGGGGTTGATTTTTGAGGAGTTGGACTTTCTTTCTTCTCACAGTATTTGCGGTTTGAATCCTGCCATGATCTCATGGGATGGGAGGATAGAATTAATGCTTGGGGAAAACAAGTTGCTTATTGTTGTTTGTTTCCATTTCATTCTTCTTATTTCCTTGAAGTTTTGTATTGCAGTAAGGAAGAAGATGAGTTCAAGAAGCGTTTGGACAATACTTTCAGGCACATGGTGTGACTCTTGGGATGGTCCTGTGCAGGGCCAGGAGTTGGACTCAATGATCCTTGTGGCTCCCTTCCAACTCAGCATATTCTGTGATTCTGTGAAATACTGGGGTGAGAAGGAATGTGACAAACACCATAGTTTTAGTGCATGCCACATTATGGCAGACACCTACTCTCTTGCACGGGAGAAATAAGCTTTGAGCCACTTCTTTTGGAGCTCCCAGGAAGGAGGTTGAAGGCTTTCGCTCTGATCTCACCGAGTGTTTTGGCACCAAGGCACCAGTCTCGCTCTGGAGGACATCAACAAAATCACAGTGACAACTGTGACAGCATTGGCGGTTTGCCTGTGTGAATGTAGTATCTTACACCCTTGGCATGTGGTTGTTACAAACACCACATTACTCTGCCATTACCTCTTCTAACTGGAGGTCAGCGAAGAAACACTAACTGAAAATGTAGCACTTTAGTTTAAAGGCCCTTGCAGTTCTTGAAAGCCAAGAGATTGTATATTAAATATGTTATATATTTGAAGCCACATTACATTCCTTTTTAAAGGAGGAAATTGTCAGAATCCAGTACTTTGCATCTAGATAGAGTATCAAGAGATGGATTTTGTATGATGACCTTAAATGCTCTTGAACTTTGAAATCCATATGCCAGAGTAGCAGTTGGCTCTATATCCATTATAATTTAAGTAGCCCCATCCAATGCACTTCAGATATTCCTTAGGTATCTGGAGTAGGAACCACATCTCTCTATTCCAAGTAAGAGGATGAAATGATAGACTTTGCATTGCTTTCTTCACCAATCCAGTTCAAATCCTGGTTTAAGGTCTAAATGTCTGGATTTCCCCTTCTTATATACCACAGGGGATTGATGCATAGTTTAGGAAGTTGGGAGCTTTTGTTCAGCAGAATGCAAAATAATGAAATGTGGTTTGGGATGGAGGGGAGTGCAAAACTGTGCTTAGGAAGAATTAGCACACTACCAGACCACACAATGTGGGGAATAATACTAAAATATTAAAATACTCTCTGTGTTCATTTGTATTGTCATATAGGCTTTGTGATTCACTAGTTCCAAGCTTTTGATAGTAAATTGTTTATTTTTCTGCTGAGTGTGCGGAGAGTTGGAGAGCTTCTTAAAATGGAACCATCTGTTGAACCTTCATGCTCTAGACTATATAAAAATGTTTATTTGTTTTAAGCCTACAAGAGAAGTGATTGCTCAGTAGTTTAACTAAAGCTCATTATGAAATACTATTCTTATGCCTTACTCAGTAGGACTTTTGTTTGAACCTGCAGTGGTTTGTTTTCCACTTTCCTAGTGAAGGGAGATGTTAGTTGGCTTACTTCATCCCAAGCTGCATTCCACACTCCATTTCTTTCTCAGAATTCCTTAAAACACAAGGCAAAATAGCACGGACTAAAACAGAACTGTAACCATTAAACAGAGTGTAGTGAATTCCTTCTTACACACAGGAGTTTTAAACAAGAGCTTAAGTAATTGTAGTGGAGCTTAAAAGATTGCCTCACATGTCTTAAATGATTGCATTGTTGATTGTAAATAAAAAATAGTTTTGATTTTAACAGTAAATGGGAAAATACCTTTTGCCATCAAAAAGATTTAACAAGTCATTCACTCAGACACCTTAAATGAACACGTGTGCTTAAGTCCTCGGGAACCTCAGTAGATAGATTCTTTGTTGATATAGAGATACTAAAATAATAACATTGTAGTGAAAACACTTGAGTTTTGTCTTCTTTATAAACAAGTCGCTGAAGAATTTCTTCCCTTCTATTTTTCCTCCAACTTTCATATTCACTCCTCTGATTGAACTCACCTCCAGTAATTAAGCATGAACACATTGCTATTTTAATTAACTCTCTTATCACAAGATAAGTAAGAATTTTATTTAATGTTCCTCAGTGGGAATCTATTTCCAACTTTTCTTCTCCCATTTGTATAGGCTTATCAGTGTTATTTCTCAAAGGTGGTGAATATTATTAACTTCATTCTACAGGAATAGAAACATTCAGAATGAAATTTGTCCGTGGCTTCACACTGATGAGGTGTTGCTCTGGGGATATGGTTTGCTGTTCTAATGGTAGTGGTTTGCTGATCCTCAGAGCTGAGTTTTCAGATTTGGATTGAAAACTTAATCAAGACAGTTATTAAAAACTTACACAAATAGCAGTTCAGAGAACTTCAGCATCAATAAAAAGCCCCCTTCTTGATATGTCTAATAGTAATAAAGGCTTACAACACAGTCTTTTGATCATTATGGTGTTTGTGTGTCTTGTATAGTGCAGATTGAATGGTCAGTACCATCAGTGGTGGAGGGTTAAACATGGAATGCTTCCACAAAAAAAAAAAATGCTCTAAAGCCTCTTTATAGCTGTTTGATTCTTGCTTAAACCAAGTCATCATAAAAATGGGAAATTTCAGCATAGTCCTCTACTGAAAGAAAAAAGTGATAGCTGCCCATTTTCTTTTCTCACTAAGAAGATAAATGTCAAACTTTGGCATGCCAGCATTGTTCAGAATGAGAGTGCTCCTCTGCAGAATGGGAATATTTCTATCCATCTGCCCACCCATCACTTTGCCTCATGGAGCCTGGCCGGAGGGGTGGGGTTTAATTGTAATGATAATGCTGCACTGAGGACAGATTGCTCTGGGACCACAGTCATGAGTTTTATTCACGCAGCTGGCAAAAGATCGTTAGATGATTGCAGTTGTCAGTCATCACTGGTGTGGGCCAGCATTCGAGCCACTGACCTAGCAGGGAGACACATTGACTTCCTTTACTAGGCCACCAAGATAACCAGACTTTTCAGGTTATATTTTTAGTACTGTTCTAACAGTGTCGTGTAAGTCCCTTTAATAGTCATGAGGTTTCTGAAGAAGGGGATTTACTTTTAGTAAGAGTTATATACACAGGTCTGTGTATCTGTCTGTGCCACAGGACAGTGTTTAAATTCAAATAAATTTCCAGAACAGTAGCAATTATAGGCATTTATTTGTTAGTGAAGTTCATACTACTTGAAAATAAAATGTTGGGCACTCTGTTAATAGGTGTTTGCACATCTGTAGTATACATATGGACAAGTTTTAAAAATGTTTTCTTTAGTTTTAACATGTAAATGTTTAATATTTAAATTTTTAACCATTTTCTTAAGTTTAACTAATACAGATCCATAATGCAAGTGGTGGATTTCTGAATATATCTCCGTTCCCACCAGCTGTTCCTGTAGGTTTTGTTATATATGTAAACTCCCTGGATGGCCTTCACATTTCTCAGTCGTGGTTTTGTGAAAGGCAAAAGGCAGTGAGAAGGGAGGCACTTGTTCTGTTTTAGAGTCTGTCTTCTCCACTTCTGCTTTTGAAGCTTCTTTTCTTGAAATCTTATAAAATCTGTAGAAGAACAGTCTCAGAAGCTCATCTAATCCATTGGAGTCCCAGGAGGCGCAGGATACTGGCTTTTCCTGCACAAAGAAATGAACCAGTTTCTACTGCCCAACAGGTAGCTGCAGCTCTGAACAGAAAAACCTGTAGCAGAGCTGCTGTGATAAACAAGGAGCAAAAAGACTGGGAAAGGGAAGAAACTGCAGGGCCTGAATGTGTTTGGACATGGTCGTGACATGGGTCATGTCCCAAAGCTGGCCATTGTGGCTAGAGCACACTGATCTGTCCTGGGTACCATTCCTGGCTGGTTTCTGTCTGCGTTGTGTTTAAAAGCCTTCACGCTCCCTAGGCAGTCTGTCCCAGGTTCTCACCGAGTTTACTGTTAAAAAGCTTTTGCAGTGAATAGGGGGTACAGCACCTAAAGGTTCCGCCTGAATTCCCTTCTTGAGTTTCAAATGTGTTGCTTTGTGTCCTTCACTGTCGTGGAAGGCAGTTAGTTCTCTTCTAGTTACAGCCAACTCCTGCGTGTTTAGAGACTGTCACTGTGTCTCTGTCAATTTTATTTTCCTTTAGACTAAAAATGATCAAAACAAAAGAAAAATCTGCACTCTGTTCAGTTTTTCTAGTGGATTGTATTTCTTGGGCCTCCTATCGCTCTGCTTTTTCTTCCTGGAATCTGTTTAGATGCTCAGCATATGGTGTGCCACAATTTCAGCTGAACACAGCACTCCAGCTGAGGCTTTGCAAATGTGAATGCAACAGGAGGGGTTACTTCATAACGTCTTGTGGGTGAGACTTTGGTTTATGTCCTCACATAGGGTTTGCCTTTTCCCTAACAATTTATTGTTCAAGTTCAATTTGGCATGTCGACAACTCCAGGATACTTCTCTAAATTAAATTTTAGTCAGTTGTTCACTCTTCTATATGTGATTGCATCTGTCAGGTTATAGTATGTTGTATTTCTGGCCTTGTTGGATTGCATTTTACTGTTTCAGGGAGTTTTGCCTTCTCTTTGTCATTCTTTGCACTCCCTTGTCCCCTCTTTTCTGCAGTGTCTCATTGTTGCCTGTTTGCAATTAAGCTTCACCACAGCTCCTTACTCCTATTTAAA
>WEIT01030340.1:6880-23903 GCA_013389985.1 Dryoscopus gambensis
TTTGGAGTGAAGTACAGGTATGATACACAGTAATATTCTGCATTGCCTGATGCATTAGCAAATGATAGCTATCAGAGCCAAAATCTCCTTTTTCATTTGTAATGAGATGTGACTTGAAGCAATTATGCTGATAATTACTGTAACTGCCAGTTTGGGGTAGTTGGGAGACCTTTGAAAATGAACATTTTCTATCCTTTTCTGTGGCAAACATTGTTCCTCTGAATTGGGTTCGAGAGTGGAGCAGCTGTGCCACCTGGCATTCTAGTGGATTGGCTGGATTTCCCACAGTAGGATTTCCCATTTTTAGCACCCACTCGTTTTCCAGTCTCATTTTCCATCTAGTCCATTCAGCATTTGGAGAAGGCTATCATAATAAAGCAGTGTTCCCATCTGTTGGTCATGGCTTGTTTAATGAGCAGTTGATGTCAGTTCGGCTATGCCTGCATCTGTTCCTTACTGCAGCTTTGTGTGGCTAAGGGCCCCCCAACAGCTGCCAGATTTAGCTTTTGTTTGCCTCTTGATACCATGTTACAGCTTGGCCAGAAACGTTCTGTCTTCCTTCTCTCGGGGTTGTCCACTCATGGGAAGAGGAAAGTGGGCTAAACTCTCCGTCTCTTTCCCCATAAAGAATGAAACATGGAGACAGGGAAGGGGGAAAAGTGCAGTTCCACTGGTTTAGGAGGCATGTTTGAGGGTGTCTGAGGGCAGAGGCTGGGGACAGTTCAGTTCAGATCCTGGGAGCATGACCAGAGTGGGTTCTTCCAGCATCTTAGGAAGAAGCACAGAGAGCCTGTGCACTGGCTAAAGGAGATAAACAGCTTGTGAACTGTGTGTGATGGGGAGCACTCATTTAACAGTGCAGCTTTCACTTTACTCAGGGAAGCACCATGGCCACAATACCTTTCAGTAGTTTAGTCTGGCAATACTTTCGTACTGCAGACAGACAGGACACAATCAAGAAATTTCCTGACCCTTACACAGGTGAACTCTAGATTTCTGTCTCTTAGGCTGCTGAAGAAGAATCAGAATGATCCTTTTGTGTATGTAAGTGCTGATGGTGCACATTTATTAGGCAATTTTCAAAGGCACACTTTTGATTTTTTAACTGCAGTATCGGAGTTTTGGTGGTAATTATGGATGAAAATCACTCCTAAAACTAATCATACTCAAGTCTCATACTCTATATATATTCAATCTCTGCTGTTGCTTCCCCAACCTGTACATCATATACTTATACTTTATTATTCTGATACCTTCCACAGTTTTGTTTTCTACTACACAAGTCGTTCTTACATGATCCTTGAAAACCAAGGTTTGAAGCAAAATAGAGTATATGCTTTTGTTTACTTTGTTTCTTCCTGTTCTATTCTCTTTCATTTTTCCTTCAGCTTCTGGAGGTCTTTTGTCATTCATTATGATAGTCATCATTTTGTGCCAGGAGGGTGCCTAGTAGTTGGTGGTCTCATTTGATATGATTAAAAAGTGACTTTTTAGTGACACAAATAGAAAAGCAAAGAAGATAAGCATGGGTCAGACAAAGATCCACGTAACCTGTCTTCTGTCCCCAGCAGTTCCTGGAGGATGATTACTGAGAAAGAATAAGATCAAAGGTTCGTCTATGAATACAACAGCTACAAGGTACAGACTTGGGAAATGAGAGTTGTTAAAAATACCTAAAAAACAGACTGGTTTGAACTTGTGAGGGTGAAAGCAAAAGATCTTTATGCAGAACTACTGCTCTGTTAACATAGTCATTGGGTTATTTGTTTCATGATAAATTTCAGGGGGTGTTTGAACTGTGACATCCAAGCTCATGGTCGTCAGTGTGTTCTCTCACTAAAGATACTGGTTCTCTCCCAGCATCTTCCCTCTCCATTTCATCATCCTGGTGTTCATCAAGGTGTCAAACTCTGCAGCTGTTGAGAGCTTCACCTTCCAGCCCACTGAAGTCTCCCTGATGCTTGCAGAGTACGGGTGTGGGAAATTCTCCAGAGCCTGGTAAAAGCATCATCCCCAGGGTTATTAGAGTCAGCATGGGGCAGTGAGGATTGGCAAGACAGCCTCAGCACCACTGCAGAGAGCAAAGGAAGCTGCAGGAAGGGTGCACAATGAAAGAGCTTGGGAGGAACGGATGTAGCTGCAGATAGCAAAGATTTTAGCACCTGTAACTGTGACATTTTAGTTCTTGAATCAAAAATAAACTTATGAATGAATAGTAAATTATTTATGATTTTGCAAACTTACTTTGGAGGTATGAAAGAGAAACAGCAGCAGAGGGTCAGCTGTGCTGTTGAACAGTATCAATATCAGAAGAGAAGTGAATGGACATTAAAGAAATTCTCAAGCTTGACTCTGCAATTTCCAGGCAGATGAATGTATTTATCTTTACATCTGAAGTAAAATGGTGTTGGAAAGTTGCATTTAACCAAATAGAAACAGGTGGAAAATAAAGTATACACATGTATACATTGTAACCCAGTGGTACATTTATATTGGGTGAATTCCAGCTTTTATGGTAGCCAGTTTGCTCACAGACCTTTTTTGTGTTCCAGATGCATGACACATTTATAACTGGGTCTGACTACTGGGATATTGCTCTGCTTTGATGTAGCAATAATATCTCAGGTCTTGTCTTTTCCAGAGGGAGTTGTGGGCAGGGCAAGGACACCAGCCACTCTGGGCACAAAGAAAACAAAACAGATCAAAAACCCCAAAAATGGAATGGGACAATAAACCATCGCCACGACATTCTCCCAACAAGATGAATTTTCCATTTGGATTTACCAGATAGCTGAGCTCGACCAGGAAGGCCTAATTTCAGATTCTGTCAAGGGAGCATAACCAGATGTACTAGTTTGAAAGCAAACTAGTGAGAGACTTTGAATCAGAAATACAATTTAATAGGAAAAATAAAAATAAATGTAGTAGTACAAAAAAACAACCCACTGACAGAGTCAGGGTACAAACCTGACCCCCTGACAGTCAGGGGGTTTGGCAGAAGTTCAATCAAATGGTGGCTGCAGTTCTCCTGGTCTTCCTCTGAAAGTCCAGTGGCGGAGTAGGAAGAGTCTGGTCTTCCTCTGATAGTCCAGTGGAAAAGGCTGCCTGTGGTGTTCCAAACCTCAGCTTATATTCAGGATGGAATGCCTGGTTCCTCCCTCTGGGCGGAGTATCTCACAATGGGATGTAATCTTATCAGCCATGCGGTGATGGCCCATTAACAGAAGATGTCCCCCTGGGGGGAGGATGGGTCAGAGGAGAGATAAGAACTCTGCTGCACCTGGTGTCAACAGCTGGCCCATTAACAGAAGATAGCCCCAGGAGCTTATCAGGGATGAGTCATGGAGGGGATGGGGAACACTGTCCCACCGGTTCCAACAGCTTATGAAGATGGTAACAGAATACATACTTTTGGATACATCTTACACTGTAACCTAGGACACCAGATCATCAAAAATCCAGGTTGCTACTTCCTCAGACTGCCTCACACAAAAGTTGGCAGTGGTGGGGTTTGGGCTGCTGAGACTATGCTGAGACTACTTCTTTCTGATTCTTTTCCAACTAAGATGGCACTTTTCCTATTTGCTAAAGAAACATAGCCCACACAGCAAAAACAACTAAACAAAAGCCCCCAAACAAACAAATGAACAGAAAAGAATCTGGATCAAGCCATGGACCCAAGGTTGGGACTCAGGCCCTGGCATTCAGCACTGCATGAGAGGCTATGGGAGAGAACACCCGTTACCTGTCCTGATGGTACCAGCTGTTAGAATGGCAGGAAGCGGAAAAGTGTTTGAGCCTGAATCCCTTTTGAAAGTCATCAGTAACCTCCTACTCAGTTGTGAAAATGGGAAATCAGATCAATGTCCTATCTTCCAAGAAAAAGGGAAGCTTCACGGAAGTTTGGATGAGAAACCTTGACTCAATCTCCACGGGTATGGAATGGACCATTTCTTCCAGGGCTGTTTCCTTGCTTGGCTGCTGCATAAATACAGCAACTTTGTGAGAGAGCACATAGCTCCTCTTAATCACACATCCCCACAGCTCTGAGCACTCCGGGGCCAACTGTAACCTTCTCCTGTTGATAAAATCAGAGTGTTGGCATCAAATCTGAGGTTTTCCTCCAGCTGGGAGGTGCTTTTCCTGGGAGAGGG
This sequence comes from Dryoscopus gambensis, assembly GCA_013389985.1. Lineage (NCBI taxonomy): Eukaryota > Metazoa > Chordata > Aves > Passeriformes > Malaconotidae > Dryoscopus > Dryoscopus gambensis. Next base: position 11,035 of record WEIT01030340.1, read on the forward strand.
GAGTGCTCAGCAGAAAAGGATGCAGGTTTATGCTGAGTGCTCTTGAAAACTGAGCAGTTAGTGAAGTCAGTCCTCCCCACAGTGGCCCTGGAGCCAGGCCAACAGCATTAAGCAAGTGCTGTCTCCGCCCAAGCCATGGGACAAGGTTTGCTGATGCAGCCTTGCTGCTTCTGCAGAGACACACCTCAATCTGGCTCAGTAGTGCCCAGGTTCCAATTTAACAGCAAACATGCTGAAGGCAAAACTGTGTGAGGGATGATTTCAACACATTGTAAGCTTGTTCTTCTAATTACAGGGCTGTAAGAAAAGGTTAGAAGCAAACAAATACAAACACATCTGTGGCCTAAACTGAACACCTGCTCTTTTTGCCCAGTTCTTCCACTCCAAAAGCTATTAAGGTTGGAGTCTCAGCACTGGCAGTGTCACCCCTTCCTGTGAAAGTTATCCCATGTATCAGTCCTTAGCAGGTTTAGAAGAGGTAATTGTCCATCTCCACTGGCATTCCCTGCTCCAGACAGTTTCCCTCACAGGTAACTCAGAGCTGAGCATTACACTGTCCAAGCAGCTGCCTCTCTGCCTGTTTTCCACATGATATTTAGTTGCCTGTGGCTTTTGAGGAAAGGATGTTGGGAAATTTGTGACACAGGCTTTGACATGTAGTCACAGCTACCTACATGCACTGATGATGAGCTTAGATTTGTGACTGTATGCTGAGTTTTTGCTCTGTCAGACAGTGATGAGGAGAATGAAGATCCCGGCACATCTCATCTTTGTTTTATGTTGTATACATGCAGATTTTTTTTTTTTTGCAAACAGCTCTGTCAGTCCCCTGAGTCAATCAGAAGCCACTTGACAGTGGCTATTGCAGCTCTGATGCTGCATTGATCAGCCCAGAAAAGCAGCAGCCTTCACTGGTTTAAGATCCACCCTGCAATGCTGGAGCTTCACAGATGCTCATAGGCTCAGAGTTAAAGTAGAGCTTGGGTGCTTGTGCCTGAAAAAAAAATCCGGCACAGCAGTAAGTAATAAATATCTGGGGATGATGACTTTTCAAGCCCAGCATTCTCCTCAGATAGATCACTGCCATGACACCTTCCTTGGAGTGTTTTGTTAGCCCCTGCCTGGAGGCACAGCTGGTGCAGTGCGCGGTGTCACTGCGCCACTGCCGCTCCTGCGCCCCGGGCGCTGCTCTGCCGGAGCTGCTGCTGCTGCAGGCTCTGGCTGCTCAGGCCTGGGGCCACTGCTCTCCCTGCCGGCTGGGATGCTGTGGGACTGTGCTGGGAGCATGAGGGGTTACTGGGGAGAGACGGTCTCGTTACATGCCCGAAATTCATACAATCACCATCTCTCCATGCTCTTTCTAATACAACATGCTGTGAATCTACCCACTTGGAAACCAAATCTTTTACCAAGAAATGTGTGAGGGGAGTAAATTCAGGCAATGCAGTGAAGGCAGATATAGCAGAATGTTTTTTCTCTTTTCTTTCTACTGTACTTCATGTTTTCAACCTCCTCTGCCTGTCTGCAGAGCCTGGCTTTTTTTCTGAAAGTCTTTTCACGCATACTGCATCCGTTTACCACCCACAGATGCTCCCTGTTTATTCTCTCCTGCTGTTTTCATCAATCTAACATGAAAGTCACCTTGAACTGAAAGGGCTTTGCCCTTGCTAGGTGTGCAAATTATTTAAAAAATATAAATACAAGCATACAAAATGCAGGAACTAAACAAGTTTTTGAAGGGATTTCTGTTACAGGAAGTCATGGATACTGAACCTGAGTTACCCATAAAAAGGCAAGATGTTCTTGGATTTAATAGATAGCTCATTGAATAGTGACAGAGTAGACAACAAGGCACAACGTGTAATATCTTTCAGTATTTATCTTGGCCCTTTTCTTCCTGAACAGAAGCATATTTTGGTGTTCACTGACCTGTTTTTTTAAATTTACATCTTAATGGGTGACATGGGCTAATTTGCCTGTAGATAAATTTAAGAGGTATAGCACCAGAGAAAAAGTGTTCCACAAGAAAATTCCTGCCAGGATTTAACATCAATCTTTATTTTATGCAGCTGCTTTACAGGTGAAGGAAACTCAGACCCTCCCTTGACAAACAAGAGTCAGCACTTCAGCCTAACAGCTTGGTATTGAGTGCCTCAATATCTTTTGCACGTGAATTTAAAAACATGTTTCCAGACAATTACGTTGTGAGTATGCCTGCAGGGCTGGCAGCTGAGTGTTGGTCTGTGTGTTCCCTTAATTAAATACATGGCTAAATGCATTCAGCCGCGTTAGCTCTGGCTGGGATGGGCAATGCTGTGCTTGCTGATCCCTTCAGTTCCGCCAGCCCTTGTGGTCAGAGAGCAGCTGCACTCTGCGTGGTGTCAGTCCAAGTACAAAAGCTACACGGGCTTCATTCGTGTCCTCCAGGACAAAAAGAAAAAAAAAGAATTTTCTTTGCCTCTTCTTTCTCATTTTCTTACCATGGAATCTTTAGCTTAATTCTGGCTGTAAGAGCAGCATGAGATTGCAGGTTTTAACTCCACAGAGAAATTAGTTACACTGGAAAGCTTAATATGTGCTTTTTAATTGGCACAAAACAGCAAAGCCCCATCATTTTCCATAGTTGGTGGGAATTTTGGGAATTCTTTCTCTCATAAATGTGTGACATTTTGTGCAGGGTGTCTGATCCACCAAAAGGAACTTCCCTAGAGACAAACTGACCTCTGACTAATAGCCTGTGGTCCTTTTTTCTCCCTTTTCCAAGCATACCCACTTTGTATTGCTTTAAGAGATCAATACAATCAAATGACCAGTCTGACCAGTTTTGACCATTACCTGTACAACCGGGCTGCAAAAGCCTCGAAGTTCACAGCATGCCAAAGCATTGAACACAAAATCCCTCACCTCCCACCAGCAACTGAAACTTTTGTTCCTGTATAAAGATGACCTTGTGTGTATGTGGTTTGCAGGTGCTTTGGCAAACACTTTTTAACTTCAAAGAAGTCATGGAGAAGCTGAGAAGACAAGGCCACTCCTGCACAAGACAGAACTCAGAATATTTATGCAGTGACTCTGGCAAAGTAGGTAATAATAAAGAAAGTTTTATTATACATTATGCCTACATGCACATCTATTTCTGTTTGGCTTTTTTTCCTCCTTGAATTGAACTACAAACACTTCTGCAAGGGCTTTGGACTTCTTACAAGCTGTGTAATGCTGAGCTCAGTGGCACTGCCCTTTTGATCTTCCCAGCAGTGGCCACAGATAAGTGAGAGGGCTTGCTGTTGCGGGAGCTCTGGACACCAGTGCACATGACTTCAGTTAATTCCCCATAATACTCACCTGGTACTTACAGCTGTACAATACTTTTAAAATGTGTCTCATTTGTGATGTTCATGGGAGTTTATGAACTAAAAGGTACATTGAAATGTACAAAAATAAAGGTAGCCAGGTTTGTGGTAAGAGGCACGCTTGACGATTTTCATCTGAGAGTTGAAACTTAAATGCAAGCACTTGGTGTGTGTCCAGGACACAGATTTAGCACCTAAGTGAATGGAGAGGCGGGAAAGTCCCATGATTCAGGATTTTAGATGTGATGCTCATGAATGCTGTAGCCATAAATATGTTTCCTGAGAAAGTCTAAATAAATTAAGGAGTTTTAAAAATCTCTCTACGTATTCTTTCTCTTCAGACCCACAGAATTGAAACAAACAGGATGAAGGCCAGCTGCCTAAACATCAGTCTAGTGCTATCTGAGATGTCTAAGGGTCTCCAAGACATCTGGTTCAGGCTGGCATGTACGATATAAGACTTATTAAGGACTCATTTTATCTGGCTGCTAGATGTTGGGGAAGATAATCCACAGCACCTAAAATAGCACTGAGCCCAGTCAGTAAAGTCATTCCCTCTGGTGAGTACTGCAGGAGAGGCTTAGGTTTGTCCATTTATATCCATTACCATTTATATCTGCCTAATTATGTGAAGAGTGGAAGAAATTGTTTTGACATTAGGAAACTGCAGAAAACATAGGGAAATCAAGTGATACTAAGGCATGCCACAAAAAACCCAATCTAACTGAAAACATTTTCTGAGCTGCTACCCAGAAAGTCCTCAAAAGAATAATTATCCAATCTGCAGGCTACATTGAAAAATAATTCAAGTCTACTAATTAGTCATAAATGACATAAAAATAGGGGGCAGTCTCTTCTGCCAGGTAACAAAGGACAGAATGAGAGGAAACGGCCTCAAACCACACCAGGAGAGGTTCAGATTAGACATTAGGAAAAAACTTCTTCACTGAAAGGATTGTCAAGCACTGGAATGGGCTGCCCAGGTCATGGTGGAGTCACCATCCCTGGAAGTATTTAAAAGATGTGTAGATGGGACACCTAGGGACATGGTTTAGTGATGCAAGGTTAATAGTTGGACTCAATGATCTTAGATTTCTTTTCCAACCTAAATAATTCTAAAATTCTGTAATTTTTAGAGGTTTGTTTGCATTTTTTTCCTTTACTTTGCTCTTGAGGTAAGGCGATGGACAAGTTCCCTGGTGCTGTTTACACCGAGACACAGCTGTGCTTCCCAGCTCCTGACTTCTTTTGTTGTGAATTGTATTAAACAGGACATATTCCACAGAGTGAACTCAAGTTTTCCTTTAAGCTAACACCCTCTACTGTTCAGTCCTGCATATTATCCATAAACAAAACAGAGCCACCGACTTTGGTGTGGTACAGCAATTTCTAGAGTATTGTCCTAATTTTAATTTTGTTATTCTTCGAAATGAGTGCAGCAGTGACTTAGTCACCTGACCTACCCTGTACATCTTTCAGAAAAAGCAACACTTTGCAATGTTCCTTTTAAATAATTTTGATGTAGTATACATCCTTATGATTTATTTTTGAAAATAACTGTGATTCCTGCAGTGCCAAGAACAGCCTGATCACAATTTGATGTTGTTGAATGCTGGGGCTTTACTTTAGCAACCAGAAGTTTCTGAAGTTGACTTGTTTCATTTTTTATGCTGCATTTTTGACATAGTTATGAAAGTTGAATGGAGTTTCCCTGTGAGTGATGACTGCTCACATTTCAAGGTTTTGATTTTGGAGAAGATGGTCCTCTTCTCTATTTAAAGAGTCCATTTGAATGAGTTACCTGACTCAGAATTGCCATGCAAACCAGACATCTGGCTTGCCTACCTCTGAATTACAGCCACATGCCATTCACCAGCTGTTCCTATACTGATCAGTCCATGCTTTGAGGATAAGGACAACATAAATGAAATAGCCCTGGAATTAAAAATTACTTGTCACTCAAAGAGGGGTGCTAAAACTAAATGGACTCTTAGATCTTCTCTAGAAAAGATAGCAGCATGGCAATGAAAGTGGCAGAAGAAACTGCAGCGCTCTCCTTCCCAGCTCTTTCTTCCTACTCTCTCTGAGTAACGTGACACAAATGTCCGAAGCTCAGTTTTAATCTCCTTATTTCTGCATAAAAACACCTAGCACATCATGCTTTCTAACAATCCTCACCTCCCTTGTCAAGAAAAGGGCTTAAGGATAAACTTTAGGACTGCTGTCTTGCTAAGGTCATGAAACCTGTCCTTCAGGGCTATTCCTTATATGTAAGACAATAAATGGGAAGCTAATCTTAATGAATATATTCTGTGAAATCATTCCTTCTCCTCTAACCATTACCAGCATCAAATCAGCGACTATTTGTTGTTCTGTGCAGGGGAAAGGTGTAAGCACTGTTAAGTCTTATCAGCCACTCAGCATTTTAGCAGTGTTCATCTTACGAGTTCTTCTGTCTTACTGCCAGCCTCTGAAGTTTTTCCCAAAAACTCTCTGGGTCTGTCTCTAGCCCTCAGGAAAACCACTCAGAGTTTTCCTTGAATTTCCTCTGTGCTGAAAAGAAGGCACCATTCTGGGAAATCCCTTTTCCCAATGGCAGCTGTTATGCCATTTCTCATTTGACTTATAAGGGACATCAGAAGATTAGTTGCAATCTCTTTGCAGGCTGCTAATCCAGACTGCTGCATTACAGTGCCTTGATGTCCCTCTGAATATGACATTAAGTTGACAAGAAACAGAATAGTGTTCATAGGTGCTACAGAGATATTGGCAAAGACATACTGACACCCCTGTCTTGAGCCCCATAAAAATAGCTGGAACACCCTCAAGGCAATTCCACTGGTCTGCTTGGGGCAAGAGGCACAACTTGAGGCTGTTGAAGAGGTTTTGTCTTGTCCTGTCACTGGTTGCCTGGGAGAAGAGGCTGATCCCCACCTGGCTGCACCCTCCTTTCAGGTGGTGTAGACACCAATAGAGTGCCCCCCTGAGGCTCCTCTTCTCCAGGCTAAACAACCCCAGCTCCTTCAGCTCCTCCTCATAAGTCCTCCTCATTCCTCGTGCGCTGGCAGTATCAACTTCGAAACTTCGGTTTTGCTGGTAGTTACTGCTATGGATGGTCTTTGACCATTGTATAGGACTTTTAAGTATGTTATTAGTTTGCTGAAATAAAACTCCTGTTGGTATGGAACTAGGACAAGCTGGCTTGAAACCAAGATGATTTCGCTATCTCAGGGAATATCTGCATTCTGGTAAGCTCTGATGGGCTATGCCATGGGCTATCACACCTTAGCCATGTGTGTGTGTCAGCTGAAAGGAGATAGGGCACAGGTAGCCTGGTGCTCACACGACAAAAGAAGGTATCTCCCCCCAAAGAGAGACAAGAGTATCCAACAGGAACCTGTCTCTCCCACCAAGATTCCAGTGAGAGCCAGGAACATGCTCAGTTCAGGTACATCAGTCGCTGACCCCAGCTCTCAGACAGCTTTGTTTGCTTAGGCAAAGCCTAATATATACACTGTATACAGAGTGTTCCCATTGGCAAAGATTTTCCTGAATCCTTGTCTTTGTTGTCTGTGGTTGTTTCCATTTCATAAGACAACAGTTCCCACCTGTCCCAGCCAGTGATATTTGTTCTTTAAAAGCGTTTCTTATTTCAGCATTTTGCCTTTGCCTTATCTAACTCGTATGAGGTGGGGAACCACACAGGGCTGCTCCTGCCCTGCTTTAATCACTGGTCCACAGAAAGCCCTAGAAACACATCTAACAGTGCCAGATAAATGAAGATTCAGCAGAACTCACCACTGTACTGAAATATTGAACTTTCTGTCACATTTTTAAATGCTTGTTTTTAATGACTACTGTAACATGAGTATTAGTGAGACATATCTTACACTTTGAGCCTTGTATATAGTAAATGGAAATAAAGGGTGTTGGCTAATATAACTTCAAGGCAAATCATAGAATCATAGAATGGCTTCCGTTGAAAGGGACCTTACAGATCATCTAGTTCCAACTCCTAAAATTAAGTGGATAGGATTTTTTCTTCTTCTCTTTACTCAGTTGTTGAGGTAAGTCACCACTGTCTGCTAAGAGGCATTCGACTACTCAAACTGCTGTTTAAATGAGGGTCACAACAGTGAGGGTCAGGACACGGACACTTGGAGGTGCTAGCCCCCAGTAGCCCTCCTATACACTTTTTTTAGTTCTTTGACTTCTTTAGTTCTAAGTTTACAACTTGACACAGTGCTTACAGACAGCAGTTAGAGATCTACCACTCATCATTTGTCTCCTGTATCTCAGGACAGTCCATCACAGCGCCTGTGCAGGCTGCTGTTAGATCCAAGTAAAGATATTTCTGAGTTCATGAAAGAGACGTCTTTAATCTGTGATTACCAACATTTGGCTGCAGACTGTCAGCCGGGTTTCCTCAGACTCATTAGTGAGGCCCAGCAATGGCAGTGACTGCCATCATACAGCACAACGGGAAAGGCTTTTACGCCCTAATATATATTTCACAGAAGTGTCTCTCTCTCCTGTGCTTGCTGCTAATGGACCGCCATCATGTCACAGGAAATGTCAATTTATTCTGCTTGGAGGAGCTGGGCTGTGTCCCTATCAGTGCCTCAGGCCTGACTAGCATTTTGCTGAAATTCCCCTAGAGACAGCAGGATAGTTTTATTTTCACTGAGAGATAGGATTGTCCTGAGAACGAGCATAACAGAATAAGTGCTCTTGTGTATACTTATTATCTGAAGCTAGCCACCTGAGAAACATTAACAAGGCTGCATTTGCAATTGTGTTTGTTTAAATAGAGCAGCATGAAAATTCACAGGAGGATTCCACAACTCCCTGATGGTCTGTAGTGCTTCTGTGTGGCTCATGGAGCCTGTGTCTTCAGGCAGTTCGACTCACACGGGATGGTAAGTGAACTCACAGCTCGGCTTGCAGTCAGCAGGAATTTCCACACCTCTCCTAGGCCAGGAGCCAGTGTCCCTGCTGGCGGTGACCGTGTGCTCCCCATCTCTCGGGGCTCTCTTCTGACAGAGAGCGGGGCAGGGGCATCTGTGAAACGCTGTGACAAAACTGCTCCAGCTGAGCGAGCGCTGGCTGGCGCCACAGGCGGGAAGGCTCCTCACCTCTCCGTGCCCTGGTCTGCTCTTTCGCAAATGCCTCATTTGCTGTGGCAGGCACACCAAGCAATGTTAGAGGGTTACTATCCATTCTTTGGATAGTTCAGCCTGTAATGGGTTGCACTGTGATTTTGCTTGGGAAAATGACTGGCTTTAGGTGGATGCTAAATCTTCCGTATATGTAACAATGACCCAACCCTGGTCTGCCAAAACGTGTGGGATGCTTTTCAATGATTTCAAAGGGACACAGCAGCTACTTTGCATCCAGCATTTATTTTTACTCAAGCCAGGTAAAAGATCACTAATTTTCATTAAAAAACCAGCAGAGTCCTATCTTTCCCCCTTACTGTACCTCACCCCAGTGGTGCAGAGTAGTGTAAGTATATAGAGAGCTCATTCACTTACAATTAGGACAACATGGAGATTACAGCGTAGAACACTAAACAGGTACATGTGACCTTTTGCTTTTATTTATCAGGACATCCCTGGCTCTACTGGGGCTAGTTCATGAAAGCAGCTTGGCCATGTTCAGTTTTCTACAGTAATCAGTTCCTCATAGGTTCAGACTGTTCAAAAACTGTGAAAATACCTGTGATGTGGATTTCACATGCCTGATTTGGATGTTTCTATTCTCTGTTTCTGTTTATTCTGTCTTCTGAATCTTTTTGTCTTGCATTTGCACGTGTTAACTTCAGAGTTTTGTTCAGTGGAGCTCCAATTCCACAGATCCTCTCCAAATCGTAACTCACACTGTTCAAATGAGAATGGCTTTCTAAGGCAGATCTAATCAGTGTTTCTCTTGGGAAGGAAACCAAATGAGCTTTTCTAAGGTTGGCAATTCAGTCCAATTATTTCACAAATCTTTGTTCATTTAATTCCTCTGAAGTGGAACAATCAGAAGAAACGGTGCAGAGTTACAATGCAAACAGGAAATTATGATTTCTCAATTTGAAGAAAATGAGATTTTATAACACATTCTTCCATTTATTTATTTATTTATTTATTCATTAAGCCTTATTCGTCATGCATCCCAGCAGTGCTTTATTGCCGAGCCCAGCAGTCTTGAGAGAACTATCAGAATAATGTCAGTACCCCTCAAAACAGAGCTGTGTAGCCAAGGCCACAGGTACTGTACATAAGCTCAACTACACTGATTACCAGGGACCTATATATCAGTTTAGAGCAACTGAGAGCTTGCAGTTCACTGCAGTGAAAGGATGCTTTTTCACTCCTTGGAGAACATCATTACATAGAATCATAAAATATCCTGAGATGGAAGGGATCCACAAAGATCACTGAAGTCTAAATCCTGGCCCTACACAGGACAGTGCCATGAATCACTCAGTGTGCCTGAGGGCGTTGTCCAAATCCTTCTTGAACTCTGTCATGCTTTGTGCTGTGACCACTGCCCTAGGAAGCCTGTTCCAGTGCCCAACTACCCCCTGGGTGAAGAATCTTTTCTTAATATCCAACCTAAACCTGCACAGTTTCAGGCCATTTCCTCGAGTCCTGTCAGTGGTCACCAGAGAGAAGAGATCAGTACCTGACCTCTGCTTCCCCTCACAAGGAAGTTGTGGACTGAGATGAAGTCCACTCTATTTCCTCTTCTCTAGGCTGAAACATATGCTAAATGACCACATATATTGTTATTAATCACCCAAGAGATTCAAAAGGAGACTTCTAGCAATGACACTGAGAACTTCTTTTTGACAACAAAAACTGATTAGGTGTAGAGCTTCTACTCTGGCTGTTGACCATCTTCCCCGCAGGACCTGCCTCTCTCTGTGTTTTGCTCTGTGAGGTGTGCTGCCTCAGCTGACTGAACAACTGGGGCTTATGCTCAGATGACTAATGACAGGAGCTGGCCTCAAGATGTGAAGGACAGCTCTGACACAATGCCTGCTTCCAGCTCAGGGCCTGACTCGGCTCAGTGAAATCATTTAAACTGAACTCCGGGTCAGTGCTCTGAGCCCAGGCCAGCAGAGAGCAGGGCAGATTTACAGAACAGGTCACAGTCCAGCTGGCTTTATCCTCTTCTCAGATCTACTTTTTGCCTCACAGATCTGACATTCTAAGAAATGGTCTAGTGCTGCTGGATGAAGGAGAACACTGCAGTGTTATCTTCCAGCAAGTGATTCATGAACAACTGTAGCCTGTGGGAAGGAATCACATTGGAAAAATTTGTGGACAATTGTGGACAATGGGAGAGACCCTACGCTGGAGCAGGGGTGGATGGAAGATGGAAGGAGCAGGAGAGGCAACATGAGATAAACTGATCACAGCCCCCATTCCCTGTGCCATTCCTGTGGGCATCTGATGTCCAGCCTGGGTCAACCTCCAACAGCTGCAGAGGAGTTTCACTTACAAGCTGAAAATAAGCTGGAAAAGAATAAACTGAGAAAACAAGCTATGACACAGAAGACTGTATTTAATAACCAGGTAGCTGAGGACCAAGGTATGAAAGACTAACATAAGGAGTTGCTTTTCCTTTCTTTTTCTTCTCCCCCTCTCTTTTCTAATTTGAGGTGCTGGAACTCTGGATTTTCCTTTTTCTTATTAATTATAATTTCCAATCACAAACTATCATGGATGCTTTGCTTAATTGCAGACATCTGGGAACAAAATTAATCTTTAATTCGCATATAAAACTGAAAAATACTTTGTTGAAATTAGACATGGTAATTCATGGTTGTGTTTTAAAGAGGTGTCTATCTGAAACCAGTAAATTTAGGCCACTGAGATAAATCATCGGTAGTGCCTTGATGAACATACTGATTTTGATGGATGATATCTTGCAGCTGTCAGCAGGTTGAACCTACTTGTTTATGGTTCTCAGGGGACTGGCTTAATGATTGCACAAATGAAGCAAGAACTAAGCTTGGAAAGAAAATTTCATGGAAATTATGAAAATGTGTGAAAGAAGCAGTATTTGTTCCCTGAACAAGCATGTGTTAATTTCTACCGAACAATTAAGAAAATGGAAAAAGAAAGAGGTATTTCTTTTTTTCCCTGTCATCTTGAATTCCTAGGCAACAGGTTTTGAGCTACTGTGAAGATGTGTTACAACTTTAACACAGTTTTTTCTCCAGAATTTCTTGCACCAGTACCACTGAATGCGATGAAAGACTTCAGAAAGTGATGCCATTCTGGATGTGTATCTTCATTTTTGTTGATTCAGCCTGATCCCCTTACTGTCCAGATCTGGGACTTTCTGGAAGCCTCCACAGCTTTTTCCTGGGTTCCATCCACAGGCTTCCTTCACGTAGCAACCAGAACATAAGGGCAAGGTGTACAACTAGACCTGGTCTAAGTAGGAAGCCAGGACCTGCAAGGGGCGTGTATCTACATGTAACACCTGGGAGGTGCAGTGAGTGCTTGAGCCTTTAGAGGGACAACACCAACCTGGCACTTGGTGCACACCTGGTTAGTTAGCTCGGGTACCAGTGCTTCCAAAATGCTGCCTGGAATACTCCTGAGGGGTCAGTCCAGCAGGAAAGGACATGATACTCTTCAAATGCTTTCTGCCTTCTGCCTTTCTGCCTAAGGTTTCTATTCGGATCCTCAAAAACCCTGTTAACTCTGAAGCCTGGTGTGATAGCTATAGGAGATAAACACCTCGAGTTTCTGATGGGGTTTTAAGAGCTTTAGCCATGGCCTTTTGTCTCCTCGGTCCTTGTTGTGTTATGTGGTTCATCTTTCTTTATGTAAAACAACCCGAGCACTTAGAATGCATTTCTAATGTCCCGTTGTGCTCAATCTAGCTCAATTGACATGCAGCAAAGTGCAGCAGCCTGTCAGTTAGGAATGACATGGCTTCTGCTGACATTTCCCAGCTGAAGAATCATTTTATGAATCATACACACTCTTTGTTTCCAGCTCTTCTGAACCCTGTGAAAAGCAGAATCCGAACTGAACAGGTAGTGTTCGAGGGAGTGTGAAAGCCTTGAGGGAGCTTCAGCACAGAAAAAATAGGGTCAGCACCCTCAAGGAGGTCAGGGAGCGAGGGCCAGAGCGCTGAAGAAGAAACCTATTCATCGGTACTCCGAGGAGAAACGCCTTTCATGATGGAGGGGTGTCGGCCCCAGCAGCAGTGCTGGGAGCGGCTATAGGGTACCATCCCCTCGCGGCTCCCCTCGGGCAGGACGCGCAGGGACGGCAGGGCAGGGGCCCGGGGAATCCGCTCTCCGACGGCTGCCGAGGGGGACGCGCTTCCAGCTGGCAGCGGCACGTCCCCACCCGCTTCCTGAGCATCCCGGCTGCCTCCGGCCCCTCCGCCCGCGGCAGATGAAGGCGCCGCGGGCGGTGTGTGCGAGGGGAGGGCGGCAGGGAGCCGGGTCTCCCAGCTGGCCCCGAGCTCTCCTCCCGAGCGCAGCCGGGAACGCCGCCGAGC
>WEIT01030340.1:24302-64426 GCA_013389985.1 Dryoscopus gambensis
CACCGCGCTCAGGGAGAACGCCCCGGGGCCCCGAATCCCGGCAGGCGGACGGACGGACGGACGGACGGAGAGACAGAGTTCGGATGCTGCGGGACGGAGCGTGGACAGGTGAGTCTGAAGCATGAGGCAGTAAGCCTCCCTTCGGTCATGCCTGTGAGAGTGGCATCGTGTCCTGCATCAGACTTCAATTCTAAGCCTTAGCTCAAAAGCTTGAAATGGAAACATAAACTTTGTTTATTTATTTAATTTTAAAGAAAAGTGTTAATTTGATTAATTGATGCAGAGATCTCTGTACTTACAATTAAACTGGATTCAGGGCACAAATCTGAACAGAAGTGGGGCTGAGGGGACTTACTCCACTCCTGTTGACTGAAGCTTAATTTTACCACCTTGATCCATGTGTCTCTTAACTTCTCCACTGTCTGGTGCCTGTGGTCTAAGCACGAGGCTGTCAAACCCTATATAACAAAATGCTAGCAAATACTACAAGCAGTGAAAGGGAATAATTTTCCAGTGATTCCTGGTGCTTCCAGTAAATTCAGCTTGGTTCTAGCAATATAACATCTTTTGCAAAACTCCTGTAGTGTAATCCAGGCCACAGTCTTCCTAAGAATGCGCAAGATACAGTAATGACTATAATCAGTGTCTTTCTCTAATGCAAGGTCCCCTCATTTGCCAGGAGGAAAAAGTCAAAAGAAGACAAGGAAAAATGACCTGAACGTTACTTTAGATCTCTGAAGAAATAATGTTAAATGTAAATGTTGGTACCTGTTGATCTACCTGTTTTAGCTATAATTTGTTTTCCAGATTCATAGTTGTTTCATTCAAAGCAAATAATTAGATGATTGTAGTATTTAAAATCTGTAATTTTCATTGCTACAACTGAGTAAAGTGTAGCTTCGCATGTTACAGGTTTTGAAATAGCATAACTTTGTCTTCAGTCAGCACAGTTGGGTTTTTTTCCTCTGGTATTTTTCATGTTGTTTTCTTCAAGTATGTATGCTAAAACCATCTGATTAGAAAAATACGTGTTGCAGATGATAATGGGACTGTCAGGATGTCGAATCAGCAAGAGTAATCATGGTAAACAAGTAGTGAATGATTTCAGGGAAGAACACATCAGCTTTAAAAAATTATACATCATCGTTCCATATCAGCATCTCTCAGCTTTGCCTTCTGTGTATCCCAGCCTTTGTCATCCAATTTGCACCCAAGCTCAGTCATTTCGGTTCAGCACGTTGTCCTGCAGCCTTCTCCAGTGTTGCCATCTCCTTTCATTAGCATCTCTTAAATCCTCTTCGGTAGGATGCCTCGCTACTGCTTGTGAAACGTGACACGATTTACCTCTCGTGCTTCCCTTCCCCAGCAGAATGGGATGGCTCCGCTGATTTACATAAAGTGGGCAGGGAGGGAATGTAAATGGGTAACATTCACATGTATGCACGGGCACGCATGCAAACATACATATTTATTTTATAGGCACACATCCAGGAGTGTAAATCTGCTGTGTTCATGCTGTATTCATGCCCCTGCTATGTTCACTTTTAAGAGTTACCTTGATATATTGGCAAAACCGGTGAATTTTAAACAGTGGCTAAAGAAGCCTTGCACCGAGCTTATTTGCTGAATAGAAACAAGGATACCTGCACCATACTGGCAACAGAAACAACACGATGTGACTTGATTGTCCAGTCAGCTGTCATTTAAAATTTACTGTGTTTTAATTTACAATGTTAAATTCAATATCCACAGCTAGTTTCTCCTGAAAAGTTTCCAATCTAAAAAATAATTCATCCACAGAAAATGGTCTGCACAAAACTAGTAAATCTTAGAAAATTGAACTGTGTTGCTAATACTTCATAGTTGTAGAAGGGAAACTCAGTCCAAATAATTCAATTTATTTAAATGATTATTTTAGTACTACAAGGTGCCAAGGACTCAGCCATCAAATAGATCAAAGGTAATCATGTGCATTTCATTCTACAACTATAAATTATACATACATGAATAATGTAGTGCTTTGTGAAGTGCATGCACATCTAAAGTACCTGTGAAAGGTAGAGTATTTGACATCTTTGGTACTGAGGCTGCTAGGCTATGCATATAAATTATGTGCGTTCTCAGGAGACATCAGTGCTCATAGACTGTAGAAAGTGCAATTGGATGTAGCAGAGAGTAATAAGTTTTGAGAAGTGTGCTTTTAAAAGAGGTCCTAGAATTTAAGAATTGTTGATTTAAACTGTAATGAATTCATGAGGCTAAGGTCGTACTGCTGGTTGTTTTTTCAGCTCCCTGGGCTTGATCTAATAGCCTTCATACAAAGCTGATTCCTGCAAGAATGTGCCAGAGAGTCCAATCTGCAGGCAAATTAAAAAACCTCCAAATCATTGAAGAAAAGGTTGTGCCTTGTCTTCAAATCACGTAGTTACTTAAAGTTGCAGTGTCCAGTCTTTGAGGTCCATTTGTTGGCGGTACTGGTTGAATCGTTGGAGCTGCAGCCTGTCACACGGAGCATACACAAGATACATAATGCACAGCTGAGCTACAACTATTAGCAAGTGATATAACAAGGATCATGTAGGTGGAGGTCAAATCCCAGAATAAATCCCAAAGACTTATCAGAGTTGAACCTGAGAGGCTGTGCGAGGATTTGGAATGTGTCTTAACTAAAATGATGTAAGTGATGCTATTCAGCTTATCGCTGCCTCCATAGCAATAAATAAAATGCTGAAAGCTTCTAGAAGAACGGTATTTTAACAACTACACAAACACATAGGATCCATTATAAAATCGCTTGAAAAGTCATCTTTTATTTTGTGATGGTGATACATATTTTACCTTGAAAAGCTGTTTTTTGAATTCTGCCATATTTTCTTTCTGTAGTCCTTTTACTCTAAATAAATAAGCTTTAAGAATACTAAGCGGTGGTAAAAATAGCTTGATCTGTCATTATTACAGATGATCAACAGTGATCAACAACTACATTTACTTCATATCAGATGTATTAATTCTTGGTTGGTTAACAATTTTGAATTAAGTTATGTTGGGTTGACATACTCTGCCCCAAAAGGGAACTGCTAGCATAGCCCAAACATGTGTTCTCAATGCTCTTGAGAGGGAGACTACAGTAATTTAAAGTTCCCTCACAAGTATTTGCCAGGCTGCAGAGCTCACTTGGATGGCTTAGCTGATAGCTTTCAACTTCCTAAATTTGTTATAATTTGTAATATTGAAGTGTGTGCCTGTGTGATTTTTTTTCCTGCTGAGAAGGTGCAAAACTGTCTGAAACCCAGGCCACAAAGCTGCTCAGAGGCCTTGACTGTGTCCAGATTGCAGTGGGTGCTGAAAACAGATACTCCTGCTGCCATACTGAAAACCCGTGAGAAAGTTATGTGTGAATGTATCCTATAATCTACTGGTAGCAGGCTCTGGAAAAAGGAGGAAAACTGGTTTTGAGTTGCTTAATTTGAAGCAGACTTGAAAGGTTTCTCGTTTTTGAGGTGCAGCTGCTCAGCACAATGCAATGTGCTGCAAACATGTGAACCGACTTGAGAAAGAGGGGAGTTATGGCTGTGAGTTGGATACCACTCCTTTTGGCCTGGAGTTACAAGCCCAGTTATTCTCAGTATCCCAGTTTAGCTTCTGTCATTTTGCGCGTCTGTAGCTTCCTTCTTCATGCCTTGTTCCTGCTTACCTGCATTTCTGCATGCCTACTTTAGGAAATCCACTGAATGGCAGAGCTCCTAAAATTTATGTACTGCAGCCTTCTTAGCTCTAGTTCTAGGTCTTTAATGATGTGGTTCTAAAGAGGTAAGTAGAACCTGATTTTCAAAGCTAGGAAATACTTATGTGAATCCGAAATTTTCATATGTTACTTGAACTCTTATTTGTTGTCAAACAACTGGCTTTCTTGTTAAAAATACATCTTTTGTACCGGACAGTGCATTTAAAATAGTTGGACACAAACCCTCAATTGCTATTGAATCCAAAAGGAAGAGGATAAAAGAGCATGAACCTTGCATTTCAAGTAGGGAGTGCTATCACTAATGTATAAAATTTGTTACATTTTTAGTACAATAATACATCTGTCTTGTTTAGCTGTAGTTTCAGTCTCAGTGATTTAGGCATTGAAAAGCAATGTTTTTGAGTGTAGAATTATTATTCATCTCTTTCAGGTAGGTACATTTGGTAGCAAGGAAAAAAGTCTAGGTGAGAAAGCATGTTAAAATTCTGCTTAACGCATTGGGAAAGATGTCAGTCTTTCAAGAGCTAGGAGGGATTCAAGTTTTACTTTGCTGGTGACTGGATTGAGGCTCAAAGGACTGTATGTCTGTCTGTTTCTCTTGTTAACTCACTTGTGAGGTAAATACCTGCTCTAAGTGCCTAACTTGGACTGACTAGGCTTGTCAGCCTTTAGGTAACCAAGTTTTACCCTCAGTGTAATTACTAGCTTCAAGTATTCAGAGCAGAGAGTGTCGTTCCCAGGTAGGAAATATTTTTTATGAAAGGCAGATACCAGTGTGGGGTGGGTGCAGCGCCCAGGGGCTGGCAGGGGCTGTGGGGCCCTTTGTACAGCAGCCAGGGCTGCCTGTGCTGGACACAGACAGCTCCAGCCAGCTCCAACTCATCCCCTCCAGCCAACATGGTGTCACTTTAGGGAAAAAGCATTTGAGAAAAAGTAGGATGCCACAAATGCGGTGTGTGGGGACTAAGGGGGGAAAAAAGGCTGAAAAGCACCTCTGCAGAAACCAGGGTCAGAGAAGAAGGAGCAGAGATGGTGTTCTGGGAACTGGGGCAGGGATTCCCCTGCAACCCTTGGCGGGGACCATGATGGAGCAGACATCCACTGTGGAGGACCCTTCAGTGCAGCCAGGTATTTCCTGGCGCAGACTGCAGCCAGTGAGGAGGAGCCTATGCGGGAACAGGTTCTCCTGACAAGAACTGTGGTCTGTGGAGCACCCTCACTGGAGCAGTTTGGGGAAGGCTGCAGCCTGCAGTAAGGACCCACACTAGATCAGGGGCGCAGTGTGAGGAGGAAGGAGTGGCAGGGAGGAAGCATTATGGACTGACTGCAGCCTCCCATTCCCCACCCCTTGTGCTGCTGGGAGGGGTAGAGGAGCTGGAGGAGTTGGGAATGTGGGGGTGACGTTGAATCTGGGGAAGAATGAGTGATATTTTGTCTATGTTTCTCACCATCCAATTCTATTTTAATTTGCAATAAATTGAGTTTTCCCTCAAATCTGAGCCCTTTTGCCTGTGATGACAATTGCTCTTCCAATGTCATTTTTCTTCCTGTATTTTTTTTTCTTGACCCATAAGCATTCTCATCTTACTTTCCCCCACTGGGCTGCTGAGGAGGGGAAGTGCAATAGCAGCTGCAGGGTGGGCATCTGGCAGCCAGCCAAGGCCAACCCACCATTCTACCCTAACAACTGTGGTTTTAAATATGAAGCTGAGCTCTACTCACTTCTTAAAAGTGCCTTGTAAGGACCAGCGTTTTGTGGCAGATTAGGGATTGCAGGTCCCAGATGGTCAGAGCTGTTTCTCTGTGGCCCTCCAGAAGGTGTTTGCCGAGCCTCACGACTCTTCAGGACTTTCCTGCTGGCTGACTCTTGTTAAGCTGCTCCCTAGTCAGTTGCTTGCCATATTTTGGATCCAGTGTTGAAAGACCAATCTCCTTCCTAGACTATTAAACACATTTATCATTAGGGTCCTTAGAGGCCTAGAAGGAACAAATATTTCTCCTTTATCAGGTAGCCAGTAATTTGTCAGAATTTTATGTAGTGCCAAACTGCTTTATGCAGTGCCAAACCATGTTGCTTCAGGAGGTCTTGGCACCTGCACTGTACCCAAATTACTGCACTGTTTATTTCTATCAGTCCTGCATTCAGTGTCTCTCTACCACAGTTGGGGACATGTAACACACACTCATCCACTCTTCCTACCTCCTTCCAAAAATATATTAATGTTTTATTGATTAACAGTAGAGTTGTGTTTCTGTGAAATCCCCCCCCCGCCCTTTCCTCCAGTATAGTGCAGAATAGGAGTTCAGCTCACACTGTATATTGAATGTGAGTTTTACATCTGAAATTATTGTGAGGGATCTGAAATGACCTGAAATTTTACTTACTTATTTTTAATTTATAACTTTTTAGTCTTCACTTTCTAGGGTGAGCAAGCCCCGTTTTTTCTTTCTCTTCCTTTTCTATGTCCTCAATCATTCTTACCACGCTGTTATTCTGCTTTACCTTTCTGTTTAAGAGAAGGACTTAGAGTGTTCCAGATAAGTCCGCACTGTTGTTTCATGGAGCAGTTTTAGTGGGTTTTGTGTCATTAACATGTTCCATGTATACACTGTCAGTTGTGTCAGCAGTGAGCTGCAGTGAGCACGCTGTTTCACTGAGCTGTACCCACGTCATAAGTTCATAAAATGGTTTGGGTTGGAGGGACCATAAGGGCCACGTAGTTCCAGCTCCCCTTCCACTAGACCAGGCTGCCCAAAGCCTCATCCAGCCTGGCCTTGAACACTTGCAGGGATGTGGCATCCACAGCTTCTCCGGACAACATGGTCCAGTGTTTCAACACCATCATAGTGAAGAATTTCTTCCTAATATTTAATCCAAATATACCCTTTCAGGTTCCCTTTCTGAGAGCATATGGTTCATTTGGAAGCATGTAGGGCAATAGTTTACATGCTTTTCACTTGCATTCCTGGATTTCTGTTTGCCTATGTTGCACATCCCTTGACATCAGATTGAGAAATCGCTGTAGTTGATGTGGACCACCCTGAGGTTCCCAGCACTCCTTTTGCTTCTCTTGCCTATAGAGTTTTTTGCCATCCTGAGATCTTACTGTATCACCCCTCCTTGCTTTCATCTGTGTCATTAACAACAGGTTTTCCTACAGAGCCCTGAGGAGTACTGTTATTAAACTTTTGCAGTGGTGAAGGTGACTGTTTAATCCTGTTCTTGCTTTCTGCCTTCTCATTTTTTAATCCAAAATAGTGTTTGGCTTCATATTCTTTTACTTGTTTTTTCTTCATTAGTGGTAGAATTCTAAATAAGGTTTCCTGTATTCAGTGCTCCACTAGCACACTCAAGCCTTTCAGGAGATTTGGAATATCTAATTCCAGTATCCATGAAAAGTGTTTAATTCCAGACTAGCAATACCCAATTTCAGCCACTTCAGTTTTAAGTTTAAAGAAATACTGTACTTAATGTTTTTTAACCAAACTTCTGGGAACTGATGCACAAATGCATCTGGAAATCCAAATGCCTCACCTACAGCATTTCAAACATGGAAAGGCACTGTTCACTGATCTCCAGTTTCAGAAGCGATGTATCTTCTCAGTGAGGGAATACATGGTGTTGGTAGCAAATTATCTACATCATCCCAGTACTTCAGGAGGGTTTTATTGGCTCATGCTTTTCTTGTTTTGACAGAGTTGCTTACTTTGTTGGAGATTACAAACCAGGTGACCCTTTTTTCTAAGAACTGCTGTAGGTAGACATCAATCTGATTTTGAATCATCAGAACTGGTAAGTGTAACTGTTAAGTGTCAAAACTAGTCAAGAACTTAACTCAGTACTAAATCTGTGCTGAAATTACATCTTTTGAAAAAAAGGTTATGCTTTGTTATTTTTCTCATGAATAATTTTTCCCACCATCAAGCTTTTAAAACTCTGAGTTATGTTTTTAGAATAAATTATCTGCTATTAGAAGGTAATTCTTCTGAGCGAACATTGCAGTCTGAGAGTGGGTTGAAAGAATTGATTTTTTTTATATCAGTGTGTAATAAAAATGCCCATTTTTTCCCCAATAAAACTTCAGCTAATCAGCATGAAAAAGGCTCGGTTTAAGGTGAGACACAGTTAGACATTAACTGATTTACACTGACGCAAAATTAATAATGGGGAATACTAATTAAAACTTTGGATATTAAGTGATGCCCAAGGCTGTTTTTAGAGTACTTTCATTATTTCTGGATGAAAAAAAAATTTTTAAATATATTAAATAATTTTAAAAGTTGTACATGATTTTCTTTAATTGTCTGGGAATTGAGCGGAGGGTAAGTCAGGTATGTGGTTTTTAAGAAAGTGAGTGCGTAGCATTCTAATCATGGATAGTGAGCTTTGCTCCAGGAACAATTCAGGTCAGAGAGTTAGTTTCTTAAAGATCTGTATTTCATTTGCTGTTAAAGGTGAATCTTGTGTGGTCAGTGAGACAGAGGATTACAGGTGAAAAATGGACACTACCTAGTCTGAGGGAGTTGACTGATCCTGAGAGAATTTCATTCTGATCATATTTCAAACAAAAAAGGTTCCTGAAAGGAGTTTCAAAACTTATGTTTTTCTTTTTTAAAATTCAAAGCTTTCACTGAAAGTCTTTCAGTCCTGCATTTGTAAGACACTTGTCTTGAGTCTTAAAACTCATTTTACAAGTGGTAGATGTGATATGAATTTGGAAAGGCATTGAAGGTCTAATCTGGAAAGGAATTCAGATAAATTTCCTAGAACTCGTAGGAGATAAGCTGCTAAATATCTTTACAGAGACTTTTTTGAAGCAGGATAACAAAACCCCCTAGTGTGTGTTTAGTGCAGAGTTTTCATCATATAGAACTATAGCATGGCCTATAATAAGCTGAGGGATGAATGTCATTAATTATCTGCTTGGTTAATACGGATTTTTGGAATAAAAAGCTTAATCATAAAATAGATAAAATTAGGGCTAGGGAATTAAGGTAAAGTGGAATGGGTTGTCCTAGCACATGTATTACCTGGCTTTTTTTGGTTGACTTCCTAACCAACCGTCTCTTAATGAGATTTTAAAAGCAATTTCACTGTGGATAATAGGTATGACAGCG
Source organism: Dryoscopus gambensis (assembly GCA_013389985.1). Taxonomy (NCBI): domain Eukaryota; kingdom Metazoa; phylum Chordata; class Aves; order Passeriformes; family Malaconotidae; genus Dryoscopus; species Dryoscopus gambensis. Next base: position 33,166 of record WEIT01030340.1, read on the forward strand.
TAGGTATCCATAAAGCCCAGAGACTAAAAGAATACAGTGTCATGTTACCCTTTTCTTTGGTCATGATGAATCTTTGTTAGACTTTTACTAACACTTTTCTGTCTACTGCAAATAAATCAAGAAACACGTGTCATATGTATGTGTAAATATCACTGACTGTTCTTCAAATGGTTGAAATCGCTTTTTGCTGTTCCACTGTTTTAATAAAGAACTCTGTTTAAGTACTGAGTGCATTCCTTTTGCAGCCCGCATAACTTTTTTCCCATTTCAGCTGTCATTTAGGTGTTGATATGTAAAGCAAAATGGCAAAAATCAGCACCCAGCACTCCTACCCTGGTATGCACAGCCTGTCTGTCGGAACTACCGATGAAGATATTGAAAGGATTGAAAATGGCTATATCAGGTAATATTTTCCTTTCATCACAGTCAAGAGGACAGATTGCTGCATAATTTGTGGAACTACTGTATCTCCAGGAATGGGAGCTAGAATTATGGGAATTATGTGTCATGAGATTGTTGACCCAGTGCGCTTAACTGACTTAACCACATATATCCCAAGTACAGAAGAGACAGACACAAGGAGGTTGTCATGGCTTGCAGTTTTGGAACCAGGAGCTGTATCACCTCAGGAATAAAGCCCCTTTTCACATCAGTGGGAATGACACTAACTCATTAAAGAGAAACCTCTTCCTCAAGTCACCACACAGATAGCAGGGTCTGTCCTTCCAACGGAGTATGTAGGATTTGGTGAAAAAAAAGATCCTTCCAGCACCATGCAGTAAAAAGCCTTGGAAAGTTTTTTTTTTTTTTTAAGTAGCCTCTGCAAATTTCCTAGTTCCTGTGATAGGGAAGATTTGTAGTGCATAAAGAATATCAGTATTTTTTTACTGGATTTTCAGACTCTCTCACTGTACAGAGGAAATGTAATAGTTTCTTTACATTTACCTTTCTTTAGCTTTGATAGTTTTAAAGTGGCTGTTTGAAACGTGCCAGTGAGCTTGCATTTTCCTTTTGCACAGTACCAGTCATTCCTCTAGACTGGGCAAAGCCTGCTGGGCCTGCAGAAAGATGTCTGATTATCCATAGCATCTGTAAAGGCTGGAAAAAGTTTTCTGCTTTTGGCTTGTTACGGCCAACCACCTCCTCTGTGTGGACCTTGTCAGGCTGTCTCTTGCTATTCAAGTGCATACCCAGACTAGAGCACCCGGAATCCTGATGGGCTGATAGGACTCCCTGCATTATGGTGATTTTGGATGGCATGTCCCTAGCAGCTACTATGTGTGCTCTGTTTGAATGGGTCCTTTTTTGCTTCTTGCTTTGCTTCCATGATACCTTGTGTCCCATAGGTGTACCTACAGCGGTGAAAACGGAGCTGATTTGTTCTGCACAGTAGGGCTTGCTTGGTATAGTTACACTACCCCGTGGTCTCCTCAGGGAGATTTACAAGAGCCCTGTCCCTTTCTCTCCATTAACAGTGATGTCTTTCTTAGAAAAAGTGAAAACACAGATCGAAATGAGCTTCTTCCTTTCCTTTTTTAAAATGCCCTATTTGTAGCAGATGTCAGTGATTGGCAGCTCACAGAATGGAATTACTGGCAGGGATGTGAGAGTAGGGTTATCAAGGTTTAAATGCAGAATTAAATCCCTGCGGACATCTGCAATTTCAGAGGCAAAGACTTTGATAGATAGAGGGACTGAACTATGAATTGTACTTTATCATCATGGTGATGGTCTTGAAGAGGCATTTATTTAAAGGAAAGTTTGATAGTATCAGCATTAATTGCAGGACTTCATAGATGAGTAAAAAGATACAGTCTTGCTCTGTAAAAGAGATTTTATATTTAGGAGTTTTGGATAGTTGAAATGATTGCTAGTAAATATATACAACATCTTTGTAACACCATTCAAAAATTTTGTTGTATTTCTTTTTTTAAAAATTGAGATTTGCTTTAGAATATGTCTGTAACAAAGATAGAAACCATCCAGAATTTTAGCTCTTCCCTATCTAGTATCAAAATATGCAACTGCAGACACTGGGAAAAAAGCACCACATTTTCTAGAGTAACAACATTTCTTCTTTGCCTTTACCTTCCTCCAGCTCCTACTGGCTATAGTTCAACAAAGCAATTAAACACATTACTTAGTTCTTATTAAAGTCTGTGGGTGTTAAATTTATGCCTAATGCTAAGGATGTGCTTAAGCACTTTCCTGCTGTGAAATGAGGTGTTACCAAGAAAAAGCATTCACTGCAACAGGTAACAGAAAACTGCTACTGATGTTTAAAATGCTGTACTCATTTACACTGCAGTAATTCATGTGCCCATATTCTTATCCTGTAGTGCGTTATAAAGTTGGTTCATTTTGTTGAAACAAAAATCATAAAACCCAAAAAATAACAAATGAATCTCCATTTTTAAAACCCAGCCTCTGTGTAGAAGCAGCTCAGATAGGAGAGGCAGCACACTGGCTTACAGACACAGGCTGGCTGTCTCAAGGTTGGAAGTAGGATTCAGCTGTGCCCTGTACACATCTGGATTTTGGTGTCTTTATGTGAGTAGTTACCTATGTTCCTGCTGTCCTGAGTGGAGACGTAGTCAGTACTGACAGTCAGCAGCACGCAGGGAACTGCTCAGCTCTTCAGCCTCCTTCGGCTCTCGTGATTATGAGAGGTATTTAGTTGCCTAAAACAGGCATCTAATGTTATTTGAGATGCCATGGAGTATTTGAAGCATTTAGCTGGTGCTAGTGGATATGAGGAGAGACCTGGGTGCTCTGGAGAAGTCCAGTAAAGTATTTTGAGGTGTTCCAAATGGTGCCAGACTCCTATTCTGAAGCAGCTGAATCAAGCCCTGAGATGGCCAGTGGCTGTAATGGGAACTTAGATACTGATTAGGCACTGCCACTAACAGTATTAGAATTTATTGCTAAGATCTCACAAAATATATATTTATTCTGTAAATGGGAATAAAAGTTCCCAAAACCAGCCACAGTAGTACAGTCTAAGGCACTAACTAGTCCAGTATCCTCTCTCCAGCAGGTCTGTAGGCAATTTCTCCAGGAAACAGTAAAAAAGGTGGTCAAACTCTACTATTCTCATAGCATTCAGCTCAAGAGAGTTCTTGGGCTGAATGTGGGCTCTGTGTATATGGTAATCTGTGATGAATGTCTGTTCCCTGAGTTTGTTCATTGTCCCTTAGAAGGATGTTAAGTTTGGCAACCACAATATTCTCAGCACTGGCAACATAAACCATGTTATAAAAGTTTTTCAATACTAAATGGTATCTGTTGGTGTTTTGTTATTGGAAGACAAGTAGAAAGCAGTTAACAAGTTGAGAGTCCTGGGACCATCAGGATCTGTTTTAGCATTGTTCTTTGGGTAGAAATAATAAAGTTTCAAGTCTTTGTTAGTTTCTGAGCTGTTCGAGCACATAAAATTGAGCTGCTAATTACCCTCTTGTGGGCATTCAAAATGCTGTTGCCAGTTCTTATGAAGATACTGCAAGTATCGTCTTAGTCAGTGTTTTCCTGGCAATACAGATTAACAGACTCGTGTGAGAGTTCTTGTTTGCATTACAAAGGGGGAGAAAAGCGATCCTTAATGGATTCAACAAAGTCTTGTAAAAGTAAATACTAAAGACTGACTAAAGACTGAAAAACACAGACAAAACTGAGGAGTACTATAAAAAAAATCCAGAGTGAACCCTCAGGTTCCAGTGAAGTCAATTTCAAAACTCCATTACTGAAAGACGAGACTAAAATTTCATTTATTTTTCTCAAATGCTAATTTTTAAAGTGCTAATAAGTAGCCTTTATCTTCTGAGCTTGCTGGAATGTATGGCAGGGCCTCCACTGACTTCAGTTCATACTGGATGGCTCCAGAAGAACAGGAAGATAGGCTTAGCAATATGGTTGTCAGATATATGCTGTATTACTAGGGACAGGACAGTTTACTGGACTGTTTCCTGATGCAGTGGTGGAGAGAACCAGATAGGGGGAAGTCTGGTGAAGGCTGCATCGAATTCTTAAAAATACCAACCTGTTTTTGCAGAACCCATTCACTGTATGAGGATGCATCTTCAGAACTGCAAGGAGTCATTTCTGTGGAGGGAAGACATGTACCTGAGTCTCAGGCGAGCTCCTTCACCGGCAGGGGAGCAATGGCAAGGTAACACACTAACTAATATAATTTCCAATATTAAGTTCAATTTGCTGGAAGAGACTGGTCACAATTTGGAGACAAAGAAATAAGAGCCATTGCTTTCCAAGAAAATGGATGGAGTCCAGCTGAAGAAAGTCTATAAGAAGTAACAGAAGTTGCATTTGACCTTGATTTGTCACTTACTTATTGCTAATAAAAATCTTAGAATCTGAGAGAGGCTGAATAAGCCAAAACAAATTTGTCAAACATAAAAAAAAATAATTACTTTTACATAATTGTATCTGAAAATACATTGAATGCTCGAGAAATGCATGAAATGAGGCCAGACTGTAAAATAAATGGGTAAGTGTTTGGTTCTGGCTGATAGCTTATGCAATGTTTGTTTCCTATCAAATAAGACATAATGATAGTTTCCATTTGGTAGATGGCTCTGGCAAGGAATGAGAAAAGGGATCTTGTGTTTTAAGTGCAAGAATTTCTCTCAGATTTTAGAATCCAGTTATGTTTACAGTGTATTTGGAGCCTTAGCCAGGAAAATTGAAGCCAACCATTGTCTTAAATTGTTTATATTACTGGGACTTAAACCTGAAATGGAGCTTCAAAACGTTATTGTGCCTGCTTTGCATCTGAGACTGCAGGGCTCTGCCTTCAGATACCATTGTTATACACAACACAGACCACAGTCAGTTGAAGCATAGTGTATTTCAAAGAGCAAAGACAAAAATTATTTTAAAACTAGGGTCATTTAAAGAGTATTGTTTACACTTCAGCCTTTTGGATAGTGGAGAATAAACTTGTATTTCCCTGTTTGGTTGTCAGGTAATGACACCACCAGATATAGATTACGAAGTCTGCAAGAAGTTGAGTTTAGATGAAAAAAGATTATAGGTGTGTGTTTTGTGCAAAAATAAAGCACATGAATATATAAATTCATACTGAGAACTTGATTTTTAATCTTTGTTTATAGTTTCCTTTACCCTTTTTCAGGATAGTTTAAATTACGTGTGTGTAGCTAGCTATGTATGCTCTGAATACACAAGGAAGTTTGTGATGTAAGCACGAATGCCTAGAAGTTTAAATATTTCAGTAACAGAACATGACTCTTGAATGGAAATTTTCAAGGATCTAAGACAACTGTATCTGATGGACTGCACTGAGTATCTCACTTTGAGATGTAAAGGCCCCCACTCAGCAAGAATATTCTGTTGCTCCTGTGGAGCTGGTACAGTAGAATAGGAACTGATGTGTGAGGTATTTTCCTGATCCACTGCAGAAGGTGATTTATGAAATTGTGGCGAGTGACTGGGTTCACACAGTTACTCTGTCAAGTTTAATTTCATAACAGGTGGAGATGTGGAGAAAAATCCTCCTGGGCTGGTGTTTGTGGGGATGTTTTAAGCCATCTCATGTTACTGTCTGGTTCAATTGATTTTGTATGTGTGTTCCATGCAGGCTGTCACGATTTGTCTTATCTGTAAGGTCATGGGCCACAAGACATTTGCACCATGAAGATCAAAGGCCTGATTCTTTCCTAGAACGTATCAGAGGGCCGGAGCTCGTAGAGGTGTCCACCAGGCAAAGCAACATTCGCTCCCTTCTGGGTGCCCGTGAGCGGCCCGGGGGAGCAAACAGGTAGGAAGACGTGTTTGTACTTCAAGTGAAGATGACTTGGTTGTGGTGTTGTCTTGGTAATTAGGATGTAAGTTGTATTTTAAGAAGAGGGTAAGGAGCTTAGCGTGGGAGATGAACAGAGTATCTAATGCTGCCCAGGGATCTTCACATAACTAAAGTATTGCACTTTCAGCAGACTTTCTCTTTCCCCCTCAAACACACTGTGGCTAAGATCTTGAAGTAAAGGATTTTGATCATGCTGCTTCAGGCAGAATGATTTCTCAGAACTGGAATTTTATCTTATGCAACTTGATGTTGCTAAACTGCTCTCTACTGAGGAGAGTGCAATTTCTATTTCAAGAATCTAGGATAGCTCTACTTTTGGCTTTTCAGAGTCTTAATGTGCATTATCTGCAAGTGTTAGGAAACTCAAAGAAGCAGTTGTGCAAAATATGTAATTACTTTGTTATACCTACTCAGAAGTCCATCTGATAACATTACACAAGGTTTCTGATGCAGAAATGACAAAATCATTTGGATGCTGATTTCACTTATTAGCACATACACAGTCTTTGGTATGGAAGGCAGGTTCAGTCTTAATTATTTTCCAATAAAATGAAAGACAAACCTTTATGTGTTTACAGTTCTTTGACTTGATGAATTATTACTACTTTATAAGTTTATGATATGGTGTTTTAAATTTAACTCCCAATAAAATGGGAAGACGAAGTCCCAAGACAAAAGCTGACTTTCTGTTTGGCATTAGGCTTTCTAGCAGAGACTTCCATATTTTTTTGCATAATTAAAGACTGGTATGTAAGCAAGTAATTTGTTTCAAAAATCTTAGCTAGCAATTCAGATTAAAGCAAAAACCTTTGAAGGTCTGTGCATTATACAGGTTACTTTGATTTGCTGTGATCCAGCACAGCCTTATTGTCTTCACTTCATCTGCTCCTTAGAAATTCAGCTCAAGAGCACATTTTATTGAATTAGCCAGACTGTTGCCTGATTTCTCAGGTGTCTGGATCAGTAGCAACTGCAGATAGGCAGTAATTAGAGAGGACAACATTGATCCTTGGCCAACAAACCTCTGTATGTCTATTCGAAGTGAATTTAAGAGCACCCATCCTTGCCTTCTCTGTTCTATGCTGTTGCTGGGTGACAGTAGCTCCCAGTTGTTGTATCGTGAAGGCTTCATTCTGCAGCAGTGGTAGGTACGCTCTTTACTTATCCACAAGCCTTGACTCTGCATCTGCGAAGAAGACTTGAAAGGATTGAAGAAAGCTTAAAATAGTAGCCCAATGAGTACCGGGCTAAAAATAGTGAGGTGCATCTTGCGATGCACTAATACGCCTAAGAACAGGCTTCAGACATCAGATGTGGTCACAAATGTGTATGCCAGGCACATGGCAAAAAGAAACTGGTGCCTTGAAGTAGTTATGCAAAGGAGCTTATCACAGCAGTCAGAATTGGCCTTGCTAATCTTATCAGTGTGTGTGTGAGAAGCTCGTGAGTCGTGAGTCCGTCTGTCGTGTCGGTAAACACGTGCGTGAAATACCAGCAGTCCTTACACTCGTTAATGTGTTTTATTTAACTTGCTTGCAGTCACTGGCCCTTGGCCAGGTTCAATGTCAACTTTAGCAACAACACCAATGAAGAGTAAGTACTGTTAACTTCCAAAGACCTTTCTACTACCAGCACCTTCTCTCTTTCCTTATCCAGCCTAGTAACATTTGTAGTATAAACTCCTTAGTTTTTCCTACGCCCTTCCTAAGAATATAGTTTTACTATAGAGAAAGGTCTAGTTTTCTTAGCATGAAAAACATCCTTTGTGCTCCCTGTGAACTTCTTTTGGTCTGAAATTGCTCTTTACTCTCAAGGAGTGAATTTGACTAAGAATTTAGTCCCTACCTTCTGTAGTTCAGCTGGCTGATTTTACTGCATTATCAATTGATGAATTAATTTTTCAGTTTTTAAATGATATTCGTGTATTAATTTTCTAATAGTGGTTTTTGTGTTTTAACACACTGTTCCCTTTTTGCAAATCGAATGCCCCAAGAATTTCAGATTGTAAAATGAGAAGTGGATAATGATGAGGGCACCAAAAGCCACTTACATGTGCATCTTTTTGAAGTGTGTTTCAGTTCAGCAGGTACTGTTGTTTTAGAGAGAGTGACAGGCACCATAATAAGGCTGGTATTGCCACAGAAGCTCTGACAGAAGCTGTCCTTTCGAGTCTGTTTTATATAATTGACAAGCTATTTTGCAATGTTACACCAAAGAGAAATTTATTGAACAATGTGAAGAGCTCCTGTAATTTAAAATCACCCAACACCAATATTTGTTGTTTGTCTTAGACCACAGCTATCTGAAGACATAACTGCTCTTTAGTATCCAGCAGCAGATCTGATCTCATGCATAATGATAGTAATTTTTTTCATTACTTTCCAGATGAAAACAAAAAACTTAAAAATAATCGGTACATCTTCTGATTGTGTCAGAAATACTTCTAGGAAACTCTTGGGGTTTTTTTTCCTCCAAATAATTCTATCATAGGCAAGTTTAAATTGTGCATTTTAAATGATGCTGCAAAACCTTTGTGCACATAGCTGAACAAGAGATCTTCCTGCTCCTAAAGCAACTTTTTGGTTTGGTCTGCATAACTTTTATTCAAATGAAAATCTGTGTGCAGTGAACAGTGACAGAAATGTGCAGATTTTTGTTTAGACTGGTATAAAATAAATGCTATCAGCTTGGAGCCAAGCCTGCTAGACAGAGCCCAAAGGACTGATTAGGACAGAAATACTTCCGCCTTACACTGTTTCTGACAATGACTCATGTACCTTGGGCAAAACTTTCATCCTTTCAATGCTTCATAATTTTTAAATGAAGACAAGACCTGTCTGTCTACCTGCTGAAGAGTCTGAAACATACTTGATTTGCAAAGTACTTGACAGATGAGAAATGCAAATGTTTGACTCATTCAAGGACTATGAAAGTGTTTTTATAAGGGCTCATGAAGTAGTTTTCTAAGTCTAAAGCTGCGCATAGCTTAGAAACACAGCATGGATGCTGTGTGGAAACACAGCGTGGATGCTGGTGTGTTGGGGTCAAAGAGGACAGACACAAACTGTTTTGTTAGTGGATTCCAGTTTACTCAGTGTCACTGGTTAAGAAAAAGAAATGTGGAGTTTTCATTATGTTAAAGACCTAAGTGTGCCAGGGCTTGGGGAACTGTACATGATGCTTTCAAGTCTTTGATTATGGCCAATCTTTTCCTCTGAGTGACTTGCCAGACTGCAAGTAGGTGGGAGTGTGATAAGGTGGGAGTTACCACAACAGGAAGATGAACAGAGGAAACATAAATGGAAGAAACTCACTTATGAAAGATACCTGTAGTTGACAAATGAGTTTTTAGGAGATCTTGGGCCAGAGAAAAATAAGTATCAGCATTAGATGTTGTGTGAAATAAAATTTTTTCACTTTTTAAAAAAATAAAACATAAACATTGGAGGCAGTTGGAATTGTCAAAATATTCCCTCCAGAGTTCACCACCACTGAGACTTTTTGATTGATTCTCAGTCTCAGCCTACTTTTCCCTGCATAACAAGATCCACAAATGTACGGTGGCCCTACCCTTTGAAAATTCTGTTTACTCGTAACTCTTGCTTTCTGGTAAGAATGCCAGGCATTTGAAGTATTGAGGAGCTATGTTAATGCTAACAACAGCAACTGTGCATTTGCCTTTAGATCAGACACCATGCATAGTAATCTGCAGTGAAGTCCTGACATGTTTTTTAAAGAGGAAGGAGTTTTGAGGGCAGATTGGAAAATGAAGAGTTACAGTTCTGGACAGTCAGTGACAGAGAAATAAATTCTTGAGCAGCAGTTCCCACTACTGTGTAAGAATCAGCCTTGGTAAATGAAAAACTCTTTGATTTGAGATGCATGTAGAAATAGAAGATCAGCCAAGCCACAGGTTCTTTTCTCCTGTAATTTTGAAGGTTTCAGTGGTGTTGGTCAGTTTGGTAGATATTTCCCTGGATGTGGCAGAGTGGAGGATCTCACCGTTTTTTAGCAAATGAGTCTTGGCTTTTTCAAAGTACACTGTGGTGGTGCATCATGGTGAAAATATCTAGGGGTAAGAACTGGAACAGGTGCTCCTTGCTGATTGGTGAAAGCTGCTACTATCTTAAAAATTGTGGCTGTCATCTCCTTTGGAGTCCTTTCTCCCTGTAACAATCACATTCCTAGATGTGACTGCCATTCACAGCACAGACCTTTCTGGCCTGAGCAATATGGGCAAGTGTGCATGGAAAGCACAAGTCCTGTAAGCAGCATTATTACATATTCTGCCCTTGCTGTGGGATGTTGCTGTCATTAAACTCATTTGTCCACCCTTGACACCAGGGCAAAGGGAGACTCAGACCCAGTCTTGGCAGTTCAGAGCAGAACACAGAGCTCTCATGGGAGCAGGAATCCATGGCATTCGTTCAAACCAGACATTATGTGTGGGGAGTTCTGTTACCCACTTACAGTGTAGTGTGAGGAACACTCTTAGGCTTTTCTGTCTAAGGGGGACACTTTCTGCTTCAAGGACTAGACAAATTTCAAATAAAAAAGAAGGAGATCTCAGATGATGGGTTTTCTGCTTGTGTAAATGAGGACTGTTCTTCACATCACATTACATGATTCTTGACCAAGGCGTGTAGCAAATCTAGCTTTAAGATAAAGTATTGACAGAACCTTGAGAAAGACATTAACTTTCTGCAGGTTTGAAAAGTATTTGTGGGCGTGTCTGCATAAGCTAACATATTTCAAGACTCTTCTGTTCAAACAAACCTAAGAATGGGGCAAGTCAGATCCAGAGGCAATTAATTAATTAAAATTTTGCTGGTTTTAAATAACCATGAGAGGAGATTTAGCCTCATTTTGTATAATTACCATGAACGCTTCAGACAATCACGGTGAGGTTTTGACTATGGAAAGAATATTGACAGTTTGTTAAGCCATTTCACATTCTGTCATCATTTGATAGGTTTCTTTTGAAATGCCTGGGTTCTTAAGAGTCAGTCAAACAGAAAGCATTTACTTAAAATCAGCCTGGGATGGGTGAAAAGGTCAAGAAGGTGCAGGTGACTAATGCAGAGAATCAGCCAGCTGGTTACCTGATGTGATAGTGTGGTGGTGTCAGGGTGAGAGGTCTCAGCCTTTAACCCTTTTTTCCAGTTGGATCTGTGTCCTACTCTGTCTGGCGTCTAGTCTAGTTTCCCAAACCTCCACCCTCCCCCTTAACTGCTCCGTATTGGTAATATTGCTAAGCCTTGCATTATGTTGTACAGCAAAAAGGAAGAAAAGAAAGAGGTTAAAGAGGAGAAAAAGGAGGAAAAGAAAGAGGAAAAGAAAGAGGAAAAGAAAGATGACAAAAAAGATGACAAAAAAGATGATAAAAAAAAGGAAGAGTAAGTATAAAGAGTGAATGTGTGATTGTAACACGTCTCCTACACTACAAAACATGGTATAGCGTTTAATTGTAACACTTTTACAATTGTTGTTCTGTAAACTGCAGATTCTTAGCTTGTGAAATCTTTAATACATTTTCACCTTTGGGAAGGTTTCAGTTGCTCAGCAAAGTTGTTGCATCTTGAAGACCTGTGTTCAGATCTTTCAGAAACAGCTTCCTGTGTCAGTAAAAGAGAATTAAGCTACCTCTGGTCACTTTGAGTTGAAGATCACTCTTTAATTATGAGAACTCTTTAGGACAGCAGCCTGCTTTGCAGAGCTGCACAGACTTTTCATTGTTCCAGAATTTCCATAGCAATTCAGAGCAGATGAACCAAAAGTCTGGTTCATCTTACCATGTAGAAATATCTTAAGTGTAGAAAATTAAAGATTTGCTAGTAAGTTTAGTTATTTCACTGACTAGTATATTTAATTACTTAATATGGTGCAGTTCATTCCTAGTGATCACTACAATTTGCTTCTCTTGGTTAGGGGATGGTGTATTTCTGCAACAAAATGAGGTAATTTGAATGCTTTTGATAGAAATGGATCCTGTTCTTGTTTTGTTCCCCTAAAGCTGACCCACATATGGTACCATTTAGTACTACCAGCGATTAAAAGTAACAATGATGGCAGATAAAAAGAGAACACTTTTGAGTGGACTTGACAGTTAAGGAGTATGTTAGAGTAATATACTTTAGGTTTATATGTATGTATATGATGGCACCTGCTATATAGACATGGGGGCATTCCAAATGGAATCTGATTGATCTTAAGATCTTTACTTTATTAATCAAAGCTTTTAATTTTTTTTCCAATTAGAAAGGCTTTGTTCTAAGCACTTTCTTTTGTCTTTAATTACAATGTAGTGAAAGCCTGAGCTTTGCAGTAGCCAAAAGTGTTTTGAAACATTTTGTCAAAGAAAATTAGTGTTTTAATATGTACAAGGTAGTGTACTCTGACATATACAGACCGTATTTCATGATCACCAGTTCTGAGGATGTGACCAGTTTTCTAGAAGAAACCAGTAGTGAAGATGGTAAAGTAAATACTTTGTAGATTAAAGCTGCCTCCTTTACTCACATTGCCTGGACATTCAGCTGGCAGCAATGGTAATGCCAGAAATACACACAAATATGAAATAAATTATCATTTCATTTTAATATATTTGTGTATATTAAATTATATATTTAAGATATATATATTAATATATCTTGGAGATTTGGAAAAGTCGCATAAATACATATTCAACCGTTGCCTGCTCACACATTCCTGTTGGAGAGGATATAACACAATGTTATACAGTCCACAGATCACACCTTTACTTTTGAAATAATTTTGCAGCTGTGAACCTCAAATCCATAATACGTATTTCCTCTGATTACATGCCTAATTGCTCTCTATTCCATATCAACCTTTCTCATGCTGGAGGTGGGCACTTCTGAGCATACTCTTTGCCATTAGCCATGCTGTTCCGTAAATCTTTACATTCCAGGCCTGTATGCTTCCTTTAGCATCACTTCCTTGTTGTGAGGCCTAAGGAGCCAGGACTGTGACTGTGTGAAATTTGCCTTTCCATACTAAGACATGTTTCAGCCCTAGTCACACACACTATATGTGCACATGCACACAGAGATTCTTACTTTTACAGACATGTATTTGAATACATATGTGTTTTACTTGTTCAAATGCATGCTTATACAGTAATTTCCAAAACAGAATTTGCTAAAAATCAATAATTATCCTGCAAAGGAAGGCTCTTTCTCTAGCAATGAAAGGTAACCTTCTAACCAGAGTGATAATAAGAAACATTTAACAATTAACTTTTTTTTCATTGTGGGGCTTAAAACAGAAGGCTATAGGTTTCAGCCTGGGAGATATGAATGTCTGTGTTTTTCTTTCCAGTCTTACTTTTTCCAAAGTTGGGTCAAACAAAGAAATAGAGCTTGTCAGATGGGCTTCCTGGTATCTCATCTGCACTGCCTGCATGGATACTTTCTCTTCTCAGGCAGGTGTGAGTTCGTGATGAGATGAGCAGTCTCAAGGAGAGGGAGATCCAGCAGGTTGCTTGCTTGCATTTCCAGTGTAAATCTGCGTGCTTTGCTTTTCAGGGAGAAAAAGGAGGTCTTTGTGATAGATCCTTCAAGCAATATGTACTACAACTGGCTGACTGTAATTGCAGCACCCGTGTTCTATAACTGGTGTATGCTAGTGTGCAGGTATGGATTTAAGTTAGTAAAAATTTTACATTTCAATGATTATGTTTCCTATGTAAATCACCCTCTTATCTCCCTGCAGTATCTTTTGGGTGACTTACCTGGAAGATTTACAGTTCATATACCCCTATCATATATATATATCATATACCCTAAGGATATGTGATATGCATATCACTGGGAATAGATTGCCAGTGTTTCTTTTTTTTTTCCATTTTGTCTAAAAGCAGGTGGTTGTAACTTGCAACGAGCATCCTCATGAGCGCTGGTGTGGCCTTTGTGTGCCACCTGCTGGCTGGCGGCTGAGCTGTGTCCTGGCCACTGCAGCCGGCTCCCTCAGCACTGTCAGGAATGAGGGCTTCCCGTCACCCAGGAGAGAACAGAAGGGAGGGATGTGGGCAGTGGTGGGGCTCTTAAATTCATGTAATGCATATTTTGGATGCTCGAAGGGCAGGAAGATGTAACTCGAGTATTTCTTTTCCATGGTAGGATGTGGAAATCAGTTTCCGTTCAAGCGATGGAGGGCTGTGGAAATGGTTTCCTTCCACTGTGTAAGATGGTAGGGGGAGATGAGGATGGCTTGCCACTGAGAAACAAACCTTTTATTTGGGAATTATCTTCATGAAGATGTTTATCCTGTGAAATATGATGCACTTTTAATTGTAGGGATATGTGTAATCCTCCATAAGTGCACTTGTGTGGCACGTATGTATTTGAGTTTAATTCCTGTCCAGAACACATTTGAATTCTGAAAGATCCTGGTGTCTATTTGGACACAGCTCCAGTGTGCAGGTGTCTGGGCATGGAGATATGCTGCCTGTAATATTTCTGTTCCAGAAGTGTGCACTAACATGCTGCTAGGACACATAATGCAAGTACTCTGCTTATGTAGTTGGCCTAATTTTTTTTCTTTAAATCTTTGTTTCTTTAGAGCCTGCTTTGATGAGCTACAAATGGACCACATTAAAATATGGCTGTTCTTGGATTATATCTCTGATATTATCTATGTTATTGACACACTCGTCAGATTCAGAACAGGTGAGTCTTTCTGGGATTTTACAGTGTTTTCAAATATTGCATGTGTACAAGGGATGGAAACAAAAATTCCCCTGTGAGGTCTGACCACTGTAATATCCTGTCAGAACGCAACACTGGAGGCTTTGGGGAGATGAAATGTCTTATCAGTTTGGATTTTCTTAAAGCTGGACATTCTAACACTTGCTCTTCACTTGTCTGTAAATTCAGTTCTGTCAGTAATAGGCTTGTCAGGTGCTGAGTGAAGAGCCACTGTAACAGGCTGTGTGGGGAAGGGACAATAGGGCACTTGGGGCAGGAAACAAACTGCACCCCACAAGTGGTGTTTTCTTAACCAAGCTGTGCAGCGTCCTGGTCACAAGTGGTTATTGAGTTGGTCAAGTGCAAAACCTGGCACCTGTCTCAGATTGCAGTCTGTGGTCCTATACCTGGAACAGGCAGTGCAGCCCCTCTGCCACCAGCTGTGCTTCTTGCAGCCTCTCCAAGGTCCTGGCTGGGCTTTCCACTGCTTGGTGATGGGATAGGGTTAACCTGGGAACCTCTGCTGACGTCCTGCCTTCCTGGAGAAAATGTGAACCCAGAGGATCTGTGAGGGCTGTGCCATGCTATGCGTGAAGTGGTTCTTTTCAACTTCTTGTCCCTGTTTCTGTAATTCAGGCAGGCTGAGATTCTAACCTTAAAGTGGTATTTGTTTAAAACTGAACAAGATTGTAATATAGGCCTGAGCAATGACATACAGTGATCCATATCACCAAGTTGCTGAATAGTCCTTGATGCACTTTAGTGCTTGCACTCTGGTCCATGCCAGTGACCACTTGGTGTCTGGGCACAGCTAGGAGGACAGCAGAGATTGGGTGTTGTTCATGGTGGTGTTTTTGGAGGGGCCTGGAAGAACTTACATGAAAATAGAAGCTGTCATGGTAGTTAGTCTTGGGGCAGAAAACATTTCCTATCTCATTCTCTTCACTGGTACAGACACAGCCTCAAAACGTCCCTTAAAAGGGTCTAAAACAACACTGATCATTAAAAAAATGACAGTAATTATAAATCTTTAATTTTAACATCTTATCAATTTTAGCTGTTTGTTTATTTCAAGTCGTGCTGACAACTTGACTTGAATTATGGCCTGTGACAAGTTGTAAACATATTTACAAGACGGGCTAAAAATGCTGTCATGTGGGAAGCACACAACTCATGGCAAGCCAAATTCTTAAACTTAGCAAGTACCTTGTTCAACAGGAAAGTCAGTTTCAGGTATCAGCCTAAATCACAAGACTGCTGTATTTGGGGCAGGATGGGGGTCTTCATCTTCTTTGTGTAGTTAAAATGTTGAATGTGCCAACTAAATTTAGCTTCTGCAGTTATATATGTTACTGTAATAGGAAAGAACAGAGCAGGAATTAGGTATGTCCAGGCAAGGCAAGTTACAAATTTCCATGGGTTGTCCTGATAATGATTATATGGCTGTTAAATTCTGGCTGGAATTTGAATTTGCAGGCCTGGCTTACAACTGCAGGATTGCTGGATCCATTTTCCGAATGCTTCAGTGCAGGTGTCTGCTGCAGTTCCAGGCACTCCAAGAAAGAAGTTGCTTCTTTTAGGTGGCAAAATCTTTGTCAACTCTCTTAACAGTCCCTCCTGGCTCTGCCTTTGTCTGCTGCCTTTTCCTGTGAGCCTGCAAGGTCCATCTGCCCTGGAAGCCTTTGGGAAGAGTGTGACTTCCTGCTGTCTGAGGGCAGGATCTGCTTTTGAACTGAGATCTGGGTAGCCCCATGACTACTCTGATCATCAGCTTCTCCGTGGATTTCTGTCTAGCTGCAGGACCAGTTGGACTGCATTTCACCTATTTGGTGACTGTGCACTGTGAAACAGAAAAGATTCATGTGTCAGCAGCTGGTCGTGTTTAGCATACCCTGTGTTCTTATGCTTTCAAAAGATTTTACTTAAAGACTTCAGTTCCATAAGGGAACAAAAAGCAGAGAGATTTTGTCTCCTTTCAGGAGGAAGGTGTTTTCAAAATTATTTTTCATAATTGTGTATCAGAAATTCATCAGTCTAGCCAGCTTTTCTGTTGAGTTGTATAACTAAAGGGCATATTTGACTAGCTTTTTCAGCAGTTTTCTGGGAGGCAACACATCCATGGCGCAGGAGCTACTTCCATTTGTAGTCGCCATCAGTTTCAGATCCAAAGCTAGATACACACAAATAGCTGAGGCATCTACAGATACCCCACACATTCCAGAAATACAGCCATGCTGTGTCGGGCACGAAGAAATGCAGCTTGGTGCTCCTCAGCAGATGCTTCCCTAAGAAAGCTGTAGATTGCTTGTAGATTGCTAAGGGAGTAATAAAATGAGATAATCCTGGATATACAGGGAATGCTTTGGGTTTTTCTCACTGGACTTTTTCTCCTGAGTGGCTCAGTGGGCCGACAGTGGGATATCTCCACTTGCAATTGCAGCAAGTATTTTGCAGTACATAGGCTGTTCCATGTGGAATATTTTTAATGCTCTCAGAGGCACAAAGGAGCCCTGTGGCTTTACTGTCTGCAGTAAAGGTCTCTTCTGCAGTTTATATCTACTTGTAAATTTTTTAAATCTAATATTTTGAAAGTCTTTGGAATGAAGAGATATTGATGTGTGAAATTCTGCTTAGTAGCTCTCTCACTAGAAACACAAAAAAATGCAAACCAAGGGAAATCCTGTCAGTTTTAACACTGGACACAAGAGGAAAAACATGATCCAGGGAGGGAGCTAACTGTATTTCTTTATCTCAAGGATATCTATATTGTTTGGAAGAAGTTTCCAACAATCCATTATACCTACTTATTCTTGGTATTTATTTACAAATATTCCACTCCTGTTTTATACACAATTGTGTAAAGCTTGCTTAACTTTAGTTATGACTCATGCCAATGATTCATGAAAAATTAGACACTTGAATCTCCCTCTTTTTTTTGTAAAGATACATAAAAGAAAAAGATACAGCTGTCCCAGAATAGAGTGGAAAACCTCAGGGAGCACTGCGGTGATAATAGAGTCATTGTTCTTTATCATGATATATCAGCTTTGATACTTGATAGAAATATTTAAATGTGCAATTAAATGACCTCCTAGTGTATCAATGTCTGTAGGCATAACAGTACAAATTTTAACATTCTCAGGTCTGAAATGTAAGTCACTCACTACTGTTGATGGTATTTTTATTCTAACAAGTAAAATCTTTTTATTCTCTGAAGGCTTCCTTGAACAAGGCTTGCTAGTTAAGGACAAGAAGAAATTACGAGAACATTATACCAAAACTGTGCAGTTCAAACTGGACATGCTGTCTCTTGTGCCAACGGACCTGGCATATCTCAAGATTGGTTTGAACTACCCTGAGCTCCGATTTAACCGCTTGCTGAGGATCGCTCGGCTCTTTGAGTTTTTTGACCGTACTGAGACCAGGACAAATTATCCAAACATGTTCCGTATTGGCAATCTTGTGTTATACATTCTTATCATCATCCACTGGAATGCGTGTATATACTTTGCAATATCGAAGGTGATCGGGTTTGGAACCGACTCCTGGGTGTATCCCAATGTGTCCATTCCAGAATATGGGCGCCTGTCCAGGAAGTACATTTACAGCCTGTACTGGTCGACGCTCACGCTGACAACCATCGGAGAAACACCGCCCCCGGTGAAAGACGAGGAGTATCTCTTTGTGGTCATTGACTTCCTGGTGGGCGTCCTCATCTTTGCTACCATTGTCGGTAACGTTGGCTCCATGATTTCCAACATGAATGCTTCCAGGGCAGAGTTCCAGGCCAAAGTGGATTCCATTAAACAGTACATGCAATTCCGAAAAGTGACTAAGGATTTGGAAGCCAGGGTTATTAAGTGGTTTGATTACCTCTGGACCAACAAGAAGACAGTGGATGAGAAGGAAGTTCTCAAAAATCTGCCTGACAAGTTGAAAGCTGAAATTGCCATCAATGTCCATTTGGACACGCTGAGGAAAGTGCGTATATTTCAGGATTGTGAAGCTGGACTCCTCATTGAGCTGGTGCTGAAACTGAAACCTACGGTCTTCAGTCCTGGGGACTACATTTGCAAAAAAGGAGATATTGGAAGAGAAATGTACATTATCAAAGAGGGAAAATTGGCTGTGGTGGCAGATGATGGCATAACTCAATTTGTAGTCCTAAGTGATGGCAGCTACTTTGGTGAAATCAGCATCCTAAACATCAAAGGTAGTAAATCTGGCAACAGGAGGACAGCCAACATTAGGAGTATTGGTTATTCTGATTTGTTCTGCTTGTCTAAGGATGATTTAATGGAAGCCCTCACAGAATATCCAGAAGCCAAAAAGGCTCTGGAAGAGAAAGGACGTCAAATTCTGATGAAAGACAATTTAATAGATGAGGAGGCAGCAAAAGCAGGAGCTGACCCAAAAGACTTGGAAGAAAAAATAGGACGACTTGAAGTAGCTCTGGATACACTGCAGACTAGGTTTGCGAGGCTCTTGGCAGAATACTCCTCAGCTCAACAAAAGGTGAAACAAAGACTTGCCAGAGTAGAAACCCGAGTGAAAAAATATGGTAGTGGCAGCTTATCAGTTGCAGAAGCAGAGGCTGAAAAACCTGAGGAGGAGAAAAAGAAGTAATGGAATATTTATATTTCCTCATTTATTGGAGAAAGTTGAAGCACTGAAAGCCATAAATGTATGTAAATATGTGTGTGCATACATAGACATACTTATTTTTATATGAACTCAAGAGAATGGTTTTTAGCATTTTTAACTGAAGCAGTATTTTCTTGTAAATAGAACACTATCACCTTCTTCTTGGGGGAGATTTGGTCTGGCACTTGGGTACTTTTTCGTACTGAGAGTGGGTTTCTTACAAGTCATGCTCAGAATGTCTGTTGTGTTTGGTACCTGTGGGTCTTGACACATTGTCTCTTCCCGCGCATCATGCGTTAAGAGGGCATTGTACTTAAAGTAGAAGGGATTAATTTTTTTCTTTTTAAGAGCTTAAAAAATATTTAGAGGGTACCCTGCTCTAACTTGCTACTTTAGTAGCTGATTAAACACATGGATGGATGTCTGGGTTTCTCAAAATCTCTGTTCTTTCACAGTCTGTGCAAACAGTTGGACGACAGCTAAGCAGTGTCAGGTACCTGGCCAGTGCAGTACACCCTGCACATGTATGAAATAGCCATGCACCTGCATGCTTTAGTCTGATTCTCACTAATGAGCTGGGCTCAGCAGGAATGACCATGCTGACAGAATAGTGGTGCTTATTCCTGTCCCTTCTGGCAGGGTCTGTGACAGCCTTTGCTGCTCTGCAACTGCTTCACCAAGGGAGAGAGTGGGGGACCCTCCCTTCTGCTTTTTTTAGCCCAGTTCCATCCCCGCTGGTAAAACCCGTGCTTGGAAAGGAGTCTCCTAAAGCTCACTAGTGAAGGTGTCTGGGGCAATAAGGCTTTAGTGAACCTGGGAAGAGAAAAGAGGGCCCTGGTGCATGCAGCTCCCATATGTAGGGTGCTGAGTGAACTCCCTGGCAAGTGGGCAGTCCTCTGAAGGAGGCTGAGAAATCCCATGGGCTGGCAGGGCAGGCTGTCTTTGCCTGCCAGGCAGCTTGCTCCCACAAAAGGGTTTCTGCAAGGCAGGGAGAACAAGCCCTGTGTTGCAAAGTCATTCCACTAACTTAGGCCTTTGTTTTCTTCCTTTTTATTTCTTCTAAGGATGTCTATTCCATCTCCCTTTGTTGATTACTCCCATCTTTTCTCCAAAATAGTTGTCACATTACCATGTTTCCATTAGTTAGGGGAAATGCTGAAGATACTAGCTTTCATTTTTTGCTGTACAGTATTTTGCTGTCATGCAACTTTCCCTATGTTACTTTCATCCTCCCATATCTCACTGGCTTTGGAAAAGTATGGAGTAGCAGAGGCTGTTCAGCATGGGATCCTCCAGTGGCATTAGGTATTATTAAGGGCAGTGCTCTGACTTTTAGTTGTCTTCAGCCCTGACTTATGACAGCATCTGGGATTTAAGGCCTGTTGGAAAACTGGTGAGAAACTCACTGAGAAGAGGGTGGTTTAACTGGGTGGTAGTGGAATGAAAAGAGACAGTTTTGCTAAACTGATTACAACTGCTCAGAGTAAGCCCTCATCTCCAGGCAAGCAGCTGTCCCCTTCTGTTGACTCTTCTGAGCCTGGTGAGGGAGACAAATCTGTCAGTGAAATAGGAATGGGGCTTTGCCGGCAACACTGGCAAAGGGACCACTGGGTAGTAATGTCCACACATGGCCCATGTCTAAACTGTTACTGTTGGCCTAGAAGCCAACTACATTTACGATCTTCCCTAGATTGGGCGTAACCTCTAATACCAAAATATCCACTGATTGTAATGAGTGTTTTGGAAAGTAGCCAAGATCTGTATGTGGCCAGTGGCACTCAAGAGTATTGGTCCATCGGCTGAATCATGTCCTTATTTTCTGTAAGGGCTTGAGAGAGATGGGGGAGCTCTGAGAGGCTGGTTTTGGCAGGGCTGGTAGTGCCCTTGGTCCCGCCCAGAGGCAGGCAGGGCTGAGGTGGAGCTGGGCTCGTTGCAGGGTACCCGTGTGAGCACAGACGGTGCCGTCACAGGCTGCTCAACCTGCACCTTCCACCTTGTGACAGAGGCGGGTACTGCACTCTCCTTGGCTGACATTCACTGTTGTGTGACTCAAACACACCTGGTATCTGGTAGGGGTTTCATGCACATCGACACGTTCTCCATCAGTCATCATTCTCTGTAAATACCTATCTACCCAACATAGCACAGCTGTTCCAGCCCACTAGGTATATATGAGTAAAACTGTTCAAAGTACTCTTTATACCAGATTTATACCTGTTTAAAAACTCTACTAACACAGGACTGCTTCTTTACCTGATGGGTCAGAACAGCCTAATCTATCAGTTAAATACATGTTTGCTCTTCCCTTTCTGTGCCTCTTGATCTGGTTTTCATATGCCAGAAAAAGAGCATTTTGATGCTATTGGCTTCAGTCACTTTGAAACATACAGCTTCTGGCATGATGAAATCACATCCTTTGACATCTTTCATCTCTGCAAGATGTTTTTTCCTCTTCTTTAATGTGGCTACAGCATGTACATTAAAATATTTTGAGTAATGTTCAAGCAACTCTGTGTTTTCTCTTATCCATCTCCCTCTAGATTTTAGTGTTTCATGACAGACTTTGATCATGTCAACATTACATGGCCTGGGAAATCGTTAGCTGGAACAGAGATCTGAAATGGCAGAAAACCAAGTGGGAATGGTGGTCTCCCCTCACTGCAGGGCAGCTGGCACACAGCTTTGGTCCTGGGCCCAGCTTTGACACCATTCCTGCGTTTGCAGATACCACACAGGCACAAGAGCTCAACCATTATCCCACTGCCCAAGGGGTGCCAGGTCCCATGGGGTGCACAGCCTGCCAGGCTCTTCATGCTGCTGCCACCTGTCTCCTGTCTTCCCCTTCCCAGCTCCAGGCAGGGTGGCACAGCGGGGAGAGTGGCTTGTCTAGCAGAAATAAGTGTGTGCAGCTTTCTGCTACTCCAACTTAGGTCACCTACCAAAAATTGCCTGGCACAGACTGGGCTGGGCTGGTCCTTCAACTCTGCCCCAAGAGAAAGCACAGAACAGGGCAGTGCCTACAGAGCATTTGAACATAGGCCCTGAATCTAGAAATAGGTTTAATGGCCACAGCACTCACTTCACATAGGCCTAAGAGAGTAGCCATGGGCTGGTACTGCTCTCCAAATGGCCTGTGCTTAGTGAGACACCAGATGGGCAAAGTCTGAGACGTTTGAACATCTGCTCCACGTGCAAAAGGAGAGGAAAGGTGATGGAGTGGCATACCATGCTCCAGCTGTTGCTCAGAGTGAGCTTTTCCAAGGAAAGGCTCTCAAGCCATGGACCCTGTGCCCTGACAGCAAACAATTCCAGCCTTGCTCCTCTCTGAAGTGCTCTCAGTAGTAGCACCCCATCCTTTTACCCTCATCCCCTACTATTATTTTACTTTACAGTTTTTACAGCAGAAAACTACCCTGGAAAATTCAATGAACTAGACTTCAGAAGTAGCAGTGACAGCAAAACATCTCATGTATTTGTACAGGTGAGGGTTGGGGTTTGCTTGACAGTGCAGCTCATTCTTCAGAAACAGCCCAAGGAAGGTACAGTCGTGCTTTTAACTTTTTTCTCCAAGCCATCAGCTTTACAGTTTCATTCCTGCCAAAAATTTATTAATGTACAATAAGAGGGCTCTACTTTATATTAAAAACCAAAAGCTTTTCATTGTCCTTTCCCCCATAAGTGTTAGTGCTTTCTCTGAGCTGGTCAGTGTGTTGCTGGCTTTGGAAGACACATTTGTGTCTGCATCACTGCTGACACCAAGGATGAGACATTCACAGGCCAAACCTGGGCCAGGTTGTCCAGTGAGGTGACATGGGCAGACTAAAGGAGAGCTGCTCTTCACCCTCAAGATTTGCAAGGTGACAGCATTTGCACTTGGCTTCAAGGTCCCCCAGCTCTTTTATTAATGTTTCCAACCTGGAACAAACAGAAAGAATCAAACCCTTGTCTATATAATTCAGCAGAAACCCCTCATGTATCCCTGAGAGCAAAACAAATTATGCACGAAATGGATCTGGCAACTGTACAGGCAGTTAAAGCACAAGATTTCAGTTGTGGCAGCTTTCCTGAGGGAAGCCATCAGTCTGGGACTCCCCTCTCCTCCCCAGCAGCATTCACAGTCCAGAGCACGAGAAGGGTGCCTGAGGAGGAAAAAACACACAAGCCCTGAGGAACAAGCTCTAGGGCTGAAAATGGTCAGGCTTTTTGTTTCTGAAATTCAGATTTTGCAATCATTTCCAGCTCACAAGGGCTGAGGCTTGCTGCTGCCAACTGCCCTTGCAGCTTCACTGTGGCAAATACAGTTCTGCTGTTCTGTGTTCGCAGTCCTCCCCATTCCATGCCCTAGGAGTGGAGGGAGGAGGAAAGGGTTCCACTCTAAGCAGTTATTTGAAGATGAACACAAACATTAGCTTTACTCCAGAAGCAGCAGCAGGTCTCACAGATTTCCTTAATCAGAAGCTGGGACATCACTTGGCCTCCTGCAGGGAGAGTGCAGGTTGCCGTGCCAAAGGCTCAGCTTCCATGGGCTGTCTTCCCAAGAGGCACTTTGGAGGACACTATCCAGTTCTAACAAAGACCTGTCTTATTTGTACAGGCAAATCAGGGGTAGAGCACTAAAACCGGAAGTGCAGAAACATGGAAGGAATTTACTAAGGGATGCTATTCAATTTTAATTTCCTTAACATTTGTGGTGGCTGGTACCAACCCTTCTGTAAGAGGGCAACTGAAGAACACATGGAAAATCAGGAAAGCACAGCTGTATTCCACAGCAATGGGCAGCTTGATGAATAGCTATTAATTTCTTAGCTTTTTGTCTGTTCTAATACATTGTTTCTTTAGTTTCCTGACAAGGAAACCCCCCCCAACCATTCTGTTCTTATTGCCAACAGTTATATTCCCTCATTGCCCTGGAAGGGGAGCCACCCCACAGCAGTCACACCCGAGCAGCCCCTTTAGGTGACTAGCATGGCAAGAACCCACATGCATTATTTGCCTTTTCAGAGAAGGAGACAGAGAAGCACAAAAAGATTTTTTTTTTGCGTAGCCTGTCTGCAGGGCTGATGAGTCAAACCAACTACGCTGTAAAGATCTACTCTTTTTAGGAGAACCAATTGCCAGTTCCTCATCAAAGTACAAATATTTTACTTGCAGAATAGTGCAGACAATTCATCCAACTTCCTGCAGTGGGATTCCCACT
Organism: Dryoscopus gambensis; assembly: GCA_013389985.1. Lineage (NCBI taxonomy): Eukaryota > Metazoa > Chordata > Aves > Passeriformes > Malaconotidae > Dryoscopus > Dryoscopus gambensis. The sequence goes on from WEIT01030340.1 coordinate 57,551, forward strand.
ATATTCAGAGTACTTGTAGATTTAGGCTGTTAAGTCCTCAGGCTGCTTGTTCACAGGTCCAATGCTTGGCACAGGAAAGCCTCTCTTACAGCAGCAGCTTTAGGTACTCTCAGTGAAGGAAATATTCCAGAGGTGGGATTTTTGACTATTGAAAACCCAGTGCCTCATCTCCTTGCAATAACAGCTGTCTCTGACCACACTTGCATCAAGGTCAGGAGAAAAGCTTATGTCTAGCAGCACAAAGCTGCAGAGCTTTTCTAGCAAAGCACCCAATGCCTTTCCAAACACATCACTTGCCACCACAGCTCATTTATCGTGTCAGCCACAGCCAGGCTTCTCTGCGTGGTTCAACCCGAGCACTGACAGCACAGGGAAGGCTCATGGCTCAAGGCAGATTGACAGAGGAGCTGCCTCAAGCAGGAACACTTTCAGTTCAGGGCTTCAAGGCTGATGGTTTCATTGCCGTAACCTGACTGTATCAGATGTGAGCACTGACAGCCAAAGGAAGATGAGTGTGGTGAGGAAGAAGAGAAGAAAAGAGCTATGTAGCACCTCGAGGCAGCTGCTGGCAGTTCAAACCGGCAGGCAAGGGGTGGCAGACGTGCTGGCTGGGGGAGACACCCCAAGCAGCTCAGCTTCCTGCCACAGGGGAAGGGAGGCTGGTCCAAGGGGTGCTGCAATCTGGAGGCAGAGAGAAAGCAGACAGGCGAGCAGCCCCTGTAGAGTTTTCTAAACTGATTTACACTTAGTTTGGTGGCCAGAAAGGGCCCAAGGCAGACGGATGGGCAACAGGAACGACTCCAGAAGGGCATGTTCCCCCCATGTTCCCTCCCCAGCCACTGCCTGTGCTGAGGGCAAACCCGTTCTGCAGCATAGCAGAGCTGCCTACTCCATATGGGGTTTAGTCCTACACAGCTTCACTCTTACTTGGGCAGGGTGAAGGGAAAATTTCATAGCAAACTCAGGTGGTAATGAGACCAATTGATGTTGCCATCAGCCACTAGGATATCCCAGAGGCTGCAATCCTCCTCAGGGTCCAAGATTCCCAGAGGAAAGGTAGAAAACAGCAGAATATGGCTACTGGAGGCTCCCACCTTGCAGATGCCAGGAAGAAACGGCTGAAAGAGCCCATTTTTACCACCCACAGCCCTGCAGCAGTGAGGCATGGAGACAGCAGGCAAAGCATTGCCACCAGCTGCCCCCACTACCACTGCTGGGCTGCAGCAGGATGTGGTGTCCAAAAGCGCTGGCTCCAGGCCAGCCCTTGTCCTGCAGGAGAAGCCAAGGGCACAAAAGAGAAGGAAGGGACTAAACTCATCCTCTGAGGGTGGCAGCAGAAGACAGGGGTGGGCCCAGAAAGAGAGTCCCAAACCTAGGAAACCCTTCCCAGGGCTTAAACACCGAGAAATCCTTTCTCCTCCAAAATCAAAGCTAGCAAGCAAACTGTCTTGGATGATAAAACTCCTTGTCCAAATTGCTGCATGTCTGGAGCAGGATTGCTTCTGAAAGGCCTGAGAATGTTGTCTGGAGCAACTCCTGGCACAGCAGCAGTGCTCTCACCCAGGCTGGCTGCTGACCACTACAGCTAGGGCAGAAAGCCGAGCCTGGAGGCTCCAGCCCTACACCAAATTAGCCAGACAGGAATTTTGTTAGAAAGGATATCCTCCTAGGGGATTTTAGTTTGGGAATGAGACCCTCCCCAGAGAGATTCAAAGGTATAAAAAAACAGTGCAAGAACAACCCTTATCAGACGTTCACAAAGAGGTCTGTGTTGTGCTTTTAAAGGAAAGTACCCATACTGGTGAAGCCAAAATGTCATTTGTTTTATTTGAGGTGGCTTGCTACAAAATTCTAAGTATTCTTCGTGCATAGATGACAAAAATTAAAAATCAGTGTGACACAAGGGAGATTTTTCTTTTGAAAACACCCTTTCCTCTAGAAAACATTCTTGTGCTGAGTTTCTCATTTTTATTAAAATCAGTTACATTAGGAAACAAAACCCCTTCAATTGTAATATGTTGGCTCAGCTGATCTTTACCCCCTGCTGTTCAGAGTGCTTGCAAAGGGAAATATTAAATCAAAAGTAGCAACACATGATGTACGGCAGATCAAAATCTGGAACAGGGAAGTTCAGCTAGTTGCCATTTCATAGCCAGTTACTCCTGAGCACTGTTACTCACACTGCTGTCCTATACAGGTCTGGAAGCAGGATGCAGCGGGAAGACAGTTAAGGGATTTTCTCTGTACATGACCCCAGTGGCACAGAAGATACACCAGAGCCTTTGGTGGCATTAAGAAGAAAGGCTTCGTGTCAGCTTTGCTTATCTTCCCTTGACATTGGTCAGTGCAAGCTGTGAGCCAAGGCTGCAGGAGCAGCAGGACCCCTGCACATGCAGTCGTTTGTAGCTGAGCTGTGCTGCCTGTCCTTCCAAGGGGGGAAGTCCTAGTTCAGCAATTGCTGTCTGACTTTCAGAGTCAGCTCTGGTCTCAATTTTGAAGTCTCAAAACTATGCACAAACCTACCCAGCAAAATAATGTAGGAGTTCCTAATGCAATCTTATTGTCCTAAAATAGAACTATTATTCCCACCCTCCACTTGTACCTCCAGTGTCCTTGTCTCTTAGACATTTCCCCACACAGAAATCCCAACACAGGATATATATTGAGCAAGACATCCATAAATATAAGCACACTAAGCAAACTTCAGCTATTTATCAGAATCTCTCTTTTGATGTATCCTACAAATACCGCAGAATAGAACAAAACTACACTTGTATATCTGCAATGAAAACCACTTTCCCACACACTTTTTAATTTGGTTAATGAAGAAGAGCAATAAAAATCAACAGCTGAAGACATCTTCAGATGGAGCACTAGAGAAAAATACAATGACATTTCATGAGTTTTCCAAATGAATTTATCTGGGTAAGAAGTGACCTGTCTAAGAATCAGGCCAGTTTCAACTCTTATTTCCAAAGCAGTGTCCCTTCTGTGATACAGTATAAAACTGAACTTCTTAAAATTAATTTTATCAAGTCCCTGATGGTCTTACAAATTTTATGACCATTTAATTAAACTTTCAACTATGAACAAGAACTGTAAGCAACTTATCACAAACCCTTGTCACTCAGACTAAGTAAAATAAACTCAGCTCTTTTTAGGAAAGGCTTGATTTTGAATATCTAAACTTGGAAGAAATTCCTGCTCCATCTCACATGCTAAATGATGGAGTTTTTCTGCATAATAAATAAGGCACAGCTCAAACATTCCACCTCATTCATATTCATCATAAAAACTCTTGAGACAACCTGGAAATTTTTAATCCTCTCAGGAGATTAAAAATTTACCCGGAGGTAACTGGCTGCAACAGTGCGAGGAAACACCTTAAAGCTGATGATGTGGGAGTTGTCCTCTTCTGTAATGTCAGCAGCATGGAAACCTGTGTCCACTTCCCTGCTCCACACAGCAGAAGCCCATGCAGGCACCTGGGCAGCTCACACTGCAGGTCCCTGGAGGCTAAGCCCACCAGCAGTTCCATCACACCTGCGTGGTGTCAGATGTGATGGGAAGCTCCTGCTTCAGCAGTGAAGCCACTGTTGGATGAGAAGCATGGACTGACTACTGTAACACGGAGTTGCTTGGAGCCCTGGGCCCATTTCCAGCCCATTCCAGCATCAGCCTTCCTCAGAATGCAGGGTTGGAGGGGGTCCCCTTGGCTGCCACCATCCTGTCTCAGGCTGCTGCCTGCCAAATGGAAGACAAGCCCAGTGAGAAGTTCACAAAATACAATTCCTTAGTTACCTGAACTATGCTCACTCCTGATGGCTGTTCCAGAAATCTTAGCAAGAAGCAAAAGCTTTCATCTTTTACAAGATGTCCTGTTTATGCAGCATTATGTGCTAACAAACCTCCAGAGCTGAACCATTTCTTCACTCCTAATTAAATTGGAAAAATGCCACATTAAGATGATTCTTTTCAGTGCATTACTTCTTCTCTTGCACTTTCATTTTTGAAGCATGTGATTGTACAAAACACAGAAGCCTGATGGTCCCTTTGCACCAAGGCTGGAAACATCCTGGCAGTCTATTAGGGTGCAGAAGGAGATACTTGAAGAGGTATTTTTCACTTGTGAAATGAGGCAATGCTGAGATGTCTAAAATATTTTCTCGTCAACATATTGAAGACACCGTGTGGAGACAGCACCACCACACTGGCATCAGACTACTGCCTTTGAAGAGGAGTCTTCTGTCTCACACAAGAGAGGTATTTCCATGACACATAAGTACACTTAAATCTCCAAGTTTTCTAGACCTAAACTTTGCTAGACACTGTGAAAGACATTCCAGGTATGCCTAGAGCCCAGAAAAAACCCCAAACCAAACCCAACTTAAACCAGCATCTTTCCTTTCAAACAACAGAATGCTGGCTGAAACTTCTGTAGGACAGGAATGCAGCCTGCAGCTACAAGATTTCAAGATTTATTTATTTTAAACCTTATCAACTGGTGCCACTGAACAACCAGCGCACCTATACCAGCACTAGGGAGACAAGGTTTCAATACAGTGGTATCTGGGGGGAGGCAGTATATATTTACATGAGAGATCAGTCAAACATTAAGTACTTATATCTTACCTGAAAATGATTCCTTGAAAAACAACTTATGCTTTTGAAGGCCAGTGCAATTATGTATTAATGCTAAAGGAAAACAAAAAGAGCATCTTTACAATGTCAACAGTTGCGTTAGAGAACTTTGTATTGGTATTCAGTTATGCTGTCTGCACAGCTGTTAGACCTATATAAAAAACCCCAACAGGAATCACATACACCTGTCAGCTGGGCATAACCACAAACCACACCTAAATCAGTACAAGAAGAGTTACAGGGATATAGCTTAACAGCGTTAGACTGTGGACACAGTACATACCACACAGCAGTATCATGGTGTGTTCACGCTTGTAGCGAAGCACCTCAAGGCACTTGGCAAATCTTGTTCTTACCACCTACAGCGGAAGTTGCTCCAAACTTGCAGGGCTCAGCAGGCACTGTTGTCAATCACCCTACACTGAGAGGTAGGGCATTTTGTGTTTTCCTCTTCAGGGCAGGCCCTAAGGGCCACCCCTGAGATCAAAGGCCAGAAGACCGACAGCATCTCTCCCTCCCCAGTAAGTTTCAGTCCCATGTGTCCAGGCCATCTGGCATTGGCTTGAATTTGAGAGGGAACATTGCTGGACCCCACATCACTACAGTTCACTTCTGGAGAGTTCTCCGTACCTGCAACCCTCAAATTATGCAGTACTACAACAATTTCTAATCAAACGATTTAATAGCTAATTTATCAAAGTAAGAAAAGTAACTTATTTTCTTTTTCACTGAACCATGGTGAAAAAAGGTCATTGTTTTATTCAGCATCATAGTTACATAACAGTTGTCTGTTTCTATTACTAGAAAGAATTTATTAAAATAGTCCTGAAAGACATCTTTTCTTTTTCCAATGATTTCAAAACTAAGCCTTTTAATGCCAATTCCACACAGTCATGGGTTTGATCGGTAGCAGCCAGTTATAGCAATTGTCAAGGCACAAGCTCAGCTCTGCACACCCGCTGCAGCTTGTATTGGAAAAGAGATATGCCAGTTATGACTGCAATTACAAATGCATAATCCCTTCGTCGTGTATTGCAACAGGAGAAATTAACATTAAACACAGACTATGAAAGGTAAAGGATTTATTTCTGATATGATTTGTAGAGTTAAATTAAAAACCTACTGAATACTTTATGTAATAGATGAACATAACCTTAGTACTTACTTTCTAACAGTTTATTTAATGGTTGGAAGTGTACAACATGAAGTAGGCCTCACGTTTAATATTGTTCAATTTTGCTTATTGTTAGATGAGATTAAAATACAGTAGCCATCCCTTTAGGTTATGGTGCAACACTGATCATGTGCCTTGATAGGTAAGAAAAATGATTCATTAAATAAATGATGATGACAACATGTAGGGAAGACTTTGGATTGTCTATTTAAAATGTCAACATAATAGGCAATTAAGAATAAAACTTCATTTTAAGTGCACTTCCACATGCTTTGTTTATAATATAGCAAAAACTTCCTATCTCTTTTTTTCCAGACACTTCACTCCCTACTCTAAAGCTGTTCAGTTGAAAATGCACTTTCCCCAGTAAACTTCTTTTTTAAAAAAAGTAACTAAAATTTCTACCCTTTCATATGCTAAGAAATGTTTCCTAATTAAAAACACAGTTTATTACAAGACATGTGAAGACAACATATAGTGAAATGAATTTTAATTGTTGTGCTGTGACTAAAGTAAAGTTCTCAAGGCTGCAATTTAACATTCCAAGTTCTCCCTTCCATCTTTATTGATTCTTAAGATTTTGCACAGAAACTCTTTGGGGGCTAGAACAGCAGTAATTGCATCACACTGTTTTTCAAGACTTCAAGTTTCAAAAGCAAACTCTTCAAAAAGTACAGTTCTTGATTTGATTAGATACAGGGACAAAAATATAGCACATACTTGAAGGTTACATGGTCTACAAATGATGGCAATATTTTCCTTGGGAGAGTACAGTTTGTTTTCTTGTAAATACTCAAAAAGGCTCAACTTCAAGCAGTAATAAACACAAGCAAAAGTGATTTAACCCTTAAAATAAATATTCAGGAAAACCTCTCTGTACATACAAGTGAAAGAATATGTAACACTTTCACGCTAAAAGAAAAAATAAAGATTTTGTTCATATAAGCAGCTGAAATCTGCTGTTCCAGCCCAATGTCCCCAGTAAAGAAGGGAGGCACAAACACAGGTGACTACTGTAGCTCACTATCTTATGGCCTTTTTGGACAGGGACATCACCACCA
>WEIT01030347.1:0-11781 GCA_013389985.1 Dryoscopus gambensis
CCATTCAGCAACTAGAATAACATGGTCTGATAGGCTGAAGTGACTTGAGTTCTTATGCTACTTTTTTAAAGGTAATTTAGACATTAAAAGCATTTAGCCACTGCTCCATGCAGTGTTAAGTTTTATGTGTGGTAGTCTGTATGTAGACATATTTGGGAATGGACACCTGCTCAACAGCTCAGATTGTTCTCTGGAGCAAAGCAGCTTCAGTCTAAACATGTGCAGTCACTTGTTTCTTTCTGGGAGAGACAATACTTCTGAGAGCCAGTGCCTGACCAATACATTTCACATGTATGTTCTGTTTTCAAAAGGATTTTAAATCCTTAATGAACTCTGCTCAGAGAGTCACTGCTCAAAAGGGGGATTGAGGTTTGTTAGCAAAAATGTAAGGGTTTAGGAAAAATATAAGCATTGTTATTTAAATGTAGGTTTGCCGCAGTACAAGAAAAGCACACAGTCTCTGAGCTCACCTGAGGTGACAGGACTGGATAGCTTTAAGTCAAGTCACCAGCAGTTAAGTTTGAATTGAGGGTAGAGGGGAGATTTAGCATCTTTAAGATACTAGCAGGTGCTAATCTGGTCACTCTGTGCTGCTAATCTTGTTCTTTTCTGTAATTATTGTTTTCCAGCCCCCGTGCTTCAGCTAACATAATTGTGGCTCGTCATCTGCAACACTTTCTCCCATGCGGTGCTCTCTGATAACATGAATGTCAAGCCTGAGTTTCAGCTGAGGCCCTCATCCTCTCCTAGGAAGAGAGATTGGCTGACAGTCAGGTGTTTGGACTGACAAGGGATGAAGGTGAGTCAGGACTTCATCTGATGCTTTCACATCTTAAAGTTAAATGGTGTGGGATGAAAGATCATGCATTGGAAATACTTCTGAATGAATATGGACAGCATGAATTTTAGCTCAACATGTGAGAGCTCTGGATGCACCATTCAGTATTAAGTAACTCTAATACCACTGTTTGCTGAAGTGTCACTGCCCTTTTTATCTTTTCTAAATATACCTTTCCACAACACTCAGTGAAATAGTAATCATGTATCTTGATGTGGTTTCAGTGCAAAACCACCTGAAGAATGGCAGTTTCACTTGGTCTGAATTTAAGCATTTTGGCCCCATTCAGAGCAGAAACTTAGGGAGTGCCATGATACTGCGGAGCAAAGCAAATATTTGCACAATCCATGGAGACCATGCAGCGTGTACTTTAAAGCAGACCTATTGTGTGCTGCTGCCTCCAGCCAGCATCTCTGCGTTTGTGGTGGGAGTAAGCAGGTTGGACCTGCTATGAGCTTCTCCTGTCCTAGTGGCAACCTCTGTCAGATAAGTGGAACAGACAGGGGGGCCAAGGGGAAGGACAGCATTTTAAAGTGTAGTTGAAAATTCATCAGAGCTTCTTTGCATGCATGCAATTCAAAACATCTCTGACTCAAGAGTGGTTTTTAAGTGAAAGCTGTTTTCCTGCAGGGGTATAGTGCTAAGGGGAGGTTCCTGAAAGAAAGGAACTTCTGCTTGGCTGCTTGACTTCTGCTGCATTGTTGGAGATAGTTAAATACAATGATCTATACTGAAAAACACCCAGGTTTTTCTTAGCTGATTTTTCATTTACTTGAAGGCTGATTTACAAGCCCAGCTGCATCTGTAGCTACCTGTGATAAGGACAGGACAACCTGCTGGTAAAGAGGCTAATATCCTGAACAAGATTTGCTTTTCTCTACATGTGATGTCTTGAACTGGTTCATAAACATTCTCCTTAGCAAACACTTTGGTTTCCCCGGCATGCTCTGACTTACTGTGGCACAGTGATGGCTGGCTGCTCCCTAGGAAGAGCGCGCCCTGCTTTCACCAGCTTCCTTACCCTAGAAAGAGAGACCCAAGAGCAGAGATGATCTGAAGTGGGCTTTGTAGCACGACCAGTCCTGACCAGTAATAGTCAAAGTGTGTCTGCCCACACAGAAGGGGTTACAGAACTGAACAGGAGGACCTGGCTAAAGAGCTGGGACAGAGAGTGTCAAAGCAGGTAAATAGGTATAAGAGAGTGAGCCTAGCCCTGCTCCTACCGGTGGGCAAAGCTGGGTAAAGAAGGAACTTGAAATATGACTGGGATGCCTGAAATATAAATCCAGGCATTTTTTATTTGTTTCCAGACAATTGGCAAAGCTGTTGTTGCAATTTTTATCCTGTTCTTTTTCTTGTATGAAAACATAGGAAGTATGGCCAAGCTTCTCCTGATCATTTTCCTGTTTCCTTAAATCTAAAAAAAAAAAAAANCACATTCCCAAGGAGTCTGATGACGTATGAGCATGGAAGGGCTGGATCACAGCTAGAAGTAGGAACATGCCTTTGGGCTGAAAGTTCTAGCCACAGTTTTCTGTATTTTAGAACGAGAAAACATAACAAATAAACATTCATGACAACCTGAGAGAAAACTCTCTTTCATTGTCTCTATTTAACTCAGACAATACTATGAGTAGCTAATAAAAAGCCATTGCTGGAAGGTGAAAATAAAATGCAAAGTCTCTTTTCATCAATATGAAACATCCCTGCTCATGCAAAGACCAGTCCCTGCAGCCTCTGCTCATGTGAAAGGTGTATACTCACACCCAGGTTTGCAAGTACTGAAGCATTAAGCACGTAAAAATAATGATGACTTTTCTGTGTGCTCAGAGAAACAAAATTGAGGCACCTTGTAATTTCAGCACAGGGTGAAAGTAGTACTTTTTTAGAACTGTGAAATGTAAGAGAAACATGGCATTTGCAGGCGGGAGAACAGTGGGGGCCCCCATCCTGGGGGGGCCTGGGTGCTGCCATTGGAGCCCTGCTTGCGCTGCAGCACACTCCCTGTGCTCCTGCAAAAATAACACTCCAATGCTAATTTTAGCATCAGCTATAATATGAAGCAATTCAAGGCATCCACAGTGTATTTCATGAGGACAGTATTTCTCTTTTGCTTATGTAGTTCCCAGGCTGTAGTGTCATTCTGTTCACCAATCTTAAACAAACACCACCCTTGAGATTTCCTAAATAGTTCAAAGTGGTGTCTAGGGAAACATTAGAAACATAGATATGGAAAGCCTGAATATGCTTCAGATGAAACCACTTTGAATGTCCATTTTTGTGCAAGTTCTGTGCTGGAAGATAGTATAAAGCAAGAGGTTTTTAAGATAAACTTGTCAGGAATGATGCTATAATAGCAAAGTTTTCTAAATATTTATTCCTTTTCACAAGCCCTTCGCTCATCATTTCATTCAATCTTTAATGCAAGAAATGTTTGAGGAGGAAGAATTAATGGTCATGAACTTTTCAGTCCCCTTGCAGTTCTGACTGGAATTTTTTTTATATGTTGTTCTCCTGCTTATTTATTATAAGGAGCTCATACAAATACATTCACTGCAGAAGCCAATATACAAGAGGCAGTACTCCAAAAGTCAGTGTTTGACAGCAGAGGCCACAGTCATCATAGTTATTTTCTATTCTAAATACAGGGAGGAACTGAAGTAACTGGGATGTGCTAGTTTGCAAACACTAACACCATCTCATCAATGGATAATCACTGTTTACATGTGCTGGATATCAGTGCTTGTAAACTCCTGTAACACCTGACCCTTACTCTGAGCAAATATAAGAAGGCAGCTCATATTTTTGAAAGCAGCAGCAGAAGATACTACATGGACATAGATCATACATGGGACAATACCTCCTGATTCCCACTCCTCATTTTTCTCTTTAAAAAAAAGTCTTGGAACATTCTCTGGCCTTATTCTTCACTGTCACCATCCATCTCTAGTTTCAGGGATGTCACAGGTCATGATTAAAATAGCTGCCACTTTCCTATCCCTTTTGTGATATTTTTGCAATGTGGGATAAAGCTGTCTCTCATGTACCCACATGGGGGAAATCCAAACATCTCCCTCTGCCTTAATGTCCTCCCCCAGCTGCCACACAACTTGCTGGAAGCTGGAGGAATATTCTGAGGAATTATTACCACAAGTCTGGTTTTATTCTTGTTCTCTTTGTAAATGTGGCCCACTTTTGGAGACAGGGCACTTGGCTAGCAGGAGTTCTGGACTGACCTGGTTTGGTTAGTCTTAGTTTTTCATGACAAGGTCATTACATAGCACAATGACAATCAGTCCTGTGCTCAGGGCCTTGAAGGTTTGGGCAATTCTCCTGTGACCTTTTCTGTGATTCCTATAGCTTGGAAAAGATGCTAGACTCAAAGAAAGAGATTAACATTGCTTCTCTTCAATGTGCTCAGAGCTACAAAACCTTCTCCAGTCCTTAATCAACAAATGCCTACTGATACCCATTGGAACATCCACCAGCCTCAGTGAAGTTTAGCCCAGAGACGGAATCATGGACCACATCTGGCCAGTGCAACCAGCAGGATATTACGCTCACAGTAGGTCACATAGACGATGTATGTCCCAAGTGCAGCTCACCAGTTGCTTTAGGACACTCAGCTTACCAGGAAATCTTGTCCAGAATATGGATGTTTTGGCCGGATAGTCAGGATGCTGGGGAGCAGGATGGTCTGAACAGGCTGCCACTCAGCCATAGGGACACAGTCGGCACGTGAACAAGATGAAAATGTGGCCAGAAAAGATCAAGAAAACAAAAAGTCTGCTCTGCCTGGGGGATGGGGTTTGGGACAAGAAGCAGGTGACCCATCTGTCCTGCCAATGCCTCTCAAGACTGTTCCCTGTCTTCTGTTCTCTCTCATTCCTGGTCCCAGCTCCTAGTTGACTTTCAGTCACATTCCAGGCCTGCCTGCTTGCTTAACCATCCCCAATCTACTATTACTAATGTTTTTATTGGCCAAAGACCTAAAGTCTGGCTCCCAACTACACTGCTGTTGCTTTGCCTTGTGGTCTGCCCTTTCCTTCCTGTGCTCCATTTGTTAGGATCCTTTGCTGGAGCAGCAGCAGAGGCAGAGGGCTGCCTGCCCTGCGTGTGGCGTCGGGGAGCTGTTCTGGGTGGAGACAGGGATGGCTCCCAGCCAGCATCCCCAGGCCAGGGCAGGCAGCCTGGCAGACAGGATATAATGGGCAGAGCTCAGCATGGGCAGCAGGACACAGGCTGCAGCCAAGAGGCAAAATGCCAAATTTCAGCAGTGGCAAGACGAAAGGACTTCCTCAGCATCTAGGCAGGAGCTGCTGCCATCCAGAAAAACACCAGACCAAAACTGGGCATGGGGCACATGTTTCACCCCATTATCCCCTATTTTGTTTCTGACTCATTCAGTCTTCTCCAGTTAAAGCAGCTAGTTGTCCTACCAAGCTGACCCTATTATAGTGGCTTTAACAAGGGCCGTAGATGTGACGGCACTAGAAGAAAATGATACAAATGTTTTGGAATAACCCCAGCAGCTGAGGGAATTTGCCAAACAGAAAACAGAAGGGGTCTGCCCAGTCAGTTTAGTGTTTGTTGCGTGATTTCCACAGGTTAAAACTGATTTGAACACATCTTTCAGAGAAAGAGCCATCCCTCTGCCCTGATAGTTAACCATAACCACCAAGTACAGGGCTTGCTGGCATCTAGAATGAATTTAGAGTTCCTTTGGCCCCAGAACCTTCTGGATGTCAGTGAGAAAACTGACAGGTCCAGACATGCAGCTTCATGCAAGTGTACTGCTTGTCCCTCCAATGAGTGTGTATGTTTTGGAAGACAGTATATAAACTGAAAACTGTCCAATGTAAATGGTCTTCCTTAGCAGTAGAAGAAAAACTTGCAGAAGCTAGGTATGTTACACAAGGAAGTTCTCTAGATTCCTCCAGTATTAATAACATTGAATTATAATATTAGTGCAAGCATATAAATCTAAATTTTATACACTAAACATTTACAGGACGCTAATCAGTCTCCAGTGCATCTGACTCCATTTCAAAAGTGTAACTGCTAGATTAGTGAGTGTACTGTAGGTTCTCCTGTGGCAGGAGGAGCAGTTTTTGCCGCTGTGTCTTATGCAGAGCCTGATCTTGTGGATATGCTTTATGTGTGCTCTGACTCTTCTTTGCAGTAACAGCAGATGAACTTATGTTTGTATGACCCAATGGCATATTAGTGGGACATTGGGATTAAGCTATTTAGACTTCCCAAGGCTGAGTTATTTTGACCCTAATGCAGAATGGGAACTTGAGGATCCCTGGGAGCATGGTTTTTCATCTTGAACATAAGGCACCCATAAGTCTAGGCAGGTTCTGAGGCAAGGCTTCTGAAGCTAACAAATCTCAAATGTGTGATGTCCAGTGGTATGTACAGTTTCGTGCCTATGGCCTTACCAGCTGCTTGCCTCACACCCCTGCAGCTTATAAGGTCTGTAATATAAATGTGCAAATGGTAGGATTTGGCAAAGAGTCAGCATAAAAAAGGAGGTAAAAAATCTTCATGGGCAAGTGTGTTAAAAGAGAAAATAGAAGTTTTGAAATCAAAGCAAATCCATTTGTCCTCTTGTTTCTGCTCTCTAAGAAGAAGTGAAAGTGTTACAGCATAAAGAAGACTGCTGCCACTGGTGCATTTAGCATCAGAAAATAATGAAACTCTTGTAAAAACCTGTCCTGAAGAACCTGAAGCCAGGGGCTGCAGAAGGCAATGAAGGGTGGCTTACTGGAGAAGGACCTGTGTCCTGAGAAGTGAACCTGCTGTTACAGAGTACTCAGATGTGATACAAAAATAGCACACACATCATGCTTGTGTATAAGTTGCATGCAAAAGATTGCTTTTGAACAGAAAGCTTCCCCTCTACAGGAAGCATCTGGAACTAAGTCTGTGTTGCAGTCTAAAAGATTGTTACTTAAAACACTACAGAGAAGAATGAGTGCAAAGCTTTTTGCAAGTATGTGAGGAGAAATCTAGACCTCCACAACCAACCAAGTGGGAAAAGATGTAGGTTCTAAACCTCTCTGAAGATCTCAGTAATTTGGCAGCTGTGTCTTTTGATCAAATGAAAGTGGATCTAGAGTATACAGCAGACTGATTTCTGCCCCATTCGCCCCAAGAGAGTACAAAAAGTCAATGGGTAGGACCAGGGAAAGTTCAGATCAGCCAGCAGGATCTCTGTGCTGGTCCCTCCACTCATGGAAGCAGAGACCTGCCCCACTGCTGTTCCATGACTAGGAGAACTGGCTCGTGCAAGGTTGTGCATAATGCTGATGTGCTCGTCCTTTGCCTACCCATCTCTATCCCAGCTGAGTCAAAGGAATGTTCTTTAACATTTGTTCAGATGTTGAAAAAGAAAGTTATTGTACACCAATTTAGTTTGTAGCACATTATTGAATGCATGACTAAGAATGTAATGCTGATACCAGTACTAAAGCCTTATATATATCATATATAGAAGAACTACATAAGAAGTAGAGATTTTTTCCAGTGCAGCTAACTGTTTTACTTCCCACATAATAAAAATAAAAAGTGGGAGACTTGCAACAGAATCTTTTCAATCTGTGATGCTGCTATGGGATGTGTTATCTAAAATATTCATACAGAGAAGGGTAGCCAAGGCATGTGAGCATCTCTCACCATGTTGTGAAGGCTCTGATTAAGCACTTGTCAAATGTTAACATTACATAGAATACTTTAAAAATCAGTGAAGAAGCCAGAACATGTTAGACCCGTTTACCACAGCCTAATCAACCAAGCAAGCTCAGACCATTAAACTAATTACGAGTAGCTGAAATAATTAAGGATTCCCTTCTCACGTGATATTGCTGGAATTCTCTGTTACAGAACAACTGCATAGTAAACACTAAGCATGTGCTCAGACAGTTGCGGGATTTGATAAACAGCCCTTGTTTCTGAGAAACTTTGGTAGCCTTTGTGCCAACAGTCAATGACAAATAATACAATCAAGCAACATATGTTCAGAGGGGTTTTCATGGGAAGATCACTTCAGTGGGGAGGAGGAGATAAAAGAGAACTTGATAACTGGCACTTGAGAGTGGCTCTATAAAACTGTGGTATTCATTTCCAGACAAATGTTCTCTCTATCCTGTTTGCACAGAGCAAAAGTAACCCCTGATGACTGATTACATTAACTGGATGTTATATTAACTGGATGTCTGCATTCCACAGATCTTTCCTGAGGATTTATACCATACCAGGTCATTTCTCATATTCATGGTTAATCTAGAATAAAGTCAGAAAACAACTTAACTTTTTCTGACAAACATCCAAAAAATTTTATGGTCATACCAGTTGCAGCTTTCTGGGTAAATTGATCCTCATTCATCATAGCTCTGTACACAGATACAGATACACATATTTTTGAGCTCGCAATCAACTCAAACATTAATACGCAAGCTTAGTCGGGACTGAAATTAGACATGTTAAATTCCTCATTGTAAACACTGCATTTGCGTCTTATATTTAAAATACAGTTCTGATTTCATCTCATTAATTCTTTTCTGATGCTAATTTTAACCCATTATTTATTACACATTCCATTTTTTTCTGAGAGCACAGCATCAAACTTTAGAATTAAAAGCAGGTGCAGGTGCAAGACTGGCCAGGGCCTAGTTTCAAACCATTAAATGTCTGCTAACATTCTTGACATATTAATTAAGGTCGAATTTCTGGGAAAGCTGCAGGAATCTCTGACCTGAACTTAAATGCTTTTCAAAACAATCCATTCTTATTATTTATGCAAATCTGCTCTAACACTACTGTGGACAGTGTAAACTATCAGTCCAAATATCAGAGTCACTGCATGCTGCTTCAACCATAGAGAATGTGTTTTTGCTGGGGAAAATACTGTAAATTTAAAATGACTGAGAAGGGAATGTTTCAGCTGCAAGCAGAGCTTTCTTCTAATCTCTCCTAGGCCCCTCTCCCTAGGCTTCTCTGAAGTGCAGGGCCACCCCAGACAGACGCGGGGCTACATCCCCAATCCCAGAACACACCCCATGCCAAGCAGGGCTAGTACAGGAGCACAAACAACATTATATCATCAAAGCCTGAGTCTTCTGTGAAAATGATGCCTGACCATCATTTTCACGAGGGTCAGTAACCTCTGTGGGAATGATGGAAGTTAATTTTTTCCCTCCCTTTCCGCAATTACTGTCCTGCTAATCATTAAATCAATCCCTGGGAAAAAGATGAGGCTTCAATCCCTAGGGGCTGAGGTGAATCTACAGCCATTTTCTGGGCGATGCTGCTTTAGATGGGATTAAAATGATAGATTTTCAGGAGAAAACATAAAGCTCATTTTGGTCTTGGTAGTGCTTTTTTGTTAACTGCACATGACAGACTAAGACAGAAACATTTAAATCCAGAAAGCAGTCATGTAACAATGATTTTCAACCTCTTTTCTCTCGGGTTGGCAATTATTGATACAGCCCAGCACAGTTCAGTGGATATCAAGCATTCCAGATACCATGATCAGAAAAACTCTGAATTCAGGAATTAAGATGTTAAAAAGCATACAGGGTTCATATGTCAGTGAAAGGACCACATTTTATAGTTTTTTGCAAGATGGGGGTTTTGTTGGGCTTTGGGGGTTTTGTTTTGTTTTCTTTTGAAAAATGACCTGACAGGAAATATAAACAGGCATTTGCAGAACTGCATTAAAATTCCTCTTTATCTTTCATCACATTTTCTAGCAGCTATGTTTTATTATAAACGGTATAAGTGAGGTTGGGGAAACAATACAGATGAGTATGAACCCATGAAAGATTGATTGTTATGAGGAGCTGTTACAGGAGACTGACTTTTTTCCTTTTGCCTTCTTCTGCACATATGGGCTCTTTCCCTCAGAAAAAGGGCATTCCATCCCAATTTTGCTATGACAAGTAAACCTTAGTTTATTTTAGAGACCATTAGTGTCTTCATTCTTTAAAAACTTCCATGTTTATATTTTGCATGTTTGTTTATAATGGACTTCTTACCACTTTATGCCAACATACATCCTTCATACATCTTTAAAAATTTTCCACATTCACACAAATCCTGGAGAAGTTAGACATCAATCTTAGGACTACGTGGGAAGTGGGAAAAAATGAGAAAAACTGGAATAAGAGAATAAGTGGATTGCCACTGAGTTTCTTGTGATTCCTGGCTTTCCAGTGTAAAATGGTATTTAATTCCACACATGAGTGTGCACATGTATGTAAATGTAGGATGTATAAAGAGAGAGAGATGCTTTTATTCCTTGTGCACTTCTTCCTGGCAGGCCTATTGCTACAGAATAAGCCAATGTGTGTGTGAGGCTTTATTTCTTTAGCAAGACAAACCTCAGCTGAAGGGTATTCAACAGATGTCATGGACACTTGTCAATTACATTTCACTTATTTATAATCAATTTCTTTTCCCTTAGTCTCTCTTCACCTGTCATCTCTAATCATCTGCCAAACCTCTTTCACTGATGCTACTTCAGCTTGGATGATGATCTATTTCAGAGAGTTTTTAAAAATTTTTCATACATAAGGCTTTTATATTTTTTTTCTTGCATGGCAAATTAAGAGATGCTTTATATTTTTCACATCTCACAAATGGGTCTGATTATTTTTATATGACTTCACCCTATGAACAATTCAAACAAAATACCTGTGCAGACCCCTTAGTACAGTGAAACATTTTGAATGTGAAGTTCATACATGTGATACCAGAATATATTTCTTGACCTACAAAGACTTAGCCTGGAACTGACAGTAAAATAATTTAAAGTAATTTGAAACTAAAGTTTTAGATTCTGCTCTATTATTTTTGTTTGAGACAGGAAAAAAGATTCTCCTCTGATTTTAAATGCATATGTTTTTGATTCCATATGATAGCAATGATATCCTGTCTTGTAAGCACAAATAGTTCAGTGTAAGAAAGGAAAGATGCAAATACTGGCACTACATACATCAGCATTTGCATTGAGAGGTCAGTTGAAAGAACCTTGAAGATGTGATCCTTAAAGTCTGACTGTCTTCACTTTGCATGCAGATAATTTACTGGCACTGATGCTAGCCACACAGTAGATTGAGGAATGTGTTACACAAAGTTTCCTTAAACATTTGTTTGTTGACATGCGCTACGAGGTCAGCCATGGGGTGATCTGTCCCAGAGCTCGCTGAAGCTCAATAGCCCTGGAGCAGAGATGCTCTCAGTCAGACAATGGAGCTAGCTCATGGCAGGCAGAATTTGCAGCTGTCAATACTGGTTGCACAGAGCAGAAATATTGTCTTTTCAGCCTGGAGAAGAGGAGACTGAGGGGAGACCTCATTGCAGTTACAACTCCCTTGTTGGGGGAAGAGGAGGGGCAGGCACTGATCTCTTCACTCTCATGACCAGTGACAGGACCCAAGGGAATGGCCTGAAGCTGTGTCAGGGGAGGTTTAGGTTGGATATCAGGAGAAGGTTCTTCACCCAGAGGGTGGCTGGGCACTGGAACAGGCTCCCCAGGGAAGTGGTCACAGCACCAAGCCTGACAGAGTTCAGGAAGTGTTTGGACAATGCACTCAGGCTCTTGGGGTTGGTGCTGTGCTGGGCCAGGAGATGGGCTCAGTGATCCTTGTAGGTCCCTTCCACATCAGCATATTCTGTGATTCTATGAAAAACAACCAACTAATAATAGTGCATTCCTTACACCTGAAAGCTCTATTCTGGGGCTAAACCTGCCCAGACAGAAGGAAAAGTAATACACTGAGGATCTTTTTCGGAATTAAATCAGTATTTATGAGACAATAAAGAGCTAAATACTAATACTAATACTAATACTAATATTCTATGCTCTTTTTCTTCTGGAGGCTTTGTGAGTGCAAGCATCGTGCTGGCCCTAAAAGAATAATAGTAGTAATAAT
>WEIT01030348.1:246-26080 GCA_013389985.1 Dryoscopus gambensis
AAAACTTGAGATGTATGTCAGGCAGGAAATCTCCAGCAGAACTGTGACAGAAATGTCATTTTATAAGGCATTAGAGAGATTTGATTTGGAAAATTGAGAACAATTCTTATCACTTAGGTTAAAAAAATGGCTTGCAGGCAATATGGACATCTTTGTTTTTAAAAGGAGGGCAAAAGAATTGAGCTGCCAAAATGAAGATGAAGTGTTCCTGTGGTTATAACTGAAGCTGCTCTGGGCTGCTGTTCATCTTGGGGTTGCAGCATTAAAGCACTGTGAAAGAACTGTCCTCTACTAAACTCGGCAGCATCGCCAGCCAAGCCAGAAAACACCGTATACAGAGATGTGAGCTACATACAAATACATCTTGCCAGTATTTTTTTGAGTTATAGTGGGTATCTATATCACTGGCTATAATTACTGTTCCCTTCTAAATCTCTGATTTACCTTCAACCATTTATTTGATGTAATCAGTCCTTAAATAAATGCAATTTGCTTCATTATTTTTTCATGCAACTGAATATGCACAAAATAGGTTCACACACAGACCAGAATATGCAATAGCTCTGCGTTGGGAGACTTGGCATTGGCAGGACTTTAAAACTGTTCAATACTCAGTAGCGCCTTTTTATGACAAAAAGAACATGATGTGAGTCTTGAAGACTTCTAAAAAGCCTAAATTTTTCTGAACAAAGACAAAATTTGAAAAAATGCTGCAAGTCTCTTAAACTTTCCAGTTCTTAGCTTCCTTATCACTTAAATGGAGTTACAATTTATGACAAATTTTCTGGCTCCAGTAAGTCTTCACTTGTACTCAGAATTAGACAGGTTCTGAACAAGACCCATTGATTAATGTTTCAAGAAAAGAAATAATTGCCAAGTATTATTAATTTAATTTCTCTACAGTATTTATAGACATTTTTTATAATTCTGAATCAGAATCTCTTTTCATATAGAAAAGCNCTTGTTCATTGAGCATTTATCTTTCTACTAGACAAGAATATAAAGTAAAAAGAAACTCAGAAAAGCCAGAGGCACAAGCAGAACTTCTTATCACAACAAATGATCCAACTACGTGTGAGATGCTAGTTCTGAAAATCAATGAATAGTGAAAATATCTTTTAAGAAGATTGCAACACTTAATATTAAGTTTTCTTATCTTCCTAAGGACCAAATCCTGGCTCTTGGTAAAATCACTGAGAGTTTTGTTAATGCCTCTAATGAGAGCATGACCAAACCTCAAGAGCCTAATTTGAAAACGTATTAGCTTTCCTGAACGTTGCCATGAACAGGTTCAAATTAGTTGCATCACACTGTGGAATAAAAATCAGTGCTTGCTTTTGTCTCTTTGTGTCTGTGCATGCATGTATGAAGGAACATTCATTTCTATGAAATATAATATGTTTTCAGTGCAAAAAGCTGACATTTTGAACAGCAAGGCTCAGCAATCAGTTAAGCTCTCATTTGACATCTGATAGCTTTTTGTCAGTTTTAGCAGACAAAAGTTCCATAGAGCAGTTTATTGTTTCTGTTACACAAAATTAGCATTTGTAGAAGCTGTGCTTTTGGTGTGGTATATCTGATTTTATGGGAGGAGGATGTGTGGATTCTGTTCTTGTTGCTTCTCTGTTTATGCATGGATAATATATCTGAAAAGCTACCAAATTCAAAGAACTAACTTCATATAATTGCATACATATGGGACAATAAACTACTTGCTTTATTTTCAGTAGGCTCTTTGAGAACTTTGAGAATTAATTGGAAAAAAGACTTTTCAGTGAAGACAGCATTGCTTGAAGCCATGGAGGAATCACAGAGGTGCTTCTTGGTGTGAACTGCTGTAGAATCAAAACTCTATTTAATGTGCCTGATGTTATATAAGCAAGATTTATTTTAGAAAGGCTACAATGTTTCAATATGCAGTACAACATATGGGAGATACAGAACGATTAAACAGGGATCACTATTTTGTAAACAAGCTGTGAGTATCATTACAGCCTTTGAAGAAATTAAAAGGTTATAGTTCTCTACAGAGTTTTAGGGAGGATGTTACGTAAGTGCTTGGTGCTTTCACTCTGTTTTTCAGTCTGTGTATCTCCTCTCTTGCTGCATCTGCACAGAACTGATTGGAATATGAGCTGATTTTTTATGCTTTCACTCTTTTATAGCTGTAACAGGGTCTCTGTGGATGGGTGCACGCTGCAGTTCAGGGGTCTGGGTAAAAGGTTGTTCCTGGCATAAGAACCATGAAATGGGCATGGATGTATGTAATTGGTTAGTTTGCACTCATAAAAATGCAAGTCAGAAACTGCTCTGGTTTATCCATCATTCTTTGTCCTCAGAGAGGCTTTTTATCATTTGTAACTTCCTCCTGAGGAGTGCCCCATATGCATTTCGTAACCACATACCCTGAAGCAAAGAGAGATGCCCAAGAAAGGATGGGAATCTTGAGAAATGCTGAATAGCTCCAAGCTTTCCAGGAACTCTTTTTTCTATGTGGGGAAATGTTGCAGGTTTTTAGGGTTGTTTTCTTTCACCAGAACAACATCCACACCCTACTGTGCATTTCTGAAGCTGAATATCAGGATATCTAAGTGGGGCTGCACTGCTGCAGACAGTAGATGTGTGTGTGAGGAGCTCAGTGTGCTGTTGCTAAAGGAGGGTTGGATTACAATCTGGCTGGTGATCCACTGTATAAAAGAACTGTTTGCCATGTACAATATGCTTGTTTCTGGAAGCTTAGTTGCCAGTGGAAATCAGAGATCAGAAACTGTCATTTTGAAAGAACAGAGGGTAACTGAAATCTACCTGAGGCTGGTTCACTTGAGGATTATGTGCTTCCACTCCTTCAGCAGCTTAATTCCCAGTGCACCAGGCTGAAATGCCACATTACTGCTCGTGTCAGTGGGAATTATGTGTGCAGCAACGAGAAGTCAGTGTTACAAACATGGCTTTTCAGTGTGGGCTTCTGCTTTTTGGTTTTTAAACCTTATTTTGTATCCATGGACAAAGTTAAAATTTGTTCTGCATGAGTTTCAAAAGCGAGGAAGTAATATCTGGAAGCAAAGGCGACATACGAAGAGCCAGGAAATTGCAGTTCTATCCTGGCTCTGTCACTGATTTACTGCTGTGTGACTTTAGAGAAGACATCCAGCATGAGATTCAAGTGAGTGCATTCACCTGAATCAGTGATCCTAACTCCCAGTACAGAGTGAACTAGTACAGGCACTGGGTTTAGGGCATAATTCATTTGACCCTAAAGCAGATATTTGAATCCTACTGATTTCTCACAGAAATAAAAGGGTGCTTTAGCATTAGTCTAGAGGTGTTTAAAGGTATGTGAGAGAGTCACATCTCAGCTCATACATAGTACATGACATTCGCACAACACGTATGATCAGTGTCAGATTCACTGAAGATCTGCTTGGTTAAATCCAAGAATTTTTCAAAAGGAAAAAGAACATTGCATTCTTAATTTTCCAGAGCTTGGCCAGTGCTGTAGCATATTTCTGTAGTAAAAATGACTAACACTGCAGAAATAGTGATTTTATTTTATTGAGAGGCAATCATTGGACACTTATATTCTTTATCATCAAGGGCATTAAGTAGTCAATTTTATTAATGCACAATAGATGTAACCTGCCACCAAACTGGAATAGTTACATTTTGCATTCATTTTGTCCAGCTAAATAAGATTTATGGGAACAGAGAATCATGGATCAGATGTTTACAGTATTGAATATGGACAGATTATGAAAACAATTTCCAAACTGATTAACAAATGAATGCAATAGGATGAGTAATATTTTATGAGTGTCTATGGTTTCAGAATACAGTTCTCAAATTCCTGGCATCCCCAGTTGTTCTGGGGAAAATTGCTTAGAAAAAATAGGAACTATAAGTCAAGGCTCAGGTCTTCCAGAGATTCATCTGATTGCATGTCTTGTATTGGTGAAATCCACTGTGGCACAGCCTGTCCCATAAGGTTTGTGCAATGAAAATAAGAAAAGTTTCCACAATCTCATAATTTCCCAAATTTATAGGGACTTTAC
Source organism: Dryoscopus gambensis (assembly GCA_013389985.1). Taxonomy (NCBI): domain Eukaryota; kingdom Metazoa; phylum Chordata; class Aves; order Passeriformes; family Malaconotidae; genus Dryoscopus; species Dryoscopus gambensis. The sequence continues at coordinate 4,296 of WEIT01030348.1, forward strand.
CAATTGTGTGGCATATGAATATTCAGGGCTCTTCCCCAGTGTGTCAGAACATGCTATGAATAATTTATAGCTGTAGACTGAAGTCTTGTCCTTTCAGCTTTGGAAATGTATGCATCAACACAGACATCTCCATTTCCTCCTATTGAAACTCTATCTTAAATATTCTTTGTTTTAAATTGCCAGCTTTGCTGAGGAGGCCCAGGACACCAACATATACATGCACTTGGTGATGTTATAATTGTGATTGTCAAAAGGAAATTCAATGCCTCATGTAAGTGGTTATCTGCAAAACCAGAATCCTTCCTATACTTGGTCCCTGCAGCAGAGAGTAACAAAGATGTTATTTATCCAACACACAGAAACTGGGTTCTAAAGCACATTAAGCAACACAGGAAATATTGTTGCTTTCTAGATGAAGTTTCTACAATTGATTCTCTCCCATCAGACATGAACTGGACTGTTTTATTCCATTTTTTTCTATAGTTCTAGACACATGTTTCTGTTTCAAACATAGAAATTCCTGTCTCAAGACAGTATTTAAGTGGGAGGTATTTGTATACTTGTATGTCTGAAAATAGATTGGTGCCATGCTTTACAACTGAGCTTTAATTGTAATAGGCAACTGTGAGACTAAGATTCTAGTAAGGTCCTACTGAGAATAGTCCTTGCCTTTCCTTTGTTCCTAGAGAATTATATGCATTGCACCATATTTTATTCTGCATTTAATGTTGGAGCTAGTGACATTTCATTTCAAAAGAAATTGTCGTAGAATTGTTTACAAGGAAAAATAGTTTTTAGGAGAGAACTAGAAGAATGACCCAGGAGTTTTCTTCTTTAATAAATGTAACATAAGCATTGTTACAATAATTTCCAGTGTGCATAAATTACCTGAGCATCTGTGGACTATTTTCTTTTCTGGTTATCTCACCTGCATTTCCAGTTGCAATGTTGTATTTAACAGGACTGTGGTTTTTTTTCAATTCATGCAGGAACCTGATAGGCATTGCTGGGATCATATTCTGATACTAGAAAAGAACAAAATCATCTCAACAGACTAGTAAATATTTGTTTAGTTGAAGACACAAATGCTGATTCCAGATGGCTTAAAGGCAGTCCATTTTCATTTAAAAAATAAATAGGTTGAATGACAATTAAGCCTTTATGGTATTATTCAGGGCAGTGAGAGTGTGAATAGAGTCTAACCTGAAAGTTCAGGACCCATGAGTCAATTAAAATTAAAACTGGAATGTTTTGTGTCGACATTGTTGGGCTGCTGTTGCAGGATGAGTGGCTGTGCAGTGTGCACAGACGGGGACTGACACAGGTGCTGGCTCTGCCTGGGTCAGGACATGGCAGGAGGAGGCAGAGCAGCCATGGCCAAGCCAGCCCACCTGGATTTCAGGAGGGGAAATCCATCTTATCAAAACTTCCCCCGGGGAGTGTGTTCAACCCCAGCTCAGGGTACATGGAGAGAAAAGTGCCCACAGTGAGGGCCCGCGAGGCTTGTTCTGCCAGGTTGTTCCCCTGGGGATCACCCAAACTGGGAGAGAGCAGGTGCAGCTGCAGCCCTCAGGGAGGATTTCTGTGGATGTTGCTGGACTTCTCCCTCTGAGAACAGGGCAGCAAGGAGAAGTCCTGTATCAATCAGCCCAGGAGGAGCAGCTCCAGCTGCCACGCGCTACTGTGCAAACCGAGGCTTCAGCCTGAGCAAGTTCTGTTGCTTCCCTGTCCTTCTCTATCCCACTGACCAGCCTGTTCCTATGGAGAAGCCGGGATGGGCAGGGCAGATGTGCCTCAGCCACACATCTTGGCTTGTGCTAAAGAACAGAGGAAGTCGCTGGAGTGGGGAGATACATAATCTTGGAGGTTTTGGAACAATTTTACCAGAACTGAGAAAGGAGAACAAGGCTTGTGTGGGAAAGCTCTGACACATATCCAATTTGAGATGTCTGGAGGATCACAGCAGCTTCCTTTGGATTTACCCACGGAATCTGAAGATTGGCTTGGTGTTTTCTGCTACGTGCATGTTCCATTTTTATCTTTCTGCTCTCTGCCTAGGAACTTTTTTCTACTATATACTCCCTTTTCTCACTGTTTCTCCTCAGGTTTGCAGTTTTTCCATTTTGAAGTGCTAAATAAGGACAAAAATGCTGCAGTATAATTTGTATTTATGAAACTGCTGCTGTGTGAGGGGCTCAGTGTTCTGCACAAGGATAAGTAACAAACAGTTTGATGAAGAGGAGGACATCAGTGTTTAATCTCTGACATTAGGAAACTATTGCAGTCTGACTTGTGTATTAGCCAACCTGAAGCCCTAGGAAATTATAAAGGAAATATAAATGAGAATTCTGTACTTAATGGACTTGGTCATTATTGCTTCCAAATTGATTATTGGCTCACCAGTTGAGATTGACTGCATTTCAGTCACTGGAATACCATACATCTGACAGAGAAAGAAAATTGAGATCAAACCACTCTCAAACTTGCGAAAACCTGCACAGAAAAGTTTTCTTTATACTGTTGCACAAAAATACCTTTCTGGGCAACCTGTAATGTGGTTCTGAGGCAGGTGTTACCTGAGTGAGGAGAAAAAAAGAAATACTGCATGCTTAAATGTTCACTTTCCTTCCATTTCATCATTTGAATAGGGTAATTTAGGTTAAAAATTCTGTGTAAACAAGAGGCCGCATGCAATCAGAAAAGGGTTCCCTGTGTGAGATTTTCTGTAGGCTGCAGATTAGTTTGCCAGTTCTCAGCTGGGTGTTTTTGAGCAGGATCAGAACTGCCATCTTTTGCAGCCCATGACATTTGCAGTGCCTGTGCCTGTGTGGTTTGGGCTGTGGGAGGTTCCCTGTTGGCAGCAGGAGCAGCCAGCAGGGCTGGGAGCATCTGCAGGAGGGTGGGCAAGGCTGGCGAGCAACAGCCTGCTCCAAGTCAGATCATCCCAACAGGGAAAGGCTGCTCTGAGTCAGATTCAAACCACAGGAGGCAGTGCCTTCCCGCAGGACCCTTCCTTACCAGCCTGCTTAGATGATGCTCAAATACAGAACTTCTGCCCTCAGACTACCTCTCTTTCCAGAAGGGTACGTGCTTCTTTGATATCTTGTTATCTAATACCCAATCTTTTATTCTGGTCTCTGTAGTTTACAGAGCAATCACATTTTAAGGCAAAGTTGTTTACTTAATTTGTTGTAATATTGACAGTGTCTGGATAAAAGTGACACGATTTCTAAATAAGTTATGTAACTGCAAGGTTTTTGTTTCAAATTCCAGTATCTTAGAGATACTGACTTTTTCTGAAACAATTGTATTTATGCTTTCAATAGAGACTAGGTGCTCTGTGTGCTCTGAACCTCAGCCAGGACCCAGTAGATTCTGTTAAGAAGAAGGATCTTTTTTCTTCCCTTGAATTTATTTCTGATGTGATGGATCACCGTAGCAGAATGATTTCTCTATCTTTTCGCTTTATTTGCTGCAAGACATGTGTAAGAGACAGAGGGCAGGGCAAGGAGAAAACCTTAAAAGTGGATGAAAATAGACTTGAAACTTCAACAAGGGCATGACCAGGCCAAAAGCAGTTGAATAAAATATATGAGTGAGTAGGTGCAACTGGAGCAAGTTACCACAGGTCAGTTTTCATTTCAGTATGTGACAAATTACTGCAGTTGGAGTGATAGCCCCAGAAACTTCCCTTCCTTCAAGTTCCTCTACCAACACGTTTCTTTGCATTGGTCCAGTGTGATCCAAAACTAGGCAGAACTCAAGCATTTTATTTCTGTCCTATGGAAAGAATGTTTATTTCCCTTACGTCTGCCACAGTCATATACATCACTTAAAACCTCTAGATTTGTCAGCACCCAGTAACATTTACCTTTTGCTGGTATGACTGAATGGAGCTGTTCAGTGTTCTGCAGGTGTAGCTGAAAGCAGAATTTGCCCATTGGACTTCTTGGTCCCCCACAGGTGTCCTTGTATGGCAGGAAAGAAGATCAAAATGGTGGAATGAAGCCTGTCTGTCAAATTAATGACACAAGATATCCACGCTTGCGAACCAGACCTTAAGCTCTCATCCTCTTTACTGCTGATCTCTTAATTTATGATAGTTTGACAGATGGAAAGGTCACTGTGCAGGTTTTATTTAAGAGATTCGTGCCATGGTAGCTTTTCTGCCAAGGGTAATAAGTTGTATTAAGGAATTTGCCAGAAAGAACAAATCTGTTTTATTTATAATTAGCTGAGTTCTAATTATTTCTCCTAAATGGGCAGTCAGATAATAATGTGTAAACATGAAGTAAGCACAGAACTGCAATTACTACACCGTGGATATTTTCCCCCAAGCTGTGTAATACTTTCAGGCTTTACCATGGTACAGAGCAAAACCACTCGAATTGGGCAGACCACAAACCTGTCCAAATTTTGAATCATCCACTTTTCCCTGTCATGCAAAAAATGAAGGGTTCCTTTTCCACACTAATTTACCTCAAGCACTTTGTGTCATGGGAAATGGATTACCAGTGCACAGATCTGGTACTAATAACTGTGAAAAACCCCCGGAGTTTTATCTTCAGCTCTTGGTAGGTTTAATAGACCAAAGCACAAGCAAAACATAATAAATATCAGAAAAGAGGTTTCTGGTTAAAGAAAACTGACTGAAACACCTCATGTACTTAGTGAAGTTTGGCAAAAAATATTGCATTGGAAAATTGATGAACATTTGAAAAACTGATATCAGCTGTAATTGATTCCTCCTGAAGCCTGGCCTCAGTGATTACAGGTGCGACAGTCCGTGCTGCCAGCAGTGAGATGACTTTGTGGGTTGCTCATGCACTCTCTCCTTGCTGCTAGAAATGGACAAAGCTGGCTGTCTTCTCTGGATTTCCCATGAATAGAATGTAAAGTTTGTCACTAACCTTTTGCAGTAGATTTTAGTGGTAGAAGATTAAATGAAAAGAGTCAAAAACATCCTTAATGGGGCTGCCCAAAAAAATTGTGCGTGGACACAGCAGAGGTACCTTGGCCAGAAACTCTTTCTCTTCCTATGTGCAAAAGAGTGAGGCAGGCAGCAGCAGCTGGAGAGGATCCAAGGGTGCACAGTGCCAGACAAATGAAGAGGATCGCTGAGGGATCGAATGAAGGCTGCTCGTTGTGGGAATTGTGTGAGAGCCACTCTCTATTCCTTCAGCAGTTGCTTCCAGAGCCTCAGGTAGAAATATTCTCACAGGCAGAGCTGAGAAATACTTTCTCTTGTTCACCAGCTCTCAGGTGCTTCAGTGCAACCCTCACATGCAGACTCACCAAACAGACTTCTAAAGGCCTTTCCAGTGCAGTGAAATTTCCTTTATGGAGGTTCTTGAAACCAACCTTCTTTTAGTTCTTGTAACTGAGAAAAAGAGACAGCTACATGCATTTAAATTCCTGTTGTAAGGGGTGGAAAGTTTGCAAATGGTAGAACCATATTAATTTCAATACAATCATTTATACTGTAATAATGACATAAATAAGCCTCTTCAAAGGATTTAGGGCAGGTAGCTGGAAAAACATTCTGTCATCTACCTTTGATGAGAGCTTCAAGGCAAATAATAAATGAGCAGACGAAGCTTTCTGTGGAAAGTAGTGTTTTCAAACATATCCAAATAACTTCTTCAGCTCCTGATAGCGGGCTGCTAAAAGCAAAAGCAAATCATTAAAAATAGAGAAGGTACTTCCAGATTAATAGGTCTGGCTACAAACACCCTAAAATTTCCCTTGAGAATTGCCAATGGATAAATTAATGGCTCCATTTCCAGTGAATTATCATCAGACTTACTTCAGAAGCAGTGAAAATAAAAATAAAAACCAGAAGAATGTAATTCCTTGTCTTTGTTTTTCTTTCTCTCTCTCTTTTCTTTCTTTCTTTCTTTCTTTCTTTCTTTCTTTCTTTCTTTCTTTCTCTCTTTCTCTCTTTCTCTCTTTCTCTCTTTCTCTCTCTCTTTCTTTCTCCAAGTGTGTTTGCAAATTAATGATGGACTAGTAAGAAGCAGAAAGAAAGACAGATAGAAAATATAAGTGAAGGAAAATAAATACGTTTACTTTGATGAACTCATGACTCTACACAAAAAAATCAGTAGGATTTGAAGGAAATCCTGAGGTATACATGAAAGAGGTCTGATATGTCTTGAGTTACAGAAAGGGGAAACAACTCTCTTGTCAATAACAGCCAGATTGTGAGATGATTTAGGATAAGATATCCCTACTGGGTACCGCAGCGTACAGTGCTGCAGTGATTCAAGCTGTGCTGTACAATCTTTGCTGTAGCTTTAGGCAGACTTTCAGACATCCAAATAATAACAGCCAGAGGTTATCCAAGCCCAGGAATAGCTTTAAAACTACTCTTATTTTCTGTCTGAGAGGTGGCACGGTTTTAATTCCTGAAACCTGGGGAAGGATTCAGGAAAGACCAAGCCAAGGAAATTTTTCAGTAGAGGATATTTTAATCACTAGCTGTAAAGCTCTAACATATCACTTCCTAGAGGCATTTAATAAAAACAAACAACCTACTTATGAGTGTAGAAGATGTATTTACAAGAGATGAAGGGAAGTCATGGTTTGGACCATTGCTGCTTTTTAATGTATCACATTCAGTTCAGCAGCCCATGAACTAATTACTCTAGTAATGATGTTGTGAAAATGAACAGGATGTTAATTATGGACAGTTAGTCAAATTCAAAAGGGTCAGAATGGGAAAATGACCACAGGGAAGTGCAAATCCATTTAGGCTGAAAAATCAGCCAAGAAAATAAAATTATTCTTGAGACAGCACCATATTTTAAGAACTTCAGGAACTTCATTGCAAGGGAATAACCCCAACATGTAAAATCAGGTATGTGACTGTCTTTCTGATTCAGGTCTTGAAGAAGTACAGTGTAGAGATATAATCAAAATATTTAGATTTCAGCTGGTACAGGAAGAGCTGTTTAATCATGGGAACTGTGCTGATAACAGGTGAAAGGTTTTCAGAAGAGGAGTGTTCCAAAGGGCAGTAATTGCTGTCATTACAAAATATTATCCTGAACCTTGTATTTGTATTCCAGAAGTCTCTTTTTGGAGGGAAGTGATGGGGCTGTTTTATAGAAAAGTGAAATCAAGTTTTTGATTTGAGCTGATTGTGAGAGAGACTGCGAGAGGAAATTTTTCCTGCGTGACTTTTTAGCTCTGTCTCCAATCAGCGGATACTATTCTCCTGCTTTGGAAATTGTTGTTATTATATATAATAGAACATGCCCTTACCTGAGTTCTGCTTCTGTGGTTTCAGACTTCTTCTGCTGGATTCACAGGAGTAAATTAGAACTGTATTTGCAACAGTGTATTTTAGATCTGTATTCATACAGTTGGTATGCTGAGTAAAATCCATGCTCAATTAAAACTAGAGAGACTTTTGCCAGTACTTTTAATTGATTCAGGATCCTGTCCCCGGTTACTTCTGTAGAACTGCTCAGAATATCCAGATGATCCAAGTTCTTTTTTGTTGTGGAACTGAAAGCCAAACAGGTCATCCATTTCAGGACTAAGGAAATGTGTTCTCCTTACTAAAGTATGGTTTCCCATTCTATGGATGGCTCTATTTGAATACAGAGAGCTTTTTTTCATTTTGTCATTGAGATGGGTTTATTTGCAATTTGGGTTCACATGGGGTTGCTCTACGCCCCTGAAAATTCCTGTGAATGATTGCATCCATCAGTTGAGAAGTTATATATTTCCTGGAAGAAACATTTGCAAGAAAGATTAACCAGTTGAAAAGAGTTTTGTTATTTTTTCCCCCTTTTATGAACCTTCATTTTATGAACAAGACTTTTAGACTTAGATATTCCTGAAAAATTACAATCTACTCCTTAAGATACCAAATGTCATTTGGTTCAATTTAGTTAAAACACTGATTTATGTTCTGAAAATGACTCATTTTCCATTTAGCTACAGAATACTTCACTTTCCACTTCAAAGAGAAGAAATAGTTCACAGTAAATATTATCTTCCCTTTAAATTTTTTTATTGATAACATGTCTTGAATACAAGGACTGTGCAGTTATTTAATCCATTTTCTGAACGAGGTCTATCTTGTAGACATATCTGCACAATGTACATCATAAAAATGTTAAACTCAGTGAGAGTTTATACAGCATATAAAATACAGTGGCCTTTTAATGGCTGACTTTGAATCTACAATCAGCCAAAACGTTATTAGCTATCTCAAAGTCTAGGACATGTAGCTGATGAAAAGCTGAAGAAAGGAATGAAATTTGAAGAATTATTTGATTATCTTTTATTAGCTTTGATAGATTATTTTCCTGTAGAGTTTAAAATTTAGGGGGGGAAAAATCCTATATTTGAGTTGTGAAACAGTATTTTCCTTGCTCCTCTGACATTTTTTTTCTTATAATTAGTAAGAGACAGGCAACCAAACACCCAGATTTTTAATTTTAATTTGTAGTCCAGTCAGACCTTCCCCTTCTTGTATCTAACTGTTTTCTCCCTCTCTTATTTTGTTGTTTTCGGGGTTTGGTTTTGGCTTTTTTTTTTTNATATGTTTTTATTCTCCTGTTGTTTGTTTATTAAAATCTCTGCTTAAGGCAGGGAATGCTGTTTAGCTGCACTGCGTACTGGCCCAGCCTCCTCAGATCCTGACTGCTGCGGTCTCAGATGTTAAGCATCCCATTCTGTAGGTTCTTTCCACACCCCTGTTGACGTGGGGGATGCTGTCATTGCTCATGGAATGCAAACCCATCTGCTTCGTCTGGGGACACAACACTTAACCAGGCACCCATTTGTTTCTGCTTGTTTTGGTTTCTCTGTGCTATGATCTACTGGTACTTGTGCAAAAGCTCTGATCACTGGATTTGTTCATGGAGAAATACGCAGAGAGCTTGTGCTCTGATATTTTGCAAGAGTCACCTACATATATCAGAGAATCATAGAATAGCTCAAGCTGGATGGGGCCCATAGAGATCAATTTATCACAAGGATATATTGTTGCTGGTTTATTGCCTGTGTGTGCTTTCTTAACAATGCACTTAATTGTATGACTTCAAAATGTATTGTACATTCTTGATGGGAAATTGAACATTGTGAATATAAATTTCTAGATGGATTTAAAACAATAGATATATTTCATTACTTATTTGAATTCTACCCAGGCAATTAGTGTATAGAAAATCATTCAGAGTCCTTTGTAACATGAATTTTGGGAGTCTGGCTCAGCTCTCACAAACGCCTCGTTTGGAGAACCTCACTGGTGCTGGATTCTCCAGCTCACTGGCTCAGCAGGGAGGTCAGGTGGGCACTCAGCATCTCTCACCGCATCTGTATCTCACAGACTTTGCAAAGACAGGACACAATGAAAACTGACTGAACCTGATCCTGCTGTTCATAGGAACCCCAGCACCCTCTTCACTGTCTGTTTTTCTTTCTATTCTAAATCATGTTGGAGTTTGATTTGCATGCTGATGACTAACTCAGCTGAAAAGTTCATTAGCTTATAAGAACAGAAAATCACACCAGATTGTTTAACTCAATTAATCAGAAGTAACTCTCACAACAGATTGAACAGTATTAGAACAAAAAAGGGTGTCCTCCCTGCATGTATCTCTCCTGCAGTGCAGCATGCAGATGGTCATCTTTAAATCTCAATTCTTCAACTCTCGGAGAGTCCAAAATGAAGACCCAGGCTTTGCAGTCACTATGGTCAGGGCGTGGCAGCTGCCAAGGTGGAGCCCATGGGTCTTCCCAAGCCCTGAAGGAGGGAGCTAAGAACTGAGTGAGAAACATCTTCAGTGCTGTGCTCTGGAACTCATAGCATTTGAAAAACAGTTGCTTTATGCAAGAGGTAAAGTGTTCTTCATTTATGAAAGAGTGGATTTCACCCAGCAGAATTCTTGTGGATTTCTCTTACTCCCTTCCTTCCTCCTCCCTCACCTCCCTGCAAAATCGGTTCCAAAGAGGAAGAGCAGATCTCTGCATGACATAGCTGGGTATTTTCCTTTTCTTTCAGAATTGCCCATCTCCTTCTTTATTCACGGATAGGTATCAAAGACCTTTGTTCAGTAACTGTGGCCACCGAACCCTGGTGGATATTTTGCACATTCTAGTATAAGCAACACAAGTGCTAGATGTTCTCACCAGGCAGGTGAAGGCGTTCTGTGCACTGAGATCTCTTCTGTGCCTAAGTCGGGTGCTCTGAGGATATTTCACAAAAGAGAGAGGGATACAGAGCAGGGAAAAACCTTGTTCTGTTTAGCTGTGACACTTCACACACACCAAGTGAGGTCCCATTTCTCCTCTTCCCTGGCATTTGTGGCAGAAGCTCTGAATGAGAGTTGCTACAGTTTGATGCAGAAACATTTTGCTGGGGAAATAGGTGCTGTGATCTCTGTTTAAATTTAGTATTATGGCTGTATGCCCTTGGCTGCTCCTCTGGCAGTCGTTGAGGCTTAGCTGATTGATTTCTCAACTGGTGAGCAGGCGTCTCTAGAGAAGACATTGATTTCTGTAAAGCTGGTCACATTATGTCCTAGGATAATAAGCAGCTTAATTCAGGTTTTCAGAGGTATTTATGAATGAAGCTGGGGTCTGTGTCACCACAGCCCCCTGCTATCAGTTGTCTTGTACAGAGGGCAAATAGCTCACCTTCCTTTTTCTCTTCAGTATTTTGACATATCTTGCAAAAACAGGCATTGTTATCTGGAGTCATAGAGAATTTTTATTCTTAGTCTAGCTTTCTATGCAGCCCCTCCTTTTTTCCTTCTCCCTGCTCCTCCCCTCCTTCTTCCCTCTGTGTTGGTGTGCCTGGACATGCATGAATGTGTGTAAATGAGAGGGCACGACAGGGATGACAGATAATGAAGTAATTGCTGTCTTTGCCCTTCCGTCCCCTTTGTCCTCTCTTCTCCAAACATTTTCTAAAAAAGCATTAACATGTGACAATGTACATTTATTCTCTCATCCTGCCTGTTCAGTGAAGCCTTTGGGGGGTGTTTAATTTTCTTGTTTTGATGTACAGATTTTCTTGTATTCTGTATCTTACTGCTCCAGAAGGCAGCACTAGAGCAATCCATGATTTCTCTGAGCAGAGGGGAGCAGGGTTGATCAGTGCCCTGACATTGATACAATTTGGTTTTAAGGGCAGACCTCCTGAGTCCTTGTGTATATTAAAATAATTCTCCTTTAGTATCATTTCAGACTCAGCTTCTTTTTCTAATATGTGTCTCGGATCAGTGGCCAGAATGAGGAAGAGATGGAACAACAATGGAATGAAGTTGCATTTCCTTTGAATTTTTCACAGTGGACTGCTTTCAAAAGAAAGCTAATAGAAGGGAAATACAGCTGCAGATGATGACAAAGGAAATCAGATTTGTTAAAACACAGCTGGAAACAATGCTGGAGATGAAGACAGTGCTTTGAAATAATTTTTATGGTCAGTAGCTGCATAAGAACTTTCCAAATAAATTCAATTTTCTCTCAGGCTGAAATGCTTTGTGCAGTACCTTTTGGGAACATTTGCAATATGTCTGGAGACTGATGCAATTGTTAATAATACTGTTGCCTTCTGCTTCTTGTTTTATAAAAGAACCCCCACATGTTGTTCTTATAGTAATCTGAAAAAGTAAAGAGTCTCCACTTGTCCTCAGACTTTCTTTTCTAACCAATCATATCAAATTCCTCTCTTTGGATTGATTTTATTTTTCTGCATGGCTCTTCATAGGCCTGATCTTATGATATCTACAAACAAGTAACTCAAGGCTACTCCCTTTACAGTGCAAGGGAGAGAGACTCAGAGTCCTACCCGGGCTGAAATTTCCTTTGGTCAACCAAAATATTTTTTTTCCTTATGTACCATGGTTTTGTCTTGGTGAAAAAAAAGTTCAAATTTTGATTGCTTTTTATTAAATTGAAATTACTGACTGCCAAGAATTTCAGGAAACTTTGTAGCTGACTGGGAAATATGCAAAAGCAAAGGTAGAGTTGTAAACTTTATTTTAAGTCTCAAAACTTTTTCATTCCAAGGGACTTTGTGTGCTAGGAACATAAGCAGTCCTCAACACAAACCTGGATTGGAAGTATCTCACACCCCAGAGTGCTGTGTTTGCTTAAGGACTCCCAGGACTCAGTTACTGATTTCTTAGGTTTTTTCAGTTTCATGTTGGTGAATGGATCAGGAGTGGATGCTGCCCAAATAAATGGAGACGGATCAGTGGGGCTGTGGTCATTTCTGTACCACACACTAAGGAGCTTATTCCTCACTGGCTAATCCTAATGAGGGAGAATAAAATGCTGCTAAGGCTGAGAGGAAATCTCTTTGTAGAATAAACCTCTGATGCTGCCGTTTGCATGGCAGTGACAGGGACATAGTTTGATGAACTGGTAATGGGCTGGAATCTATAAATTCCTGATGTCTAGTGCCACCTGCAACACCAAGAAGAAACATAATCTTGGTCAGGTACCTTGGTTTCCTTCATCTCAGTCTCCCAATTTGTAAGTGATAAAGTTGTCTCATTTCTCCTGATGGAGCCCTTGTGCAAAGGGAAGTAAGTTGGGTGAAAAGAAGGAGCAAAGCCCTGTTGCTTGTTCTGAAATGTATTACAGATGAGACCAGGCAGCAATGTGTTATCTGAAAGGCTTTTATTCCTTGCTACCTCAGGGACAATTGAGCTTTAACACATGCATGGCTGATCTTGACAGCATGTCTCTTTATCTGTTAAGTATCATTTACCCTGCGTGCTGGCTGAGAACTGTATTCAGGGGAGCGCAGTTTCATTGCCAGAGCGTTGATCAAAAGGATTTTCTTTTAATGCAAACAGACAAGGTACAGACTATACATGAATGTAAAATGGAGTTCTAGAACACTGAAGGACTTATTTTCTGTTAGAAGGTAAATTTGTTTCATTAATGAAGTGGCGAAGGATGTTTGAATTCTACTTTGTACAACTTCAGTGGGGGCAGTGCAGTAACCAGACACCTCGATGTGTGTGGAACCTGCCTATGTCAGTGAATCATTAAAAAGTCATAAGCATTTGACACTGAATTATTTGACTACAGTGACAAGTCATTAAACCCCAGTCCTGCAAATTATTGCTTGATTTTTTTCCTCCTAAAGATAGGTGATGACCCTCTAGAGGGAAAAGATGCTTTGTTTTTGGTCCTGGCACTAGAGCTGGCTCTAGGGAGAGCTGGGCTTGGCTCCTGCTCCTGCCACAAACTATGAATGATCTAAACAACACCTGTACTTCAGTTTACTATTAAGTGAGAAGAATAGCATGGCTTTCTCCCCCTCTTTTGCATTCTGGGAGAAATAACTGTAATTTTTTTGCTCAGTGTCTTGGCCAAAATGGGGTTTTTGGGGGGTGCACACAGGAACCACAATGAAAAAAATGGAGCAATAGTAACTGAATGAAAAATTTCATGATTTGCACCATGAATTTTCATGAAAATAAGAAAAACTTATTTTGTCTGAGAAAGTTCTTTGTAATCAGATGTAATTACCTGCAAGGACTAATGAACTCACATGCTTTCTCGAACATTAAGATCTGAACTGCTTTTTCTGCTCTTCAGAATGAGAACATTTCCGTGCTTTATTACTCATTTTTAGGGAGAATATACCTTAGAGTACAGACTGTGGTCTGTATTGCTGCGGTAGTCACAAGATTGTTAATCAGTCTTACTAATTTGTTTTTGTAAAAATATTAGTTTACATTACTACTAAACTTACTTACTTAACTTAGTGTAATAATAGTGGGAAACATTGCCAGCTTGTGCTATTCATTAGGAAAAATGACTTCTATCCAGTGTAATCCAGGGTGATACTTTCACAAGGCTCTTGTTAAAATTATGTTAAAATTTATGTTTTAAATGTGGTTGCAGAGCGTCTTCACACTTGCAGATGCATGGACACATCACAGCATTTGAACTCACCTGATCTGCTCCCAGGCAGGGATAACCAGCCAAGGGTTCCCTGTGCAAACGGAGCTGTCCTGCCTCCAGTGCTACAACAAACAAGTTCAGAGCTGCCTCCCATCACAGTGTGGGCACACCTTTGGAAAACCAGCACAGAATCTTTCCAGGTCGCTTAACAAAACAGTGTTCTTGCTGTTCAGAGGTGTAAAATATGGTCTCCAAAACTTTCAAACTTTTTGGGGGGTGTGGGTTTTGATAGGCAGAAAAGTTTTCTACCACTTCTATATAAGGACAGGATGCTGCATTCCCCTGTAAAATTCATTCCTTGGCTGAGGTTGCTGGATAGTGTCAGTGGGTAAGACAAGGCAATCAGCTGCCTGACAACTGTAGAGAAGCCACTGTATTTGTGACATCAAATACACATTTTGATGACTTCAAAATTTGGCAACTTTGTCAAGTCGTGGCAAAGCTGATCTTGCACTCCATGCCATATCACAATACTTAATTCCTGAGATACTAAGGCTTGGTTAAAAGAATTCTCTGTGTAACTGTCTTTTTTCATTCTTTGATGCTGATCCTCTGTCTTGCCACTGATATTAAAGCAATATTTTGCATACTTAATTATTATTTCAATTAATGTAACTTAAAAGTCTATGCCAACTTTTTTTGTTTTCCAGATACCTTCCAAATAGCTGAGGGATGTCACCTTCACATAAACCTTCCCTGAATTCAGGAAAGAGAAATTAGCTTTTCTATCTGAACTCTGAGTGGTAAGAGTCTTCACTTCTTGATGTTCTTATTATGCTGGGAAATCAACTCCTGAAATCAGAACACCTCATTTATCTCAAAAAATTAGATTGGTTTTGGCACAACCCAGTGAAGAACATCTGTGGCTACACACAATATGCTATTATGGTATCAAACAAATGAGAGGATTCTACATGGTATTTAATTTGAGAGATGCCTGTACTGCAGTTATAATAAAGTAAAAGTTTTTGGTAGTTTTGAGTACATGATGTACTTAACTCTTTTGCTGTAGCATCTGTAAAGCCCAAACAAGAGAAATTATTCTGTGAAGGTTGGAGAGCTTCTTGTATTTGTGTTACCTCTGTATATCTGAGCATTTCTTCCTCTGGAGTATTTGAATCTATTTTAAAAATGAAATTATTTGATTTGGAGCTGGTTCAAGTCCTCCACAAAGGCCCAGTACTAGATCTGTTTCATATCACTTCCTTCTGAAGTACAGATGATCTTACTTGAGGTGCAAGAAATTTCATCTCTCTCTCTTTTGTCTGGTAAAACATGAAACAGGGGAGAGGATCATGGATTGATGGAGATTACTTAATCCTTTGCAGCACTCTGTCAGTGTTAGGACTTTAATAGAGTAATTTCTGAAGGGTATCATCAGAGGATGGTGTTCAATATTTCATGGTCAGGGAAGTAATCTGAAACCCAGGAGACTCAGGCACTTGCACTGTTTAAAGTCCTTGGACTTCTGTGACTGCTTTCAGAGGCAATTTAGGGACAACCTATTATTGTATTAAAAGAATGCACAAAGGCTTCAAGTTTTTTGGGATGCAATAGCCAGTTAAAAGAAACATGGAATGAAGAGAAGAAAATATGAAGAGTCCTTTATTCATCCCATGGTGGCTGGGTGGCTGTCTCACGCTGTGGGATGACCAGGAATACTTAAGTGAAGGTGAAAAATAACTGGTGGCATTAAAAATTACTGGAGGCGAATGGGAAAGATAGGAGTATAGAGAAATGCTTTTAATTATGGTCACATTAAAGTATAGTAAAATTAAATGGCCTGGGTTGAACTTTGGTGACAGTTTCTGGCAAAAGTACTGAAGCAAGTTTATAGAAATAGAGGTCAAGGAGCTTTGGTTACATCTTATGCAAGAGTGAATAGAAAATATGAACCTGTGACCTACTAAACCAAGTGGATTAGGTAATATATATCTATATCTGGTAGCTTAATTGGTGGCTTGGAAAAGATATATGGCATTTTTGGAAATTCAGTTTAAAGTGCACCTGGAATTGAAGCTAAGCAGTAAAGTACAGAACAAGAAGGGATAATAATGTTTTTAACTATGCTACTGAAAGTTCACTGTGATTTTTGGGAAATAGACCATGAGATGACTGAAAATAGGTACCATATTCTTTCAGCTTCAGACATTGGTAGCTACTGAGCCCTCCCTAGGCAAAGAATGTTGTCAGAAATCTGTGATTAAAATCAATTACTGCCTAGGCAGCTTACCATCTGGAGGAGGGAAAGTCTTTCATTCTCCTAACTTGTGCATCTCATTTTTGAGTGGTGAAAAACTCAGGCAATCCACTGTGTTCAGTAACTCAGCTGCTTCCATCTGGCTCTATTTTCAGTTATTTTCAAAGATATGTAGTCAAAGCCTTTTTTCCCCACATTTTTCTGAAATATCATTAAATTGTCTTTGGTAGCCAGTTCCTTCTGCACTTTTTAAAAAAGATTTTTGATGAAGGATAAAAAATTTTGCATTGATAATTTGCAAAATCTTTGACTTAAAATGCCTGCCATGTTGTATTTTCTCCAGGTCGATCAGTTAAGTCTTTCATGTTTAGAAGGTTTGATTCAGATGGAAGAGGAAAGGACATCCAGAACATGTAAACCAAAATTGTATCACACATTTATGTCATCCTGATGAATTGCTTTGAAATAGCCTCCAGTATGATTTCCACAAAATGTATTTCCAGAAGTTTTTTTCTTTTAAATGTCACAATCTTCTCCAGTCTGGAGAGATAACTGAATCATACCTGTTATTTATGGTCAATTTTCTCTTCTTGACTTCTTTCTGAGTTGAATTCAGACAAACTAAATTATCTTTTGGGATTTCAGGTGTTCATAATTGTTGTTGACCATAACTGTTGTTGACCATGATGCTTGTTAATTGCATAATAATTTACATAGATTTTCTGAAATTGTAGAGCGTCACTTCCTGGCATCTGAGCAGGTAGGTTGATAGGTACCTATCTGCTTATAGAAAAGCTTCATTTAAGTAGTAATCCTAAATCCAATTCTCTAGCAAGATTTTCATATTAGAATTTCCTTGTGAATGATTAGGAGATGATAGTTGGTCTTCTTAGATGTTGTGTCTGCTAGTGATGTGTAAATTATCCCATGTGGCATAGACTGATTTTTAGTTGACGTAGAGCTATGAGCTGAATGCCTACCCCTTTGTTTTCAGCATTTAAAGTGGAAACTCTCAGTATACTTTCTAGGTCCTACCACTCTCGTGTCTATCGGGACTGAAACCATGGCATCAGTGCCAATAAATCTCTTTCCCAGAAGGGTGGGATTGAAGTAGTTCACCTGTATTCTCATGGCTTTGTAAAGGCAGTATCTCAATTGTCTGTGGGATGGAACCCTCAGGGATTTGTTTTTCTCCTTTCTTAAAAGCACCTGAGACTTGCGGCCACATTCCCAAACAGAAAACAATAAGGGTTGTGCCTGAAGTTCGGCTTCAAGTCTGTCTATGCTGATGTTTGAATCCCTGTGCTGGTGAAGCTGAAGGTGGATTGTCACCCATTTCCCAGATAATATTCCGTAGCCTGGTGCACACTGACAGGAATTTTATTCATTGAGGTAGGTGAGAACAAGCAGGGTTGTGAGCAGAGTAGGAAAGAACGGCTCAAATGAGCAGGGAAAGGGCTCTGTGGTGCGAGAGCTGTCCCCAGCCATGAGCCTTTACCCTTCCCTTCTATGCAGGGGACTGAGGAGCAGCAGGGAGCCCTATTCCATCGCTGTGTGGGGGCTACTTTAGCCTCATAAATGCATAAATACCAGATTGCTGTTCCCCTGCAAGAGGTGGGCAAGCAAGCATCTGAAAAACACCGAGTTATTTTTCCTGATGTTATTTTCCATCCTTCTTTGTAGATTTATTTGCTGGTTTTTCTGTATTTGCTTGTCTGAGCCACAGCAAAAAGGAAAGGGAAGCAAGCTGCCAGGGCAACAGCCAAAACTGTTTTCCACTAAAAGTAGGGAATGACTGAGAAAGGTAATGAGATCATATTTTGATTCCGTATTTTCTCCAGCTGTGTTGCATTAACCTGTTAATATTCATTTTTATTTACCTGTTAGTTAAAGGGCTGATGTGTTAATCAGAGTAACTTTATGGACAGTGCTTTCAGCTTAGAGTTTGCACAGCGTGCTGTGTTGAAAGTGCAGAGATTGCCTTGCAGCAACTGTTCTTGAAAAATATTTCCAATTATTGTTACCAAGAGCAAACAAGCTCTGATGGGCTAATGGTGTGAGATGAACTAGTCTGAGTTATGAACACCTCTCAAGAAAAAAGCAGATCCTGATAGCACTATACTTTAATAAAAATACTTTCCTTCCACTGTCAAAATGAATTCCCTCTAGTTTTATAATTTTATTGCACATTTCTTACCAGCTGAGAGAATATCAGTGTTCTGCCAAATTCAGCTTTAGCAAGGCCATCACTTCCAAACTTGTTATATTGTATATTAATAAATGGTGGTAATAGAAGATATGTGGATTGAATAAACAAGCTGTTTGTAAACCTCAGGAAATTTTCAATTAAAACATTTCATCCTCAGGGTACACAAACAGCTATCTTTCTAAAGACATGGGTATGAGAAACATGGGTTTAATATTTTAAAATTCACACATCTTTATCCCTTGTGGTTACAAAGGATCTCCTTTATGAAAAAAAATGGAGCTTTCTTTCTGTCAGCAAAAGATATTTTCATTGTAAAAGGCAGTAGTGAAATAAAAGGAAAGAAAAAGAAAACAAGATGAGCGTAGGGAGATATTGGCACTGTTTTCATCGATACATCAGCTATTTGTGGCTGTTAATCAGATGTATTTACTTTATTGATCAAATGGAACGCTCCCACTGTTTGTGTGTATGTATGATGGTAATGATGCTGCAGCTGCAGGTGAATGAGTTGGGCTCTAGTCCAAATCTGTAGTGTGGAGCATGAAAAAATCCACCTGGATTATTAACACTTCATTTGAGCTTGCAACGTAGGGGTTAGATTTTAGTTTGCATGTTAATAGTAAATTCATTTAGCCTCTGAGATACCATAAATATGCCACACTTTGAGGATGGCAATGGTCTGTTGAAAGATCTTTGCTCAGCATTAATTTGATATGAATTTGAGGTAATAAAGCTGAACACTGCAGTTTGGTGTGACACATTCCAGGCTTGGAGCACTGCCACACAAAGGTGTCCAAGTCATCAAGACCAATTCTATCTGCCAAAGCAGCTGTGTTGCCACCAGACTTGTTCTGGCTTGCACCACCCAACACAGGAGT
The DNA here is from genome assembly GCA_013389985.1 of Dryoscopus gambensis. Taxonomy (NCBI): domain Eukaryota; kingdom Metazoa; phylum Chordata; class Aves; order Passeriformes; family Malaconotidae; genus Dryoscopus; species Dryoscopus gambensis. The sequence continues at coordinate 23,530 of WEIT01030348.1, forward strand.
TTCTGTCACAGACTTTCCATGTGGGGGTTGACTTCGTGCACCTTTCCTTGCAGCATCTTTCACAAATGAGCAGGATTCTCACGTAGTTGTGTTTCGTGATTTGCATTTTCACCAGAGTGACAAGGATAACAAGCCTCTATTAGGTTTATGAAATGTGAAATCACCCAGTGTGCCAAGTTGCCCAGAGAAGTGGGGATGCTCCATACCTTTCCATAGGTTCTCAAATGGCTGTTTCTGTCATTTTGTGTGTCTTTTTAGCTGCATTTGCTCCAGCTATTGCAATGTGCAGGGTGCCCAAGCAAAAATGTCACTTTAGAGACAGCATGTTGGCTTGGTAACTTAATTTTAAAAGATAGAGATTTTTTTCTAAGCTTTCCTTACAAAAGAAAATTGGGCTGTTAAATTATTTTTTATACTTTTCTGGGAGCTTGAGGCTACAGTGGGTGACTTCTATGTTTAAACTTCCCTAGTCAGCACAGTCGCAGGTTCCTCCAATTGAAAACTGGTCAATTATCAGTTTCCCCAAGCAAGAAATACTCTACACCCAGCAAATCTGTCTGACTTGATTAGGAAAGCTGGAGTGAAGGCACTCCGCCTCTCTCTACCTAGGGCTAGGTGCTTCTCAATGTCCTTTCTAAGTTCTGCTTAAAACATCTTTTACTTCAGCTTGCCTAATTTCCCTGTTCCAATCAAAAACTGCGACCCTCTCCCTTCTGCCTCCTCACAGGAAGTGCACATGAAGTGTACTGAGTATGCCAACATTTTTTTCAAAAATTCTCTCATGAAGGATTTCATGCCTCTCTGTTTGTTGGGTTGGTTTTGGCACGGTTTTTCGTTATTATGTATAGAATTTGGAGCTCCAATACCGGAACTGATTCTGTGGAGAAGCACACCAGTGCCCATTTGCAGCCCCAGTAATTCCAAAGTATGGGATGGGATGCCAGGGGAAGGCTGGGTGAAAGGGCTTGGAGTTTAGTCACAGCCTTGAGATCATATAAAAAATATACAGGCTCCCAATGACCTAAGTATTATATTAGAAGATAATAAACCAGATATTAATTCTGTAAACAGAGAGAGATTAAATATCCTGGGTGAGACAGATTTAATAATGAGCTTGAAAAGGAATCAGACTCCCTGACCCCTGTCCTTGCAGTCTTGCTCTGAAGGTCAGAACCTGTTAATAGCAGCAGTTAAAAGTCTGTGTTGGACTATCTTTGAGCATTTCAGAGTACATCCCACCTCCTGCCCACCACTTCCGGGGTGCACCATGCACAGACCCTTCCTCAGCTGATTCCGGGGTCTGTGGGATTTACTCAGGTTGATGGATCAAGCATTCATATCCGGGTGCTGATTCTGGAGATTTTCCTAGACACATTTACTTACCTTTTGTTCATGGAGGATGCTGAAAAACATTAAGAATCATGAAGATTACAAGCATCTCTGTTTTTCATTTAATTGTAACTGCTGAGAGTTTATCAATTTTAGTTTAGAAACTTGTTCTAGGTGTAGTCTAAGATGCTGCTGGACAGCTTTACTTTGAATGAGTTAAAATCTTTACTAATGGCAGGAAGGTACTCCATGGTTGTGTTAAGTAGGTGCCATGTGGATAATATTTTTTCCTGATGTTTGGCTTAAATTTATTGGGTGAATGTGTACTATTACAGTGTCAAAACCCTTAGTTTTGACTGCTAAAGCACTTTTGCACTACCTTAATGAATGACTGGTAATACTTTAGTCATCAGACAACTACAAGAAAACTGACGCTGAGTTTCCACATATGCAAATAACATAAATTGACTCTTGGGTTTTTTTAAGACAAATGCAAAGTAAACAGTTGAAACAAAATTAAACTGCCATTCACCCTGCGTGCTCACAGTAACTTCTAGTGGTTGCAGTTAATGTGAATGTACATTTTTTTTGGTTCAATCATTATTTTTAACAGTGAAGCCTATCTAATCATTAGCTGGATCGTGAAGTCAATTCCTTTCATGTATTCAGTAGCTCATCTTGCCTAAATTGTTCCAGTTCCTCAGAGATAGTTTTTGAATATGCATGACATATTTCGGCATAATAACTAGGAAGTCATTTTATGTTGCATCTCATTAGCAAAATAAGTATCAAAACAGGTTTCCCTTCCCTTAGAGGAAGCTCTTCAATTAGCTCCAGAGAACAATTCACCTTCAGCTCCCTCACACATGTTAAAACCTATTCCAGAATCTTTGATCTTAAATACTGGACTGGACTCACTTTAGTTTCATTGCATATAATTTACTTTTCCTCCTCAAGGATCATAAAAGACCAGACCAGTTTGGGACTGAGTTCTAAGTTGGGTATAAACCAAAGTCTGACTCAAATAATTTGTTCTGTGCTTTGGCACAATGTTTTTGGGATTGACTCCTCATCTCCTGCTTTCAGTATCATGGAGCAAGGCCTCTGAGAGCATCTGGCTGCTCAGGTTGCCCCTTCCCATAAATCCAGGATTGAGAGATAAAATATATGTAGTGGAGAGCCCTCAAATCAGTGCTGCTCCTCCAACCCTTGTAAGAGACAG
>WEIT01030348.1:26095-42817 GCA_013389985.1 Dryoscopus gambensis
TGCTCCACAATTGTTTGATGTACCGCTTCTAAAGATGGCCTATAAAATAAATCATATTTGTGTGGCATCAAAATACAAGTCACATGTTAAACAAGTAAATCCTTGCATCCCAACTGGAATGACTTCATTCCCTGCTGCAGCAGAACACAACAACCCCTGAAATTTTTCTGTGTACCACATAACAGTTTAGGACAGGAAACAACTCAACTGTACATTCAAAACTAGAGGGAAAAGCTATGGAGGTAGTTTGTGGTGCTGTAATCCGGACATAGTTATTTTGTCTTTTGAGATCTTAGGACTATAGTCCCATGAGTGAATGACCATTATAACTACTGGCCTTTTTTTTGTTGCATTGGGGTTTTTCGATGTTTTCCCAGATGGCTGTATTTTCATGTGGATAGAAATTCTCAGTAGAATCCCTGGTCCCAGGGGGTGTGTCCCAGGAATAATGAAAGACAAGCTTGAATATCTATTGCTAGAGCCCTGCTCTTGGGCTCTAGTCTGGCTTTGAAGCACTCTCAGTAAACAATGATTTTCTATGAGGTTTTTACTGCATTTTTGTCATGGGGGTCATGAGAACCATGAGTCTGAAGAAACCTCAGAGTTTTTGTAATACATCCCATTGCTTACCTCGAGGCAGATCAATCTGTATTACAGAAATAAAATGCATGTCAGATTACTGGACTGGAAGACAAATCGTTGTTCTTTCACTCCGAGCTGTAACAGGCATGAAGCAATCTTGCAGATGCAGGACTCTGTTGTTTAGTAGTTATAATCATTTTTGACACAGCTTCCCTTCATTTGCCCTCATGTAATTTATTAGATGTGTTCATATTGAATACAAAGCCTTCCTGCAAAAAGAATCTGATGGAAACTCAAGATATGCTGCTGTGTCTACAGGACACTCAGTCTTTCGGGGGAAAAGGAGGATTATATGTCTGGTTTAAATTCTGACCTGACTTACAGTAAAAACTGCATATTTATAACTTACAGCTCTAAATACACCATATAAACATTTTTACTGTATTTTGTACATGTTTTGTGAAGAACAGATGTGGAATTACTGAGCCTTATGTACTGTGGGTTGTAGTGAAAAGTCAGGAAAATACAGGATGCTGTAGGAAAAAGATGTGTGATGTAAATGGAAACAAATTGCATCTCAGTGGGACGTGGCCTGGACAGAGCAATCATTCTTACTCCTCAAGTAATTTCCATTTCTCCAGGGAGCTGCTTTATAATTAATGTTCTCCATTTATGATACATTTATGTCTTCAAGAAAAAAATAAAAAATAGAAGTAGACATGTCCTTCATCAAGTCTCGCAGTGTGCAGGCCAGCAATTATTGTTATATAACTTGTATTGTGTGTAGTAGAAAGCTCCCATGCCGTGCTGAACACTGAAGGGTTGCTAATGCATTCACAGCACAAGTTAGGAAAAAATAATGCTGTTGAGTGGGGCTATGAAAAAAAATCCCTTTGACTCTCCAGCCCATCTGTACCGATGAGTGGGCTTGAGGCTTGGGGTTTGATGCTGTCATGCTTGCAGAAAGTGTAGATGTAACAGGAAGGAGCTCTTCTCTCCATCCTTCCGCCCCTGCACTGCTTGGGGAAAAGTTCAGGTCCTGTGCGGGAGGGCTGGGAGAGGTTCCTCTGAGGGTTTGGATCGATTCTCATCATTTTTATGAGTAAACCTGTCGGAACTGCTTCGCATCCAGGCTTTTTGGACCAAGCACCACAGTTTAATTCCTGATCCCTTCTTTGCTTAAACCCCAGGAGTGTTGCATCGCACTAGCTCTGAGCTTAGCTCCTGTGAAAAGACATTTCTGTGATGCTACTCATGCTTTAAATACATCATCTGTGAATGCACAGTGAACTCACAGCTGTTGAATGAAGCAAGTTACAAGTTAGAAATATTTTTTTCTGTTCATTAACTTGTTTAAAAGTTTTATTTTGATTAAAACCCCACAGTTTCAAGCAGCAGTTGTCACTTTCTTCACAAATCCATTTGAGGAATGCCTGACCTGGTTGACCTAGCTGCAGAACACTTGATATGGTGAAGTTTCTATTAGTAAAGGAATTTAGGCTCACCACCACTAAGATTGTGTGTAACTTAAAAGAGGAACTGATTTGAAGAAATAACAGCTTCTAGGGCAAAATTAGATCAAAACACTTCTTCATTATAGGAGAAAATCTGGATACCAGACAGACAGAAAAGTCTGATATGTGTGAGTAGTAGGTTAAGGTTGCTTGATCATAATTCAGTGAAATGCCCCAAACATTGCATTTCACTTACGTCCCTCCCAGCAAGCAGGACCTCAGTTTTATGCAAACAATAAGGAGAAAATGGGCCGTTTCTGTACTGGGATTTGAACTCCGCAAGTGCCAGGTTTGAACTGGTCAACCTCTCTCTTGTCTGTCTCCCATGGAACAGGTTCATTTTAACTGATCCATAGCATCAACAGTTCTAGTGCTGACCTGGCTCCTGACTTTAGGAATTTAAATTCTCAGAGCTCTGTGTCTCTCCTGATATTTGGTAGTTTTATTCTCATCTTGGCTTTTGCAGTCCAGTGGTTCCCTGGCCAAGCCAGCTTTTGCTGCATCACAGTTTGAAAAAGTGGCTAGTCTACATTTAAAGTATCAGATGCACACTAAAAAAAAGTAAATACATTGTTTGTGGGGGAAAGATTCACACTTTAAAATAAATCTTATCATTTTTTAAGGTCTGACTCACATTTTTAATGCTAGTGTTGGCAATAATGCTGTTTTTCTCCAGATGGTTCTTTTCAAAAGGAAAAAAACTAGCAGTACCCAGTGGGACACTTATCTTGAAATTCAAATAGCAATGGTAGATATGCAAAAGAAAGAAGATGAAAAGGAAGAGAATGCACAAATCAAAAAATGCCAAGACAGATGTTTAAAGCTGGATTATATCTTGTCTACTCAGGGATGTTCAATAAAATTAAACCAAATGAATTTGGATTTGAAATGCATTAGTGAAACCATAATAAATTGTTTTATGTACACCCAGTCAGAATTTAAATGGCCTCAATTTGCTTTAGTGTAATTCACTTTGAAGAGACTGAAACCAAGTTATGCCACCTCTATTTCTGTGGAAAAATCTATCCTCTTAGCAGAGCTAATTTGTGCAGTTTGCCTTAAATTGACACCTTTTTGGTTAATTCAGCTTCTTTTCCTGAGTGTCCTTGACATATCTGGGAGCTAACAAAGGGATGAATACTGTCAGATTCAAGAAGATTCTTCCTTCATTATGCTTACCTCTAAATTTTGCAGGTTCTTAATATACTCTATGGAACACATTACTTTCCTCCCGTGATGAAGTCAGTGAAAACTCAGCTGCAAATGGTCCGAATTAGATACATTGAGATGATGTGTTGGTGCAGATGTGCTCCAAGCCCCAGCTGAGGTGGCTGTGGAGTTCCACCTTGGGAGCCTGGAGCTGCCAGCCAAGTGCATCTCCCCTTCTCCAGCCGCCTGCATGGCAGAAACATGGGAAGAGAAGATGGACAGGAATTACACCAGCCAGTACCTGTGCCCATTTGCTGCATCTGAAACCAAGGTGGAAATTATCAATGCAAGCAGCAGTGGAACTGAAAAAACCGTGTAGAAATCAGAGATAGTAATTTTTGCACCCAGTTAATGCTAGCACACAGTGTTGAGCTGATGAGGGCTTTCTGCTTTCATGCTGCCTCCCGAAAGACAGGTCCAATTGGAGCTGCAATGCCACAGAGAGGTAACACCAGCTCCAGCACACAGCCTGCCAATGCAACAAAAGCCAAACAGATTTTTTCAACTAATTTTAAAAAGCAGTAAGTGGTTCTACCATATCCACTGTTTCTCATGTGCTGACAGGATTTCTGGTTTGGTGCTGGGGGATCTAAATGTGGATTCATGCACTGTCAGAATGAGACACCACAATTATCCTTATTAGGGTTTGTTGAAATGGAAAGCCTGGAAAATGAGCCCCTCTCTTTAAAGTGGCATGTGAGATTTGGATTTAATGATCCAGGATATAATCTTAATTCCTGCCACACATTTTAGTTGTGGTTTGGGTTGGTTTTATTTTTATATGCTCTAAGCTGCATTCTTTCACTTTGTGCAATCAGATGAAGATTTGTTGAGTTACAGAATAGAATATGCTGTCCATTATTTTAAATATCTGCACTAACTACTGTCTTCTTCATGTTTAAGAAGCACACATTTCATATCACTCGTATCATTTGCAAAATCATTACATAGCCTTTTGGTGACACAGGTCTTTAAAAGAGGACTTTCATTTTAATAAAATTTTTGTTAAAAGGAAGCAGGTTTTGAGCATCTGTGGTGGCTTTGAACAACATGAGAATCACGTAGCTCTCACAAGTATCTAAACCACCTTTAAATTACCCTGTAAGGGGACAGTCGATCTGGAGAAATTGTAGAAATCTAAACTGCTTTATAACATAAGTAGATCCCTATATGTGTGTATTCAGACAACAAGGTAGATTAATTTAATTGTATTTCCTCTGGTAGCACATGAGACATTTCAAAGCAGATGATTTTCACAGCCAAACATTTTCTATCTTAGCAAGTAACTAGAAAGCAAAAAGCTGCATAGAACCTTCAAATCTGGTTGTGGAAGGGCCTGAAGTTTAATACATATTAATCCTTGGAATACAAGCCTTCCCGTCCTTAATACCAAACAGATTTTCTTATAGCTGCACTCCCATTTGCCACATGTCACGCCTAGAAGTGTGAAAGAATCAAAAGTGTGACTTGATCCCCATCAGATAGTACTTGGGTAAAATGTATTATATTTAGAAAGCAACTTATATCACTTATACACCATTTGAAATGATTCTTTGTGTATTTTCAGTGTAAGCTGTGTTTTGGACTAGCAGTTCTCACGACGTGTTCCTTTGCTCCCATTCACCAGGCAGAATATATGGAACACTCGAGCAGCTCCCAACAAGCCCGGATGAATAGCTCTGAGCTATCTATATTTTCGTGGGAGTGGGGTTGGGGTTATGGCATTTTCACTAGTGATTAAATGTCTTCTAAACCTATTCACGTTGCAGAGCTATAAATTATGGATTTTTCGCATTAATGAAAAGAGCCCTTGGAGCCCTCTGGAGTGCACAGTTCTATTTTTACATTTCACTATCGGAGAATGAGGAAAGATAGGCCAATGTGTTTCTTTTTTTAAAATGGCAGGAACAGAAATTCGGCCTGTTCTGGCCTTCATTCAAGTGCCAGCATTGTTGCCCATTGTGGGGGACACACTCAGAGTTCGTATTTGCTACGTCATTTCATCAGGGGGATTTTTGTCACTCACTTTGAGCTCATTGGCAGACCTGACCTAAAAAACCCCCCGTACACAGGAAATCTGAAACTGCTCCACTATGAAAATGCTGTGGTATATGATCTTAGAATGGGGTTTTAATTTGGAAATCAAGCTTGAAAGTTCCCAAGAAATGTTGCTGTGGCTCATCACGTTGCTGTTTTTCCATGTTGTTGCCTGGATCTTGGTTTTTGTGAGTACAGAAAGGGAAGAAGGTTTAATCCCTTGTGTTTGCTTTTCAAGGATGGTTCTGTCATCTTCTGGATGTCCTGAAAAAAAAAGCTTTTCATTAAATCAGAATGGAAAAAAACCCTACCATTCCTGAGGTGACTATGACGAAAAATAATTTCAGAGCAAAATGCCCAAATCACAGGTCATCTCTACTGATCACCTTGCAATCAAAAGGGAACATAGAACTTAATCTTCACGTGATCTGTCTGTAGAAATGTGTGTAGCTGTATTTGCATAAATAGTGCTCTCTTATCCAGAATTGATAAAAGTGAAAATAATGGATCCCAGAGAGAAAAACTGAAGTAATTTATTCTTTTAGCCTCATATCACAACAGATTGGAGTTTTTGGGGTTTTTTGTGAATATCGAAGCTAGGTCTGCACACAAGTAAAAGCCACTGAGACAGCTCTGACTTCCAGCAGTTGGCATTTTGGATAAACATTGTGAGAGGTCACCAAGTTTCAGATCTCTGTAAACAGGAAGTAATTGTATTGAAATTGGGATCCTGAAAGGCTTTACTAATTTTCAGCTTCCTTAAGACAGTGAGGTGTCTGAGTGAAACTACCTGTGTGTTCCTGGAGGCTCAGTCAGAATCTCCCAGGCCTCTCAGCATGAGGCTCCTCAGAATACAATATTCACTTGTTGTTGGACGGGTTATCCTAAAATGGTTTCAGGCATGTATAAATGAGTCAGGAGTGAACAACAGGAGTAAGTAATTGCATGCAGGAAAAAGGCAGCCTTGAAGCCTTTGGGAATTGTTTAAAACATGCTGATTTCTTCACTTTTCTTTGTTTTCTGGCTTTGGTGAGAAGATTTTAAAATGAGAAAGGAAAAAACCCAACATAGCAACAGCAATAAAAACCTGTGCAATAAATAAAAACCCAAGGAAAGAAATCAAGACATTAAAGTTGCAAAAAGCCTGTGCCCCAGCACTGCCAGAGACTCATTTTCAGCAAGTGGCCAAGTCACATCTCTGGGAAAGAACAGAGGTCAGGCTCTCTGGAGAAATCATTACGTTAATCACCAATACAAGATGGTTTAAGAAATTTAAGAGATTAATTTAAAGATTTAATATATTGTCTATAGTACCTTAAATCAGCTCTAGGGAAGAACAGACAGAATGGAGGACCAGAGCTGTTCCAAAGCAGTTTTCATCTTGATAAAGCTCATCATAGTTGCATAAAAAATTACTCATCTTTGATGTTCTACAATGCCATAATTTGGGTAGGTGATAGACTGAACTGCAAACAGTGTTTCTGATAACTGCTAAATCTAAATTGCTATTTTAATCAACTGCAACACTTAGATTGTCAGCTGATAAAAAATGTGTGCAGAAGACACATTGCTGGTGTTAGTGCAGTGGTATTTAAAATCAATATAAACTGAGCAAAATTATGTTCCTCTTTGCTTTTCTTCTTAGGTTTCTATGGAAACCTTCTTCGTGGTGGTCTGAAGAAAAGAAATGTTAAAATAGAACAATAAATTGTGTCATTTATACATGCAAAGTAAATATCCTTCCTGCATTTTTTATGGAGGTGAAAAAGTGATTTCATCATTTAATTTTCTCCCTTGACAGCCAAATTAACTATGACCCAGTCTCCTTAGGGTTTACTTTTCTGCATTTGGCTAACATGTTTGAGAGAAGAAAAACAGACATCTTTTATGCTGAGAATCTATTATTTATCTGTATTTTACTAAACCATCTTGAGGTTTTTTTTTTAAAGCAGTAACCTTCACAACTTTTACCACAGAAAGAGTGTCTAAAAAGTTATTTTGAAACTACAGCTCTGTCAGCCTCTTCATGAACACAGTGTTCCTTCAGAGTTTCAGCCAGAAGAATATAAAATGCAAACCTATATTGACATATCACTATAAACAAACAATAATAGCAAGTGGTTAGGATGTATTATGTACATGTATTTTCTTAATGATTCACCATTGCACAGGATGACTTCTCACTTCTCCTAAAACAACTACATATACTAGGGGTGACTGCTTTGATATCCAGCACTGTTCTGCTACATTCAGTGGGTTTGTACCTTCATATTTTGGCATATAATTGTTGTTTGTGTTCTCTGCTCTTCTGCCTTTGAAGGCTGGCTGTTAAATCTGTTAGAAACACACAGCCTAGTCTCCTCTGTAGAAATGCAGTGACTTTCATGAACAGTATCCCTCTGAGGAAACATTTGGGGTGGCTACTGATCCCTGCACTGGGTTTAACCCCGTGGTGGAAATGAGCTTTTCCAAGGAGGGTGTTCCTGTGTGCCACAGGCACTGCACACTTATTGTGTACACAGCTCCTGCTTTGTTTCTCCTCCTCACAGCTTTGGAAAACCTCTCTTGGGGTCTGATAATAGGGCTCTTCATTCACTATTAGATTGTCTTCCTTGTCTCTTTGTGTTCTCCTCCTGTCTGGGCCCATTAATAAACCTCTGTAATCGGGGGGAATTTTGTCCCTCACATTGGTTGCTGTGTGTGCATTTTCTCAGGCTCTTCTTGGAGGTCAGTGCAGAAAGTAATAGGGAGCATCTTCTACCCGGCTCTTCAGTGCACAGCAACAATTCATAGGGTTTCTTGTTCCTACAAATATGAGAAACTCTGTTAAATCTTTGACTCTCATCTAATGAATCTCCCTGCTGAGTACTTGCTGGTATATACTATCTGATTCCATGAGAACCACAGTAACAGGTGACAGATGAAGCTGGATGCCATTAATCAAATAGTTTGCTCACCAAAACATGTATTTTTAGTTTAATTAAACTTAGGATTTAATATAATTCCTGAGAACAGAAAAAGAGGATTATTTTCTGAAGAATAACTGAAAAGTTTTATTCTGCTATTTTCAAAACAGGAGACTTCAGCTTCCTTCAAGTCTTTTTACTTGAAGCTTAGTTTGCTTTTCTCTTCCAGGAGAGGCTGGTTACAGAGAACAGGAGACATTTAATGTGCAAGGGCTCTAAGAGGGTGCACCCCCTGTTTTAACCCTCCAGGCACTCAGCCCTGCCACAGCACAGTAATGCATGCAAGGGAGAGCAGAGAGCAGTGCCTCTGAGCCTGGAGCAGCCCGGGCTCAGCTTTTCTCAGCCAGTTCCACACCTCTGTGTACAGATATCTTCCTGCAAAATCTGCCTCTGATCTCCCTGCTCCCTACTCTCTCTCTGTTGCCTTCATCCATTCTGTAAGACAGACCAAACCCTCGTTCTGTGCTGCCTACAACGAGGGGAATGCAGTAGCTGCATTCCCCAAACTCTGCTGTCCTCTTTCCTTTCCCTTTCCTTTGTCTCTGTTACCATGTTCTCACCTTCCCTAGTTTAAACTGAATCTTCTTGCTTCATCACTATCTGCAGTCCTTTTCCCTTTCAAAAAACTTGTCAGTGCTCTCTATTCTTTACATAATGTTGTGGTTAATTTTTTTTCTTGTGGAAAAGCAGTAACACTGAGCTCTCCAATGTGCTGCCTCTGGCTGTGCTCAAGGCTAAGGCCAGTTTGAATTTGTGTTGTTACAGCACCGGAAAGGTAAACAGAATCAAGCTGCTTACTCTCCATTTGCAAAAAATTAATCTCTCAGAGCTGTGAGAACTGGTGACAGCAGAGACAAAAGCTTGAATGCTGTGTTTGCAAAACTCTCTGGGAGCGCCAGAGGCTTTGTCAATGAATGCCAGAGGGGCTGAGGCAGAAATTGCTCTCAAAATCATTGCTAATCATTTCCACAAACCATTTCTAAATGCAAACAGTGTAACCGTACCACTGAACAGTATGCTTTCCTTGTATCAAGGGCCTAAAACAGCAGGGTGTTATGCTTTGGAGTTTGTGTAAAGTGATCAGCCTTCTCTCACCTGCTGTGGAGGAATTGTCCCCTGTCCTTCAGCTGCCCACACCATGGTTGCCGTCTCCTGCAGCTCCCTCATTGACTGACCAGTGCTTCAGCCTCCCTGACCTCCCAGCTGGCCTTGGACTGGTGGGCACTGGCACTAGAAATGCTATGTCCTGTGTCAGCATTCCTTCCTGTGATAGTCCAGCAGGTTTGGCATTAAATGGTTTGTGTGATATTTCTGACACCCTAAGCATGAAAAAGCAGGGGGTCTGCAGGGAGGCTGCACGTGAGTCTGTGCTATGGAAAGGTTTCTTTTGCAAGACAGCTCCTGGTGGGACTGCCAGAACACACTCACACGGTGATGTCCTGCCCATGGATGCATATGCATATCTACATCTATTCAGGAACTGGAAATTCTGTGATTGGTAGGTTTGGATGCTCAAAAATAGGTTTTGATACTAAAAAATGTAGTCTAAAATAACCGAAGCAGAAGCAAGTACTTTAGGAATACTTTGAAGAAGCTGAAGGGAGCTGGAGGATACAGAGATCCTATCTGGACACAGGAAGAGGATAATAAGAAGGTAAAGGACAAGGACCCCAAAAATGCTCTCTGAAGGAGCAAGGCAATGGATGGAAGGGCCTGCTGCTTGCACAGGAGTGAGGATGAGTCAGGGTAGTACAGCTCTGCCTCCTGAGAGCAGCATTTCTGTCTGCTCAGCCCGAGTGACAGAAATACCTGAAAGGCTCAGAGTGCTGCAGCCCTCCCAGCTCCCCAACTCTGCTTGGAGCTATGATGGGAACTGGTAGGGGTGTGCACAATCCTTCCATCAGCGCTACCTCTCTGACACTTCCTAAACTACATTGATTTATCTCATCTCCACCCTATGATCTCATTTTCTCTCTGCTGTGATGCTTCTGTTGAAGTTGTTCAGAATAATGGACTCCACTCTCACCATGAATCTTCCATTTATACTTCTGATGGAGATTATTGCTCTGTATTGAAGATTCCCCTTTTCAGTTTTGTAATTTTTTTAATCATCATATAATCTAGCTGGAAGATTGCCTAAGGAATTTGTTCAGATACCAGCTAATCACATTGAAACTCAAAATGACTGATAAATGCACTAAATGCAAAAAAAGCTACCAAGTTGGCTTTGCCAACTTAGGGTGCACTGACAGTGAATTATGGAAGCTGTTTGGAAATCCAGTGAGTGCATTTATTAGTGGCTTCAGAATGCTTGCATTTTCACAATGATTAAAAAAGTTCATCATAATGATTATTCAGTTACTTCTTGACAGCTAATGGCTGAAATTCTTGGCCAAGGCTTTTTTTTTCCCTTGGATGCCTTTCTGTATCCAGGTCTGCAGGTGCAGGGATGATTTGCCACACAAGGCTTCCCTTGCACCTTTCAGAGTATGGAAAAAAAATCTTGAAAGTGTGCAAATCTTTTCTGAGATCCTCATCCAGAGCCTGTCTGCCCATAGGGTTATGAGGAGCAGAACACCTGGTCAGCAAGGAATGTAGTTTGTATGTTTTCATTTGAAAATATGAGTATTTAAGACGGGTCAGCAGTTGAATGAAGAACTTTGGGAGCAGAAGCAGGATAGGAGACACTGTGATTTGATAGGGTACCCTGGAAAGAGAATGCAGTTCCAGGTTATCTCTTCTTTAGTGGCATTCAGGGCAGACATGCTCCTGGGATACTACTTATCAGAGCCATGGCAATAGATCTCAGTGGAGAGATGGCAGGGATAGTTTTTTTTTACTTCAGAAAGGGGTTTGCTGTGAAAGGTGCCTCACAGCCAGGTGCATAATATCTTTGTACTATTGTGGTTTTGGCTTATATGAACAAAAATAAATTGTAAGTAAAATATATTAAACATAAATTTATATTGTATTTTGGAAATACATATTTATATTAAAAATAAATTATAATTAGAAAAAAAGAGAAGCCTACACACTTGCAAGTTGCACCAAAAATAAATAAATAATGAGAGAGGCAAATGGTCAAATGCAGCCATGAGCAGCAGCGACATCACATGCCCTGAAAGCTGAATCCAGGATCCAGCTCTAAATGAGCCTCCATTTAGAGAGCATCTCCAAAAGGTGGATTCTTCTGCTAGACCCAAGGCACAAATAATCATCATAGAAATTGTGAGAAATGTTAAGCACTGACATAACACTTCCGTCTTCACAGCACTGAGCAATCAATGAATTGTTGGCTCTTCAAACAGCCCTGCAAGATAAACCCTTGCTGTGCTCCACCCGAGGGAAATTCTGCAAATGTCATGTGATGCCCTTTCAGGCAAACTGGTCTGTGCTTTAGAATGATTTCTGAGGCATGATAAAAGTCAGGTCTGGCAGCATCTATACAAAAAGGTAACTTCCTCCAAGGGCAGGACCATCAGTCTCTGCTCCCAGCACCACAAACACTGACTTTTATGATATCGTGTGCAAGTCCTCTTGTATCTTCTCTCCTCAAAGTCTGTGCTTTCTGAGACCCTTGGAACATTGCTGCACAATCAATAACTACACTGATAATATTTTAGGTTCTGCATGAAGAAATAACATAGGAATACTCTCATATTTGTGCCATGTTAGTAAAATTTATCCTAAATTAAATGAACATTGGGAATCTGCAACCATAAATATGAATTGGATGGTTAATCCACTTTTTTTAATACTGCTTATATTTCTTATACTCCATTTTCATAGACATTCTAAGAAATTTTTTTCCCTGAGAGAAGCAGCAAGGATAAAACAAATATTGAAAGGGACTCTGGATAACGTAAGTTTTAAATTGATAAAATATGGCATCAAAACACTAGTTTAGAATTTTATTAATTTGAATACAAACATCTATTTTGTATGACTGGAATTCCCAATAAATCCACATTAGACTTTAAATATTAAACATCTCACAAAAAAGTGCAGCTGCAAATCAAGAACTGTAATTCTCTTTTAGTTGTAGACTCTATCCATGAGAACATTTCTGGAAAAGTCATTATAATACATGGAAATCATGGATGCACGGCTGCAAAAGTTAGCTGAAAATAGTCTCATGTGTGCTTATTCACAGGGGGCTGAACTGAGTTACAGTAGGGCCATGGCTGCAGTCATTTTTGACAGTGAAAGTGACTGTGGGATGCAACTGAAGAGACATAAAACCAGAGACACAAAAGCAATGGTGATTTTCCCCATGCCCATTTTTTTTCCCCTTGATCCTTTGACTAGCTGCAAAAATTTTTGTTGGCTGTACATGCAGAGCAGAGCACCCAAACCCAGGGAGACAATATTGTCGGTGTGAAGGAGGATGCCTGGTTTCATTCCTTTTGTCCCAGTTTCAAGTCTACAGCTCCCTGATACTGACTAACCAATATTTAATTGTCTGACACTAAGACATTGCAATATGTCTAAAACTTGCATTTTGCCCCATGCATCAAGCAAGCCAAGCAATAGTACTGTCAGAGAAATAAGTACTTTACTGTGAATTATCTGTTGTTTCCTCATAAAAGTTTCTGGTCAGAGCCAGTGGAATTATTAAAAATCATATTGAGCAGAGCTGAAAAGAGTTTCTCAGTCTACTATAAAAATTGCAGAAATGTATTTTTACTCATTTTAAAAATAGTGGGAATATTGCGGCACGCCATGACTCCTCTTTTAGCAAAAAAGGCAGTAATGGAAGATTTCAGTGTTACTCTGATATGCCAGCTATCTCATTTCCTGCACAGTCCAAATCTGGGTTTGAAAGTAATTAGAATAAATATACAGCCAAGATTTTAAGTGCTAAGTAATACAGCATTTTAAGTAGTACAGTATAGGGAAAGACAGCAGCCTGTAGGGATTGAACAAATTCCTTCTCCTGGCAGCTCAGGTTTTTGTGTTTAGTCAGAAAAGTTTAGGATCAGTAATACTGAAGAGATTATTAATTATAACTGCCCATTTTTTATACTTTGTAATGTGTCTAAATGATCAGTTGTCTTGCTTAACATTTGTCTTTGCTACAAGAAGAAACAAACAAAACTGGTCATTCTTCCCTTATCACAACTTTCCCTCATCTTTCCTTCCACTGGATTACCTTTCCTTCTGAATACTAAGCCTTGGTAAGCTGCTGTCTCTTTCAAAGCCAGTTAAAATAAAAAGTTTAGCTTTGGCCACATTGCAAACACTGTTTTCCATGAGGGAAGTCATGGAAGACGATCTCTAGATGATGCTTTACTGGCTATGCTTTGAAATCAGCTTCCTCTAAATGGAGAAGGATCCAGCTCATGTGAGCTCAGCTGCTGCAATGTGCAGTGTTGCCAACATCAGATGTTGAAAATGTCTGCCAGCCAGTTGGAAACCCCCAAAATGGTGTAAGGATTACAAGATGTAAAAATAACAGCTTTGAGGGTTTGGCCTTCTCTTTTTGGAGCTTTGGGCTGTTCAGTCAAATCATAAAAACTGGCAGCAGTGGGCATGGTGCTGGGAGAGGAGGGATGTTTTTCCACGTACATTTTCAAACTTTCTGTGTGGATGGAACTTCAGCCAAATTTGAATAAAAGCAGAAGCTAGCAAGTACCTGATATACAATTAAAACATGGCACATAATTTTTCAGTCAGTAAGATTTTACCTTTAAACACATCTGCTTTGAACAAGTAGGACAGCTTGGCACGTACTCTGGTTGCCCCTTGAGGCAGTGTGGGCACTGTCTGTGAACTGAAGTGGATGGTAAAATTCCCAGTTTCGACAGACTAATTCAGCTGTTGAAGTATGTGGTGAGTTAAGATGTTTGCCAGCTTAATTTTGGCATAAACACTTGAGATTCAAACAGGCCATGGTGCCTTGGCCAAGGCTGGCCCAGGCCAGTGGCCACGGCTACACTTGGGCAGCACATTTTGCCTCTCTGCAAGCTCTGACATTGCTCCAGGCCTGCAATGCAGGTTTCTTTCATCTCTGGCCAGGCAGCTGTGCGAGCAGTTGTGTGGAAGAGAAGGGGGTCTGTGCTCACACAAACTGAGGGACACAAAGAGAGGAAATAAATGTGAAGTGAGAAGGAGAAAGCCCAAAGGACTGAGACAGATGTGCCATTCAGAGCTCAGAAGGGAGTCTCTGCTCCTCGAATTATCTTTGGTATTTCAGACTTGGGATGCTGCATGTGGGTGCCATCCAGCTTTATTATCCAAGACATAAAAGCAAAAACTAAAAAGTGGTGGAAGAAAGGGTCTCTAAAAAACACCTCATTCACAATTGCTTTCCTTTTCCAGTTTCTCTTTATAACCTATTTTCAAACAAAGGCACAATGTTTCATAAGGGAATAAGGAATATGAGTGAGCTGAGAATAGAGTGGGATAGTTTCCAGGTTTTGCAAATAAAAACCACTGTCTGTTTTTGGGTGAGAGTCATTGGGTTGAATTCTTTGTTTGTTCATACTTGGCCAACCACGGAATGTTGAATGAATATGCCTTCAAATACAGGATGTGTATCTAGGTACCTATTTATCTTCCCTGCATGCCAGACTGCCTTCTGTCTGTGCCACAGGTTGTTTTTCCTGTGAACAATAAGTTCTAAGTGAGCCAGTAGGCTAATAAATAAGTTATCAGCATGTAGATGGTAGTTTCTGAATTTTTTGTAACTTGTTCTGCACTGCAGATTTCTTTACAGTGGCTTTTGCATAGTCTTAAAAGTTGTTTCAGAGTCTCCTTCCAGGATCACACAGAACTGGAGGGTCTGTGGTTTTGGCTTGGGTCTGCCAAAGTTGCTGGGAAGGTCAGGACTTCTGCTCTAGAGCCTGAAATAGCTGCTGCAGTCTTGAATGGGACACATGAAAGTCACTTTTCTCTCAGTCTTCAGTTCAGCTCAGGGCTGGGACTGCTGCTCAGTGAGTTCCTTCCTGTCTGTGCATCCTTACTGTCTCTCCAGGGCCACCACTCTTCCTTCTCTCCCATTCCCTCCCCTGAGTTCACAGACAATGGGGTTTTTTAGAGTCAGGGGACCATCAATTCAAACTTCCAGATTAAGTGACAAATTTTAATAATGGCCTGGAGGCATTAAGAAGCCCTAATACATTAAATGTTGGAAGATGGCAGGAGCAGGAAAATGCTTGATTCAGAGATAAAGTGACCTAATGCTAATTACATCTGTTAAGCATTTCAAAATCATGTCACAAATTGGAAAGGATCTTTCCCAATTAGTAAAGGGTTCATTAAAAAAAGACTAAAAGCTAGCAGGAAATAGAAAGAACTTGAACCATGCATATTTTAACTGGACTTGAAAACAGAAATGTTCTTGTATCCTAAGGTGTTTGCTGATTCTAAAATCTGCGTCTAATTCTGAATAACTGAGGTAAGTATTAGAATCGCAGAATATCCTGAGTGGGAAGGGACCCACAAAGATCACAGAGTCCAACTCCTGGCCCTGCACAAGAGATCCCAACAATGCCACCCTGTGCCTGAGAGCCTTGTCCAAATTCAGACAGGGTTGATGCTGTGACCACTTCCCTGGGGAGCCTGTTCCAGTGCCCAACCACCCTCTGGGTGAAAAACCTTTTCCTATTCCTATTTCCTGTTTCCAACAGATCCTATTGATCTACTGACAGTTGCAAGAATTACGAACGTGTCTGCTATTCTTTATCCATTTGCTATTCCTGCTTGGGGATACCTTTCTTTCTTGAGGAAGGGCTACTTCCTTCTCATGATAATGAAGAATACATTAAAAAAAGTTGTTTAAGGCTTACAAGCATACCATGTGATAAGAAAAAGTGAATGGACCTGCCAAATATTGTTTCTAATAGAACAACCTTTTTTTTCAAAGTTCTGTCCAAACCATGAATAAAAGGACAGAATGGGTCTGGGGAGTTTAGATGTCTATTACAGAGGAAATATTTATCAACACAGGGTGTAGACAACAAGTATTTTGTGAATCCCCTCTCGAGAAGCTCTCCCTTTGGAAATTTCATCCTGTCTAGCTGCTTACACGAGGAGGGCTCAAGGGTTTGCAAGAAAGTTTAGCTCATGGATCTTTATATAACCCTCCCTTCGTGTGTCTCTGACAAGTGTCTTTTTTGCACTGTCCATGAGTAATTTCAGTTGCCTTTAGCACCAAGTAACTGCACCAACAGTGAGCCAGACCATGCTGCAGCGATTAGAGAGACTTGGTTTTTACTAGTGTCAGTATCTTGATGTTTTTCTGGACTCCCAAAGAGTTTGTGATCTCTGCTTTTCTCTGCTGTATTTGCACATGCGAGATGGGCTCACAATGCTAACAAATAACAGAGACACAAAATTGCATACACTTACTGTGCACATGAACAACCACAAAATGTGCAGGCATGACAGGAGTCAGTGTGTGTGTGTGTGTG
>WEIT01030348.1:42923-77796 GCA_013389985.1 Dryoscopus gambensis
GTGTGTGTGTGTGTGTACAGCAGGCTTCAGTGTTGGGATCCTGAGTGCTACCGTAGCACAAATCAGTGGGAATGATTGTGCTTAACTAAGGGGTGATAAAATAGAAGAAATCCAGCTCTTTGTGTATTACTGTTTGCCTACAATTGAAAAAGAAAAGACGTGCTGCAGCTACATGGAAATACATGGTGTAATTCTGCAGTCCTTCTCTGGCCAGACTCAGACACGAATTCCAAGTTTTTAAGCATCCCTAATTTTCTAGGGCAAGCAGTGGAAACAGCAAGTTCTTAGCCCTTCTACAAACTGGGGTCTATGAGTTTGGGCTACAAATGTAGCCTGAATGGTGGCTTTAAAATCACATCATTTCACTGTTATCGTGCAGAGTTCAGCAACCCTACTTGATATAAAAACATTAACTGGCACATCTGTGGGCCTGTAGATAAATTCATATCAGCTTCTGGAATGGACTTGCTCTGTTTAACTCTTGGACTGCTGTTTTGTAAAATTGGGCACCTTAAAAAATACCCAGATAACCTTGTGATGATTCCTGATGTACAGGGTCAGCTTATAGATAATATCTCTACTATTAATGTATCTGCATGTGTTTTATATTTTGGAACCTTTCAAATTGCAGGTTTTGATCTTAGTAATATTTGTCTTTACACATTTCTAAATGTATAATGCATCTGAAAGTGTGGCTGACAGCTGGGCTGGAAAGTATATTTCTTGCTATTATGTCAAAATCAAATATAGAAAGGTTATGTATCTCACCCAGTATCTAAGGAGAAAATGGAGCTCTGAGACTTCCACGCCTTGCTTTCATATTAGAGCTGCTGTCTAAAGGTCTTTGTACAAACAGTCTGCTCCTGGTGCTGGTGATATAAAAAAGTAGCAGCCTCATGTCTAGACATAATCATCCTCCAAATACAGGTATTTCATTTTTTGATGCCACATGCTCAGAAATCAGAGATCAAAATAATAAATTTTAATCAAGCAACATTTTGCCTTCAAACATGACTGTTCCCAAATTAAATTAATTCCATTTTAGAAGAATCAATTCATGCTTAGCCTGTGGAGTTCTGTTGAGTTCAGATTCTCAAAAATCAGCTGGAAAGGATAAAGGTTGAGCAATTATTTTTACGATTGGCTGCCCATTCAATTTCTGTTTCTCTAATGGGATTCTTCAGTGGGTATTCTTCCAAAAGGGCGGAAATTGGTTCAGCTAATTCCCTTCTACAAAAAAGATGAAAACCATAGCACTGTATTTAGCTGCTTGCTTCTTATACAGGTTCTGCCTAAACTCTTGTGCTGCATTTTAATCTGTGTCACTTACTTGAGATAGTTCTGACAGAGGAAGCTCAGCTCTGACTCTCCATTGAGCCACATTTGCTGCAGCAGAACACCTACATATGTTCCTCTGTCCTGTTGCCTTTGGTGAATAAGCTTGAAGCTAAAGATAAATTGTTGCTCAAAGCTCTCCTTGCCTTTGACATTAAGGGGGGCAGTTATTAACTTGTTGCACACTGTTAATACTTCACTGATCTGCAGCGAGCAGCAAGGATTTATAGCAAGTAGGGATCTGGATAAATAGCTACCGTGAGGAAAGTCAGGATGTATTTAGCCAGAATCAAAAACCTGCCAAGAATCTCTGGCAATCTATAATATTGCATTAACTAAAGAAAAAAAAACAGGTTAAACCCCCCCCAAAACAACAACAAAAAACCCACTAAGGAGGCAAGTTCAGAGCAGACTTACTGGAGGGTGCATAGGGCAAAAAGCAAGGGCTGTCTGAATAAAAACCTCCTCTCAAATATTAGCCTGAGAGAGAAAAACTGTTGAAATTAATGACTGCTTGAAGTAGAAGGGAAGCCAATGCAATGGCTTTGGGATGAGGGAAGGTGTACAGGGCAGAAGCTGGACACAAGCAACTCCCCTCTGTAGAAACAAGCTATCTTCATTGCTGCCTCACTCCCCACCTGGGACCTGCCAGTCGTGGAAACATAGCATTGCTCCCCACTTCCAACACAGATTAATGTTATTTTAGTTCATTTATTAGTAGGAAGAATGCTGTGGAGCAGATTTATAAAGATACAGTAGTGCTTAAATCCTGTTAACAAAATGCCTTTGAAAATCAGCTAATTGTGTTCTAACCATTTAATTTCTCTGATTATAACTTGAAATAAGTTACTCCCTACTTAAAATAACCAGTCAAGTCATGAATAGGAAAATTATTTCCTTACTGAGTTTTAAGTCCTCTTTAATTATAGGCTCTCACTGGCTTTTGAATGTAGGATCTGTGGAGAGTTCAGCACATTTTAATATAAACCTCCTGAACAAAAGGAGGAACAAAGCATGTCATGTCAGAACAACAACAAACAAGTCTTAATCTTAAAATACAATTCTTGGCTCAGTCTTTACATCACTGCTACTTCACAGGCCCAATTCTGCTGTGATTGGAGTAGATGGATCTCTTGCCCATCAGGGAGGAGGTGAAATAGACAGAATGCTTGTAATCCATGAAGAAGAAAAAATCACAATGTGCAGACTCCGGAGGGTGTCATATTCTACAAAAATGATGAGACTCCTCGGGAAATTAAGAGTTATTTCCATGAAAATGTTAGGCCTGTGAGGACTCTTGTTCCCTGCGGTTTATCATTCCTTTGTGACTGTAGTGATAGGATTTTGCCAGCCGCAGATATTTTTTCGTATTGGAAAGGTTTGCAGGGCCTGGGCTGTAGGAAGTTGTGTGTTCTTTGTCTGCAAGAAAATACAAGAAAGAGCAAGTGCTAGAACTGCTATTTCCTTAATTACCAGCTACATTCAGTTAGACTAAATCCTCTAAAAATAGAATTAATTTTATTTAAGTTTTCACAATAGCTTTATTTAATCTAGAGCATATGAGCAAACCTTATTTAAAAGCTGACCAATCTTTTTAATTATTCATTGTTCTTCAGTTACTTTGTAATGTGGGTGGAAAAACACTTGAAGTTTTTTCCTTAAAGTGGATAAATCCATATTCATCTTTATCTTGGTTTTCCCACTGCTTTTGAGGGCAGTAGTGAGTTTAAACTGTGTCAGCATTTGGCTATGAGTGAGTTGTAGAAAATTAGTTTAATTGATTTTTATGTTTTGAATAATAGGTTAACAGGAAATCATTGAATTTTGCTTATGCACATAAACAAACAAAACTCATGGGGACGTGTAATGTTAAATCAGATGTTTTACATTTAGGCTCAAATCTATCTAATAACTTCTAAATCCACTTTTGTGTGGATGCAGATGCAAATTTCCATCAAAAGCAGTGCCAGGGACTGCAGGGATGGCCTACTACAATATTTTAGGACATTTGTCCATTAAGTCTGATTTCTTTTGAAATTTCATTTGAAAGCAGAAATGAGTCAATAAAACTCACTGGAATTACACAAAATTCATCTCACCCGCGAGACCTTACACAAGTAAAGGGCAGAAGGAAAGCCTGGACTCCAGGTTTCTTTTACATGCCCATGCCCTGAATGGGGCACCTGCTGGGACTCTGGTTTGGATCAATCTGGTTTGGAGGTGCAGCAATTTGGTTCTTTGCCTCAGGATCCTTGTGGCTCTCAGGAGATGGAGCAAACTTGCAGCAGAGTGGAGTTTGGGCACAGCCCATATCCCCGCAGGCTGTTCAGGGCCCTGCACACAGAGCAGGAGTCCCTGTGATGACAATTCATCAAATTAATCCCCCCTCTTCATGGCCCAAGTACTGTTAAAAGTCATTAATTTGTAGTTCAGTACTTTGAACTACAGGCTTCACTTGTGATCTCTGCTAGAATCACACACAATGTAAATACTACAGGAAAATTCAAGGAAAGATAAATTCTCTGCTGGAAAAACACATTTAAAAGCTATTAATTGAAAGGCTCACCAGGGAGGAAAAGATCAGAGTCACTAGAAATGAAAGATATGAAAGATAAACTCTTTCCATCACTGCAGTTCAGCAGCATGCAGGACTTGAAGGCAAATGTTGTGTGATTTATTATTTTTCTGTGTGGATGGTTTGGTCTTTGTAATATGCTGTAACTTTGCACAACACATTTGTGTCTTCCCTTTCTCTTTCTATTCTATCTCCTATATAAATGACTTTTCTGTGCATTTAATGATTAGGACATTAAAAAACTTTTTGCCAGTTAAAGAGACGTATTATGAAATACTCATTGACTCTATTGTGAATCTCTATTAAACAGCCTCTGTTGGATGTCTGTTAAATAGGGAACATCAAACTTCTAATAAGGAAATTATACATTTATCATTGAAGCATAATGTAGCTGCTCAGAAACACTGGCTCTGTTTCCTGTGTTGCCACTGTTGCTTTAAAACTCTCGGTAAATGGCTCCAAGTTTCTGGGTATCTAGATTTGATTTGTATCCCATTTGAGGTTTGTCTACTTAAACTATTTATCAGAGTAAAAACTCTTTCTCTGGTTTTCTGTATTTTTGTGTGTGTGTGTGCTTTAAAACCCTAATCTAAATTTGGTATCCAGGCACTGCTGTAGTTCAGTAATAGTGACAGATAACAGTAGCAATGTCAGGACTGAAAAAGGCAGTTCCTCTGGCATTTGGCATTTAATGTAATGTCAGTATGTTGAAAGATTTTAAGAAAGTAGTCTGAATCATGCTGCTGCCATTCCTGAAATTTCTGTGCCAACTCAAATTGAGAGTGGCATGCATGGCTAGTATTTGTATGGAAAACTTCAAGTAAAATTGCATAAGTTTTACTAGAGCCTGCGTGAGACTTACGACCTTCAGAGGCGTAATATCAGCTCTTGGTCAAAATTGCTCAATCAATGGTAAGGACAGAGTCTCAGGGATTTACAAGGCTGACATTTGACATGACTGAAATATTTTATCAGTGGCTTCTGCAAGAGCATCTTTAAGCACCACTGTCATAAAGCTGATTGCAATGTGAAAAGGGCAAGACAGCAGGATGCAAAAATGCTCAATTCCTCACTACATTACAGCTTTTACAGACCAGCAGTCCTGGGGTCAGAGTGAATTGCAGCTTTGGAGCTGACTAAGAAAGATACATCCTGAGTCAATGCAGGAAGAATTTTTCTTTCCCAGACTAGACCTGGAGAGTTTATCATCAGCAAAGACACCAAGAAACTTTCCGTAAGGTTACAGGTAAAGGATTCTGATATCTCAGGAAGCTTAGTATGCCTGCCATACACCAAAGCACTGTTTCGTTTAAAGTCCATAGCATTCCATAAAATCTGTTGCAAGAATAAGCAAAGCTGATCACTCGTGCAACAGGATTCCTTCATGAATTCCCCTGGCAGTTTCACTTGGATCACCTGTTCTTTCACTGCCACGCAGCGCTGTGTGGATCTCACCCACAGCTCTGTGTTCCCCTGATGGGTGAAGGGACTGCAGTCCCTTCTTTCAGGGGTGCCTGGGTGTCCTGCTTGGGCTCCAGGCCCTGTGCAGCTGCGCCCTGGAGAGATCTGTCATCCTGGGAATGGGAGGGTTCCGACAGAAACTGGAAATCTCACAAAGCAGGATCACGGAGCCTAAACAGAACCAAGGGACTCTGACTGAAGCGTGCCTGGTCCCCAGGTTAAATACAGTGCAAAAGTAGCCTGGCATCACCAGCACCTGCTGGGAAGCTGGGACACTTCAAGAAACCAACCAGAAAAATTTTTGGGAAGCACAGCAACTTCCAATAGGTCTCTACTGATATGATCTCTCTTTTGATAAACTGGTATTTTTCAACAAAAAAATAATCAGAACAATTTTATCATCTCTAACGCTGAGCTGGTCCCGATTTTCTTCACTTCAGAAGACAGATGTTGGGTAAGGCTGTTCACAACTTGAGAAAAAACCACTAAAATCCATTATTTACATTCTATGTTATTCAGTCATTTGCTCTTCAGAAAAATCTGGCAAAATCAATCCTGTAAAATTTAATTTTCAAATTTTAAAAATCATGGGTTTTCTCCCCTTTGCACTGCAAGTTTGAAATCTTTCTACAAGGCTGCATTCACTCTTGGGTTTTAAGGCAGTTGCTAAAAGGAATCACAGCTGTTAGAGATGTAATATCCTACTGAGCCACCCAGTTCAAACCCTCTGATGGGTTATAATTGAAAAGTAAAAGAGACAGTCCTTTTGCTTAAGGATCCTCCTGATTCAAATGCTGACAAGTTTGCGGGACTGGTGGCCTAGGATTTTGAATTCCCTTAAATAGCTTCACCCTATAGGGAGCAATGTCACTTCTGCTAATGAGAGAAAATGAGGGTGGCCATGTAGCCTGGCATGATTTATGGTGGAGTGCAACATACTATGAAGTTCTTTAGCCTTTAATTCCACCAAGACTTACAATCTCTACAACTAGAATTCTCTAAAATTAATGAATGTAGCAGCTGAATAAAGGTGAGAAGGATGCAGAAATTATTTCCTAGTGACTTAGTTAAAATGTTTATTTTAACCTCCACAAGGGACCTTGCTTTTCAAAATTAGGATTCCTCATCGAGAAATCAGCTCTGGAATGGGATTGGTTAAAAGACAAGAAATTATTTCTTTCATTCCTAAAAGAGGGATGAAGCCTTAGAGAAACAGGTTTAGCCTTCTCTTACTTTGCAGAAGGAATACAATTTGAAGTTCATCTAAATGTGCTTTTTCCGAGCCAAATGTGGGTAGACTGCAGAATTTAGGTGTTGCCAGTGAACCTGGATCAGATATCTTCATCATTTTGTAGGTAACAGCAATGCTACAGGCCAGAGAGTGCCACTTCTGACACCTTTGGGACTTATTTATTGCCAATGAAAAACAAATGGCTTAAATCCAGGAAGCAAATCTGGTGGAAAAGCAAAAATTGGAACAGCATTCAAATCCCCATCCTTCAGCTGTGGCTCTTCAGTAAAATTTTGGTTCTGTGAGTGTGAGAAACAAGGTGTGGTCTGGAAAACCAGCAGTAAAAAATCTTTGGTGTGCAAAGTTAATATTCTTAAATGTCTGATTGTAAAATAGAAAGGCATTAATTTATTTTGGCGGCTTTTGAATATGAGGGTACTGAGTGATTTATTGAGCAAGCAGTGATGAGCTTGTGAAAAGGCTGGGGGCTGTATTGGTGTGTCTGGAAATACACAAGGGAAGGTTGAACAGGCACAGTCATACTCTTCTGAAATTATTGCCAAATTCATGGCTTTTAGAAGAGTTGCTCCCCTAAATTAATGTCTTCAAATATCCTTATATCCTTATCCTCCATATAAATGAAGTGCAGAAAGCAGGATATGTGCAGCCCTGTTGACTGGGCACTGTAATCTCCTGTCACAAGAAGCCAAGGCTGAGAGAGACAATTATCAAAGGATCAGGTAATATGGATCCTCTTTGCTTTTTCTGCCAGAGATTGAAAGAGCCAGAGAGGTGTATAGTCCATTTTTATGGCTTGAATATTCCTTGTTATGAGGGAGTCCTACCTCTTTCTCACCAAAATGGTTCTGAGTCAGGCAAGCCTATGCACTGTGAAGCAAAAATATATGAATATTGTTGGAGAAAGATAAATATCCCATTTCCAGTCAAATTCATGCTTCAGCATGGAAGGATCCCGAAGGGGCATGTCCCTACAGGACTGAACCGTAGGTTACCACAGTTCTGCTGCTGCAGAATTTCATCCTTAACAAAGAACAGTCAGGGAAAAAAACCATATTCTCTTTTCGGATGTACCTTCTCCAGCTCAGGTGTATTGCCCTGGATGCCTTCCCTCTTTTTCAGGAGAGCAATAAACACTGCCTCTGCACCATCCCAGTGGGGCAGCGAGGCTTTGTGCTAATCCTGTCCATTATCCGCTTATCATTACCTCTGCAGGTTCCTACACCCAAGGCAGAGCTGTGTTTTTCCTACACCAGTGCACAACTCCATGCCAGCTTTCTCAGTCTTGCTTTCAAGCTTTGTGGGAATTCTAATGGAAGCACTAAATCATTTTGCTGTGAGAAGTGAGTCTGCATTCACCCTTCCTGTTTTAAATGAGCACTCTGCTCTGGGACCCCCCTCTAAACACAACAGTTTGTTCATTTTACGTCTTGCTTCTCTTTCTAGTAAATAGGTACCTTGAGAACTGCTCAGCTATCATAGCTCATCATTCCACAAGACTGGGAGTTTATGATGAACTTTTGCAACATTTATATAAACAATGGCTAACAGAATTGTGCAAATTATTTCCTTCTGTACTAAGGAATGGATTATTAGCATGAACTTGGAATCTGTTAGTTTATGCTTTACACACTGAATTATCATTTACATATATGAGATATGACTGTAAAAGTTTTCCAATTATAATCCCTTTGTCTTGTGCAGCACTGGGGATCAGCTTATGAAACACTGGCAAATAAAACCCGCTGAGATAGAAAATGACTCTTTCCACCTCCATTCTGCCATTCTAGGGACTAAACTTACCAAAATCTTGGCATGTCTGGGAATTTCTTGTTGGTAAGTGGGCCTTCAAGGTGGGAGAGTGACAGAGTGGCAGCATGTTATTGGCTGCCTTCTGCCTCCTGTCCTTGGACTATGATCTGGGAAATGCCCGTCAGCCACGGCGTATCCTTTTCTGCAAGAATATCCCTTTGGGGCTGTGCCAGCCCATGATGTACCAGAGCAGCCTCTATTAGATGGATCCGTGCCATGAAACCAAGCCAATCTCCAGCTGAAGACGAAAGAGAGTGTGGAAGATTTAAGGTCACTTTACTTTACCCAAAGCTGTGCCTGCTGAGGGCAGTTTGGAGCACAGAATTGCTACAGAAATCTGGTGACAGCACTCATTAGGTGTGTTTGTTATGGCACTGAAAATAGCATTTGAATCATTTACATGGGAAATGGTAACTGTGCTGATGGGTTGTTGCAATTAATTTTGTCAGGAGAATCCACTGAAATGGATTCAGAGAAGGATGGGTCAAAAGGAAGAATAAGAATTTGAGGGGGAAGGGAACACAACACTTTTTTCTTTTTTAGGGTTTTTTTTTTTTAATGCATGTTTTCTCTTCAGTGATTGAAGGCAAACTAATTGAAGAATTGTAAAGTGAAGAAGTGGTTTGGACAGGAAAAGAAAGGCAGTGCAGAACATCCAGACCATGAGCAGTGGGAAGCTGTGCAGTGGTGCCCCGTGGCAGCTCAGGGAACGTGAGATGTCAGGGCAGCAAGGTTTGGGCTGGGATTTTTAAAGTAACTCATCTGTTTTGCACTGGAGCAGATAAGCAATGCTAATCTGACCCACTTTGTTATTTCACTGTAGTGAAGTCCATCAGAAGGTGACTTTACCACAGCCTGAAGCAGTAGTGAAGAGCAGAGGTTACTCCTCTGTGGAGGGTGAAGCTCAGAGCTAGGAGTGATCACTGCTTCAGAGACACTGTCCAAAATACACATCTCTGCCACCATGTCACCTGCCCTTCATCAGGCCTGTGCCCCTCTTCTCAATTCTGACCTCTGCACTAACAGCTGCATCTGGGAACTAGGGAATGCTACCATTTTGGTCAGCACCAAACAGGCCTGCTTTGGATTAAATATTTACCAAAGTGCTTGCAGAAAAAGGGATTGGAAGAGCTTTCTGCACCATCTCCTGCTGTTTGCACAGTAAATAACTGAGCCATACAGCTGTCCCCTACATGCACAGGTGCTTTCAATGCAGGAAAGTATAAAGCCTGGTTTTCTGCCTGCCTGGGTGGGCTTCTAAGACAAAGATGACTGAACAGATGAGGAAATATTTAGATGTCTAAGGAAGTTTCCACACTTTGCTCACAACCCATTCAGAGAGACAGCTCTTCCACAAAACACTTGTGTTTGGAGGAAAGTAATTTCTCTCCAAGTGCCCAAATGCTTTGGTAGGCTAAACGTTAAAGTAGGCTTACATTAAAACAGATATCATGTAGCAAAAATTATGTAATTGCCAGGTTGTATGGAAAGAAATACAGGGCTTGTGAGTCTCACTGCTTTTCCTTTTCAACTGAAAGCACACCAGGGTGAGCAGGCAAAACTCACTGGTTTTGCACGTGGCCTCAATCCCACAAGCTCAAACAGTGCAGCCTTTTCCTACAGGGGCTCTCTGCCAAGGTGATGGGCTACTGCCATGGCAAGCCGTGGAGCAGAAGTAGCAAAACCCCTCAGATGACTCACGCAGCACTTGAATTGCTGTTTAAAAACATGTCCTCAATCCTCAAGTATATAGCAAGCTCAGTCAAATCTGTCCAGAGCCCAAATTTTGTCCTGAAACCACTACTGGGACTAAGCTGAGAGTGGCATTAGGAGGTACTAAATATTTGTTTGGGGATTCTGATGATGCTGAGCATTTTTTCTTGTGGAAGCTCCTATCCCAGTGACCATAAATGAAGAACAGGACTTGGATGGAGCAGATGGTTCAGCAGATGGTGACTTGCTCCTTTTTAAACCAGGCTTCTGTGTAAATGGAGTGTGGCATGGATCTCTGTATGCTTTTTGACTTTGAGAGTGTGTATGTGTGCTTTTGGGCTTTAATAAATGTTTAGTTATGAAATCATGTATCATGATGATGGTATGTATTTTACTGGCTTTTTAGAGACTTAGGAAGTTCTTGAAAATGTGGTTTATTCACTGATTTATGAAACCAACACTGCTTTTGCCAAAGAGGTATTTTGGTTCTGATTTTTAGTTAAATGAGACTAGCTACAACCCTTGACTGTGGGACTGGACAAAGAGAGATTTTATAACAGTCTTTAATTTTTTCCTTTTTTCTGGTTTTGTTTCTCCACCCTTTGGCTTAACTTTCCTCACTGCCCAGAGCATTAAGGTTGCAATGAAACTGAAAGAGGTAAGTGAAGAAGGGTGAGGTGTGAGGTTCACTCTGCAAACAGTTCTCTCAAGCTGTCAGAAGTTCTACAGTCCCCAGCACCTACTTACCATTCCTGTGGTGGAGGTAACAGCCCCCTCAAACCTGCCAGCAGCACTGCTTGTGTGTGTGCTCCCTAACCCATTTTATTCAAAAATTAGGTGGGTTAGTGAAAAGACGTACTGTTGAACCATTTCAACTAATGTGCCTCATTTAGACTGATAAAGGTTAAGGAAATGTCACCCAAGCAGCTTGAGCATCAGCAGATCTGAGGCAGCATAATTTCTCCCACAGGGAATGTGAGGATTTGTCCTGAGGATTAGACTGAGAGCAGCAGGACATTGCACTGGCACAGCTGGAACAGAAGAGCAGAAGTCCTTTCACTGCCTAGGAGTGCTTAAACCAATTCAGTGTCTTCTGTATTCTCAAAGTTCATATTCCTGTAACTCACCTGTACATTTACTCCTAATTTCACATTATTTCTTAAGGCCACAGAGTGGTCTGCTAGGATCCAGCTTTGCGAGTTGGATTGTGATTGAAGGTGGTTGTCTCGTCTCTCATTTCGTGTAAATTCTCCTATCATCTAATATCCTAGTGTCTTGTAATCTTTCATTAGAAAAGGAGACTTTCTAACTTTTGGTGCTTGTTCTTTTGCTCAATATTGTCCCAGGAAGGAGATTGTGGAGGCAGAGTGGCATTTCTGCTGCCAGACCTCACAGGTTTTGCAGTCTGTTTTAAACTACACTGAAATATATTTTGGGTTCCAAGACAAAAGCCAAGCTACTTGCAGAATTGTCCAGCTTTACTTTGTCTCTTGCTTGAAGTGTTTCTAAGCTGAATATAATGAAGATCTATTCTAAGAATTCCTATGGGATCTCTTTACACAGGATCTGGAACTGATCCATGGATTTCAACACTTTAACCAATGCACCGTCTAATATTGATTTCCTTCAGAAGTCAAAGCAATTTGTTTTTCTTCCCTGGAGACTTTGGGTTTCTACCTTTGGCTGCAGTCCTTGAATTAATATGGAAATTGAGAACATCATTTAGGACTAGTCTCACATGCAGGCACAACGTGCAGTCTCATGGAGCCAGGTGTCTTGTGCACAGCCAGGCACTCAGAGGATTCCTCGGTCTCCTCTGGCAGCTGGACAACTCACACAGCTCTTTGCTTACCCCACTCTGAGCTTCGGTCAGAGCAGCAGAACACTAAGTGACTTATTTCTGATGTCTTTTTTTTCTTCCTCCCTTTCTTCTGATTGCTCTTCCTCGTGTCACTCTGGAGAAAAGGCCGGCACAGTTCTCTGGAAATTTTCTTAGGCTGGTGAGGTAATTGCAAGCCAGAAGGCAGCTCCATGGAAAGCAGCCATCTCTCCCATCATTAATCCATAGTCACCCACAGGTGACTGTCTAGCAAGCCAAAAGTTTCAGATTTACAGCTAAAGCCTAATACCTTTCTGCTAATCAGCATTTCCAAGCTGCCAGTGTGTGTGATCATTGCCTGTGTCAGCCTTCCTTCCTCCCTTGGCAGTGCCAAGGCAGAGTGGCTCTCACTTGCTTTATACCACATAAACCTGGAGGTGAAATACTGGGGAATCAGATGTCCCATGAGGGTGTTCCATGCTGGGATTCCTGGTGCAGAGGCCTGAGGAGCTTGTGCTGTGCACACGGGGATGCAGTGGAGCACAAAGAGACACAGAGTACCATGAGAGCAGGGGCACTTGCAGCAGTACAGGTCATCAAAGTTGTCTTTTAAATGATACATGTACTCTCGTGAATTAGTCCCAATGCCAAAGGAGCTGAAACAATTCCTCCTGGATGCAAAGACATGAGTGCAGGCAGGATGTAACCCGTTAGGATCATATCCAGCCTCGTTTGAAGGGTAAGGCTCTTGGTGGTGTTAAATGACAATCTGCTCTGAATTTATCCTGCCCATATGTCATCAGTAACAACCTAAAAAACACACCTCTCATTTTAGATCCAAGTTTGCATCTGTTCCAAGCAAAACATGTGCCATCTCCCTGTATATTCCTAGCAAATCTATATTAGACAACACAGGAGTAAGCTGAACCAGGAAAAATTCCTTTTGGTACTATGGGAAAATTAATCACAAATGACTGTCATTTTGACCTGGCTTTACATGAACATAAAATCTCAGAGGAGAAAACATCTCAAAATGCTTCACCATGGTTCCATGATGTGTAGGGTTATCGTAGCTCAGGTACTGTCCCTTAGCAGAAACATCCTGATGCTTCAGCTGTGATTTGTCCATCTGTGTTTCATTGCTGCATCATACAGGTAAAGAGCATCTTTGAAATAAGGATCCAGGCTGTGAGCAATCCATCCCTGGATAGTGAGATGCCAATAGCTGATAAGGTTTATGAGAGGTTATAGCTTCAAAGAAATTGATTTATAATTGTTTTCTATTTTTAAATACGCAGCTGGACATCCAGTATGATCTATAGAAGCATCTGACAGGCTTATATGCTTAATTTACATTGACTAACCACCAAAGTTTAGGTGCTTCTGTAAATCTCCCAGGCTGTTTCTCTTGATCTCTAGGCATGTAAATGCTTTGGAAAGCTGAAACAAAAAATTCAGGGCCCAATTCTCAAAATCTCATATCTCATGTGACATCATTGGCCAGAAATCTAAAATACTCCTTTCTCATCAGCCTGAACTCTTGCAAATTCTACACATTTGCTGGCATTATTTGATATATACCTTTTCAGGAATTTTGAACTCCTAATCTGAAAGAAGTTAAGCCATGTTGCATAGAAATCTGCAATCCCAGAATATAAACATTCTAACACTAGTGTTTACAATTAAATGAGGATTTTTTTCAGTTAGAGTGATGCAGAAAAAGAACCCTCTAAAGTGAAATTCTGCTCTAGATAAATCTTGTCAGTGCTTTGTTTGCTTAGCCTACTAATTTTCTATATCAAATACACTCACTTTACATTTGAAAATATCTTTTATGAAGAGAGGAGTCAGGGGAAAAAATCAAACACCTTTTCATATGTTATTGTCAAGAACAAAACTTCTGAAAGCTGGACTCTTCAGGCTTCTAGACCGATGCCACCCCTGTGCCTTCAGGGAGACCCTCAAAGGAAGGCAATGAAGATGTAGTGGTTCTTCTGTTGTACAAAGTAGTAATAGAAACAAATTTTCATCCTCTTAGATGCATCAGTTCCAGGGGGAATGGGAGAGCAAAAATTTACTTGCAGCATCTAAGTGAGCACAGCCATGTCAGACAGCAGCCTTGTTGAACAAGAAGGTGCCATGAGAGCTCATCAGAACAAGCCTGCTTTAAAGGGTTTAAGTAATTGTGTTTTATTCAATATTCAGAAGAGATTTGAATTTCCAAATATTTTTCTAAGGGATCTTTCTGTTAAGCTGGCACTGAAATTCCAAGTTGCAGAACCAAGTGTTTTAAGATCCAATTACAATGAAAAAAGAAAGCAAATTATGTCCTACAGAAATGCTGACACCAGCACAAACCCAGCCACGTTCCCAAGTGCTGCCTTTGTTAATAATGTTCTTTTTCACACTTTTGTGGTATGAGGTCATGTGTGATGAATATTTTGCTGGCATGAATATTAATGTCTTTTAGAGTTCCTTGTCTTTCCCTGTCATCCCTTCTTCCCGTTAGCATGTCAATATGAATCAAAATTAGGCCAAAATTTTTTTGGTGATAAAACCCAAGCTGTGTCATAATTAAAGCGATATTGCTGAACTGTGCTGTGCTTTGAAATATTCTGCCAGCTTACTGAGAGTGGCTGAAATGTGCTGCACCATTTCATCCATCTGCTTCCCAAACCACAAGTCCCCCTAGTAGGAGAGCTGGAGAGAAGCTACGAGTTCCTCGTTGTTTCACAAGGCTATAGTTAGGGCTGCAAGCTCCTATTTTTGGACACTTCAGCGACTACTGTGAGAGTTTGTGTGATAAGGAAGGGAAAATTCACATCTTCCCAAATTAGCAGCCTCTATGCATCCATTTTCCTGCTCTTTGTCCCATTTTTTACAAGACCAGCTGCCCCTGCGAGGGTACAAAGGAAGCTGATATCTGAATGTACCCAGTGTGACATCTTGTAGGTTCTAAATGGCTCCTCACAAGACCTTCAGGGTGTCTGAGAGCATTAGGGGTATAGTTTGGCCTGCAATTTATTCTGTCTGTTTTGCCAGAAGTTCACTGGTTTTCTGATGTTTCTTTAAAACTAGGATCAATACTTTGAAACCTGATAATACAGTCAGAAATATTTTTGGGAGAATTTCATAATTCCATAGTAAGTAAGGAAATACTCAGGAAGTTTAAAAATCCCTATTTTCATACATTCAAACTCCAAGTTTAGATTTTAAAATCACAGCAATTTGATTTAATCTTAATGATATTAAAGGATATTTTGAAAATTGGTAAGGACCTAGAAATGGCTTCTTATTCGATGATAAGCACATGTTAGTGTGACTTGATCCATAATAAGATTTCCTAATTCAAAATAACCCAAATGCAACTTAAGCTCAATTATACATGAAAATTACTCAAGGAATGTAGAGTTGAAAATTTTTCAATAAATTATGTATAAAATTGAGCTATTCTGCCACGTTGTTGTCACAAACGCAGCATGTCAAGGACACCACATTAAGAAAATTTGTGGAATATAGAAAACACAAAATATAATTAATTCTGACTGCTTTCAGACTCACATTTTTTCTGCCTGATTAAAATTTAACTGAAATAAATTAAAATTAATGGGGAAAAAACTTGACCAGAAACCTAAGCTTTGTGCACTTGCTGAAATTTTCTTCCTGTAGTTGTGTTGACTTCAAATGGATCAGAGCTGTAAATGTTCCAGTAGATAAATATGGCATTTTTGTAAAGGTCTGAGTAGGAAAAGGTGAAGAATTTCGTTTATCCTGGTAGAGAACAAAATACTTGGGGGGATGCCTAGGCAGGAATAATGATGGGATGAAAGGAGCAGCGCCAGTCCAGCTCCTCCCACAGTGCCAGAGCTTCTTGCAGCTGACAAGGTGGGTTTCCAGCCCAACTCACACAGTTCAGGACTTCTTCCCAGCCAGCCCAGCCTCTTGCAGTGAGATTTAGCTCTTGGTAATTCAAAATCAACACGGCTGATTCCACTGACACCAGTTTTAATAGATGAGGCCAGTCAGCTCTCCCTTCCTTATCAAGCAGGAGCAGTTCCAGGGGTTTGTTGGGGCTCAGTCTACACCTGAGAGGAGGAAAGAGCTTCGTGGCAGAAACAAAACCACCTGTGGTGAGGACGAGCTGCAGCCTAATTAAACTTAACTGTCCCCAAGTGCTTTCTTGAGAAGAGTTGCTCAAAATTACCTAAACTAATCCACATTCTTAAAACCCCCTGAGGTTTTGTTTTCCTCCCGTTTATTAGGATTCTACCTTTCTAATTCCCATGATTGTGATAATGTTGCCTTTGATTTACGATGAGGAATCTGCAAGCAAAATTTGGCCACTGAGCATTAAGGTGGAAATGCTTTTTTTCAGACAGCTCTCAGCCTAAGGAATGTTTTCATCTCTTGCCCACTAACATAATCACAGAGCTCTCCATCTGATGGCACGAGGAAATTGCAAGCTAAACTCTCTATCAGAAGTTTTTGAGAGTAACCAGAGTTAGGCAGTGAAAACAAAAGTTCACACTCACTTATACAGCAGATTCAAGGCCTCAGAAAGAAAAAAAAAATCTTTCTTGTTAATGAGAAAATATAATTGTCTATTTATATAACTCCTTTTTTGTTCGAGAGAACCTCATCAGTTTGGGCTTGACCTTCTCTTTCTCCCTATTTGTTCACCATTTATATATTTTCTCTGCAATGTCTCACAATTATGGGAGCTGCAAAAGCAGAATTAGGCCCTTTCTAAGTGAGTAGCAATCTAACTATAAATGAGTAATAATCTACCACTTAGAAAAAGCCTTTAAGAGGGCAAAAGAGCGCTGCAGTGTTGTATAATGACTGTCACAGCTGAGTTCAGGACAAGAGGAGGAGATCCCAAATGGAAAAGGGAGAATTTAGGAGCACAGATAAAATGAAATGAGAAAAATGCAGTTTGGCTGTGCTGGCATTTCAGTATCAGCACGTAATAGAAGCTCACTGGAAATTTTCAGGAGGAATTTTTTCCTTTGGAAAATGCTGATTTTCA
The DNA here is from genome assembly GCA_013389985.1 of Dryoscopus gambensis. Classification (NCBI taxonomy): domain Eukaryota; kingdom Metazoa; phylum Chordata; class Aves; order Passeriformes; family Malaconotidae; genus Dryoscopus; species Dryoscopus gambensis. Next base: position 59,917 of record WEIT01030348.1, read on the forward strand.
ACATCAAAACCTTTGGCTGGACTGTGTTCTATGGCACTGCCCTCCCCAGAAATCAGACAAGGCAGAGAATTCTGCCACATCCTGCACTGACCAGGCCAGAGCTCACCCTTTGCCGGCTGTGGTTTTTTTCCCTGAATTTCAGGCACGGAACAAAGATCCATTCTTCATGCCAGAATACAGAATTACTCTTGCCTCCCTTTTCCAGGCCACTGTTAAAAAAAACAGCTTAGGTGCTCACATCCCCCATCTCACATCATCACCACGTTGTCCTGTGCCATGTGGGCACATCCATGTGATTCCCCACCCGGACCCATGTGCTCCAAGGAGTTCTGTGTTCTTGGGAACAAATGGAATTGGCCTGACCCTAAATAGCTGCTGGCCTGGAGAGTTTCATACAGATGGACCAAAGAGCTGCTTATCAGTTATTGGAAAGTTGAAGGGACTTTTCTCCCAATTTAGTAATAATAACAACAATAATAATAATGTTTATCTTCACAGGAAACACTGAAATTTATATTTCTACCAAGAATTTTTGTTTGTTTGTTTAAAAAGAATAAAATGTTATTTTCTGTAAGAATTATTTCTTTGGTCTAATACCACAAAATTGAGCTTCTGTTTTTCTAACAATCAAGTCTGCAGACTCTTCGTCTTTCCAGAAATTCAGAGACCTTGGACACGTGTGTGTTTTGTTCAACTTCAGGAGCAGATTATGGGTTTTATGAAGCCTGACTGATGCATATACTTGGCCCTTGTCCTTGTGTTTCATTTCATTAGTATTCCATTCATTTTCCCATGATTTTAATGAACATATCATTTACGGCCCTATTTTTATCACAGAATTGCAGAGGTGTAATTTAATATATGAGTTTAATCTAAGATGGTTAAACCATTGCAAAAAAACTCAGGTGTCTTTTAGTTCATTTTGAGTGGTTTATTTTGTTTCATTTTATGTGAATGAAGTATTTTAATCTAGTTGACAACAAGCTACACTTCTCAATAAATAATAGGGTATTAAATCTTTTGCTTTGCTGTAATTACATTGGTAGGGAATCTGGTTTATCTTACATGAATGTTGCTTTCTCATGTAATCATCCTTTGTGCTCCAAAATTGTAAAGAAACCTATGGATTCTCTTGCTTCTGATGATCTATTTGAGAACACTTGGCACTAGAAAATAAAACAGCTGTAAAAAGTCTATTTTATCTGCTTGGCTGCCAATTTTCTCTTTAGGTGAATCTGAGCAGTCATGTAAAGGATGTTTTTTTTCCATTTCAAACATATATGACAGTGGCCTTCTAGACCTTTTCCTGAGCAATAAAAGATTTATCTAAGCATTGTATTCTGCCCTTGAAATGTGGGTTTATACATAGAGGTAACACTTCTGCTCACAAAAGCAAAGCCTGGTGCCATCTGCATGAACAATCCCTCTCCAGCCTTTGCTGAGGACCTCTGATGCAGCTCTTCCGTGTGCTCTTACAGCCTCAGAGTCTGCAATTGAGAGCATAATGGGGAAGGTAAAGTGGAAGCAGTTGTGACCTAACTGGTTTATGGGCACCCCTGAACCCATTCAGTTTGCTCATACAGAATGAACAGTTGGCAGGAAAAAATGGAGATGAGAGACAGAAAGAGGATAAACACAGACTTATGCATCCAACAAACTAGAGGAGATTATTTTTCTATTTCTCAGCTGAAAAGAGTTCAGTTTCTGCTTAGTGGGATTCTCAGCGTACTTTAATCAAAACCACAGGAAACCACTAAAAAGAACACAACTCTTTCCCAGCAACCCCTGTTACTTTGACTGCTTTGATCTCTGAGGCAGCTGTTACGTGAAAACTTTAAGAACTAGATGTGTGGTTAATAGCAAGGGAGCCAAAACTGTGAAACTCTGAAGACGTAAGAAAGAATTTTTGATAAAAAATAGAGTATAACTTTATCTCTTCAAGACGAACACTAATATTTTCTAGTTTTGTATAACTTTACTGGCACATGAGGGTTCTACCCAGTTCAGGAGGATAAATTTCCATGGCAATGCCAGATGGTCATTTTGAGTATCTGGGTTCTTGGGGAACCTGAATTTAATTTTCAGGTTATGAATTGACCTGAATGTCAGTAATTTCTCTTTGAAATTCTTCAACACATCAAGGTGTTGCAAAGGTTTTGAAACCTGCTTTTTCCACTGAGACTTCTGATTCACTGGAGGGTTTTAGGCAGGTGATTTCACCTCTGTGTACCTCAATTTCCTTATCTAGATATTGAGGATCATCATACTTCTGTATATTACGTTGAGACCTAATGATTGCAAATGCTGTACAAAGACAGTAATATTTTTCTAATATTTTAATTTTTCTACAATACCTCCACCTTGTTAATTAAAACAGTTTGGTTTTATTTCAAAGTGATAAGAGACTTAAAAGAAACTGGGCAGTTTATGGACATATGAGATTCACATTTTTGTTATGTAATTATTTTTTGTATGAATTTATACATCCCTTTGGGGATTTCCTGTACAGAAAGTCTTCCTGAAAAGTTCAGAGCTCTGGCCTCCCTTAGGCTGTAAAATTTGTTTTATTTCTCTGTACAACAGGTTGGACTTTGGGCATCTAATTGTATCCTTAGAAGCCTGTTTTAATAATTTCAGACCACTGATGATATTTTTAATATTTTTAAAGATGCAGACTATCAAAAAGCCAGCTATTGAAGTACCTAAAGAAAAAAAATATATCGTGTGTCTCCATCAGATAGTAATCTCAGTCAAATTCTAGCTCTAAGTCAGGTAAGATTTGCTCTGTTCCTCTTCACAGTCAGCAGAGAGGGAGTTTTTGCCTACAATTACATCCGAGGAGCTGGACTCCTGTTAAGAGTTTGCTCATGAGCAAGAGAGGTGAGTTCTTGTTGTTGACATCTTTGCTCTTCACAGCTGGGGCCCGGCATTAACAAGATGTTCTGGAGATAAACAGTGCCCTGGTGACACGAGAGGGAGCAGGAACAGCAGCAGTGGTGTCCCAGGTAACCCTCCCTTAGCCTCAGGCTGCACTCATCAATCAGCAAGGACCTGGAGAGCCAGCAGCCAGGAGAGTTTGGCTCTTCATCCCTCTGTGATGATTTCCCCTCTGCCTCGTCTCTGGCATGTTTTAGTTTCGACCTCATTAGATACGTGACTCAAAGCATTTAAGCATTGGAGCCCAGGCATACAAGCGATTAACAGCAGATTTATAAATGTCACCGGCTGGTCTCCTCATTGTTGTGGCACACAAAAGGCTATTCTGAACTCTGGATTCCTTAAGGCACAAAATCAATGAGTAAAATGGTTTAAAAAATATGAGCCTATAGAGCTTTACCTCCTTGTGTTTCTTGCCAGAGTAAAATGCATTAGTTCCCTGGGGAACTGTGGGAATCACACTAATTTTCTCAAGAAAAGAAAATTTGAAAGCCCTCAGCAAGAACTCAGGAAATGGCACTTTGCATTTGATGCTTGGCCACAATAAAAATATTTATTCAGTGGAATAACTGTTAGAGAACATTTTAAGAGCTTTTCTATGTACATTTTTCCACCCAAACTTATGTCAAACTGTCAACCACCTGAAATACACATTACAAAAACATGTCCAGAAAGTACAAGGAAACGATTCTTTGAGACACAGGAAACTTCTGAGTTGGACTTTTTTTTTTTGACTGTTTCCACTGTGACATTTGAAAGTTCAGATGTGACATTAATGATTTGTGAGAATGAACTGGCCAACAACTCACAAATGGCTCCTGAATTCACTGTTCCAGGAAACGGCAGGAAAAGGGAAGCAGCAGAGTGTGTCAAGAGTTCAGCTCTTTGATCTGCTGCCTGGTAAAATCTCCAGGCTCTGTGTCCTGCTCTAACCTGTTTCTTATTACTTGTATTAGAAGCTGGTTTTGAGTCAGTCAGCAATCATTATTGTACTGTTTGCTACAGATCTAATTAAAATAATACTGGTACAGGATCTAGTTATGTTTTTTCCTTGGAAAAGTGTTTGCCTGATCTGAAATAGGGAATGTGCAGGCCACAGTGTGATACATTTCAGCCCTACTTTGCCACCTAATACCTGACTCCAGAGATTAGCCTTTCTCAAATGATTCTTTTGCTGTAAGCCACAGGCCTCAAATTCAGCAATGAGCTGAAATGGCTGCTGGCTGAAAAAGTTATCACTGATAGACATATCTACTGAAACTGGATTTTAGAGAGAACATTCAGTTTATATAGAAAGGAACACCAAATTATACCTCATTAGTCATGGGTACAGTTTCATGTAAATGTTCTGAAATAAATATAATTGTGAGCTAATGCATTTGGGCTAAATTCACTGCTGTCCCAAGTGGCTGTGACTTCAGTTGTGTTTGCTGTCATCAAATTCTGACCTTCCTATATCAGTATTACCAGAATAGTTGTGGAAAGTGATGTAGCTTTTGGAATCCATGGGGATTTCCGCATGTTTTGAGGAGAACACTACAAAACACGTTCAGAGAAAGATCACAAGAGAATGCAGAGGCCATTCCTTAACAATGCATCCCTGTTCAACATCACTTCAACACATCCTTGATCCAGAGGCTTACTGATTACATTACCAGATGTTCTGATCTTTCCTGACTTCTTACGTCTTGTGTGTGATAAAGTCTGCAGGTTCTGTTGTTACATCTGACACAGAAGAGAGTCCCAGCCAGGAAGGGACTTCCCATGCTCAGGTGTCGTGAGAGGCACAACTAAGCCACTGAAAGAAATGGAGAGCAGTGAAACTTCTCTAACACAATGTTCCTGAGCTAGTGAGTCTGCCTGGGAAGGTGGTGCTCTTCATTACCTCAGATCCGGCCCCTCACCAAAGTGGTTTGGCTGCTGTCAAGCTCTCAGTGCTGTGTGCATTGAGCGTCCAATGCTGGTCCCAGTCGCGGGTTCTCCTCACAGAGCACCAGCTGCCACCGAGAGCTGCCTGCAGGATTTCTGTGTAAAAGCCATTTCAAAATTGGGAGATGTCTCGTAGATCAGACTGTGTATTGATGGGAGGATCCTGAATAATGCCACAGCCCATATGGAGCCATGGGGCAGGAGTTCCCAGGGAACTGGGTGACAGGAAACAAGCACAGGTGTCACCCAGTATGATCACATTCCAGGAGCAGCTGCATCACCCCAGTTCTGTGTAAGCTGTGGGCTGGGACTTCTGTGCATCACCTCGAGGCACAGCATAGGAGATCACCATTCCTTTTTCTCCCCTGGTGTCTGGCAAAAACAAACAATAGCTGGAAGTAAAGTGGTTAGCATAGGTTTATTACCTTTGAGGGAAACAAATCACAAAAGGGTAAATTGAAATTAACTGGGTTGAACAAAAGGTAAATCATTATGCCAGGTTCACAAAAAGAGAGGGCTTTCTTCTGTTCTGTGACCTTTCGTAAGGACAAGTTTAAGGAAACACACAAGAATGAAGAGAGAAGATTCTGAGCTCCACTGAAATAGCAGTAACCAGATGTTTTTAGCAGGTGCTGTAAGCCCTAAGCAGTGGGATTTTGCTGAATGAAGCCTTTTTTGTCTAAATCCAAGGATGGGCTACACTAAGGCCAGGTAGATGCAGGTGGCTATGGGCACTGTTTCCAAAGCTCAGTGGCATCTCATTTGCTCTGGTTGGAATACAGAAGGCAAACTTCTTCTCAAAAGACAACTCATTTAAGAATAACCCCCTCAAACAGATTTTCAGGCTTCTTTTTGTATGTAGATATTAAGCAGAAGTAGGTTATGACTACTGAAACAGATTTTGTTGTTAGGAATTTGCATTTTAAGTTGAATTGAACTGGGAAAAAATTCCCTCAAAATATTTTCCTCTATTTTTAATTCCCATTTTAAATTTTAAGTTCTTGATTTCAGGTCACCATCCAGGGCAGTTTATACTATGGCTTCACAGTGTATTACAGCAATGACTACAGCTGCAAGCTTGGCAGACCTATTGCTGCAAGCAGCAGTTGGTGCAGGATCTACTCTATTACTAAAAACTGATTGAAATATGAACTATGAAATGATGACTGTGAAATATAAAATTGTCATCTGTGCTATGAATCATACTCATTTTCATAAATATCTGTTCTTATATACACCAAAATCGCAGATGTTTCCCTTCCTGAAATAAGATTCAACTGCTATGATACCTTTTAATGTTGCCAAGCAGTTGTTTGTTTCCTGAAGCTAATGATAAGTGAAGAGTAACATCAAGATGCAGTTTGGTAACTGGACGAATGCTGGGTTAGAATAGAGTGATGAATTGTACAGCAGAGATCACTTGTAGCTCCTGGGAAAAAACAGTCACTAAGAGCAAAGACAAAGAAATAAATCCCATGTTAATGAAACCTCCCACATGTGCTTTGGGTGCATTCCGAGTGAGTTATGGGAAAAGTATAGAAAGAAACTGGGAAGCAAATAGTCTGTTTCTTGGAGGTCTTAGAATCTTGATCAAATGCAAAAAAAAAATTGAATTCAACCTGGAAAAATGCCAGCTATTCTCAAGGAAAACAGTTCATATTGTACATACTCACTGTGATGGACAAATCTGGGAAGCAGTAACCTGAAGGACTGAGAAATTGTTGGAATGCCTGTGCTCATGCAGCATGAATAAGAAGGCATTGTTCATCTCCATGTAACTCTGGCAGAAGAATACATGTGTTTCTAGGTAGCTCATTATAACCAACAGATTGAAGGTTATTCACTATGGGGCAGAAATAACTGCAAAGGGGTTTTTCTATAGACAAAAAGGGAAGGTTGGCATGGATCAATATTTATAGGCTGCTGAAAAGAAGGTTAAGTGGTTGAAAGCAAAGAACTTGCCAACAGTCTACAAATGGGATAAGCAGCAAGAAAGAAGAGGAATTCTTTGGAATGCTCTAAGGCAGAAAGAAGAAATTAAAATTTAAGATGAATACTATGATAAAAACTCTGATACAGAAATGAACTTGCAAAAATCTCCCAGGGAACTATTTCAACCTCACTGTTTGAAGACTTGGACAAAGTCTTGACTAAATATATTTCTGGGAATAATTCATTTCCATTAGCATCAGAACATGACCTTCTCACCAACTCCCATTAATCTGCATTGTGTAAGTGCCTTATGAGGCAGCAGCAGGGACTGGGCTGGCTGTTAATGCTTGGCTGGGGGACAGTAAACTCCAAACAAGTGCAGTTCAGACCCATGACAGGGCTTGGGACCAGTCCTATCTCCCAGAAGAGTCTGTATAGATCTACATTGAGTGAGTATCCCCCAAAGACTTTGAAATTCATGAGTCATTTGAATTAGAATAGAATCTACTGTAATTAACTTCTTTATCTATAATAACTCCAAAGTGAAATGAGATTTGAAAAACAATGTCTGTCTTTCTTGTTGGTGAGTTTGCAGATTGTGGCTTTCCTTCTGGATTGACTCTTTGATAACTCAATGACTTTCTGTTCTGATCCTTAGGGATTTTCCTCATGGGAACACTAAGTATCTCACTGTTTTTGCCTGGGCTTCAGACAAAGCTCCTGACTGTCATTTTCTCATTCCTCTTTTGCCATATTGTGCCAGCGAGACCATCTTCACCAAATAGGCTCAGTGTCTTCCTTGGGAAGGAGCAGTCTCCCCATGGGCTAGATGGGTCTGTCTAACTTGGACACTCTTTTAAGGAATATTCTCAGACTGAAAATGCCCAAATCAAATATTTACTGTCCGTTGCAACCTCCCATAATACTCATATCCCACGTCTAGTTCAGGCAGGTTCAGATAAAATTAAAAGCCTCCAGACTGTTTGGTACCATACGTGAAAGCAGTTGTGACCTCAAATCATAGATAATGCAGATAAAAAGTACTAAAAGCCACTGCTGCATCTGGCACTGACAACTCTGTTCGAAGTCACAGTTAGGTGTGTCACCTAAAGATGAATCAAACACAGATTTCCCACAGGAACGTTTGCAACCTAATAAGAAATATAAGGTGTGTGGGGGAAAGTATTTGCTGTTTGTGTTTGTATACCAAGACTACACTGCACATTCACATTCATGTTATTATTAAATTTAGTAAATAAAAATCTATGCAATTATATCCAGAATCATTTGGGGTGAGTGGCACAAAGCAACACAAAAGAGTACCACCTCTCTGGTGGTTTTTAGTTCCAGGACAGTTGAAGAGACTGTTTTCATAGATGGCATCTTTTTTGTTTTCCAGTAGGTTTTGCCCTGTAGAAATATCCTCTGGTGTGTTTTGTTGGGGATTTTTTTAATGTCACTGTGGGAGTACAGTGTGTGCCTGGGAGCAAATAATGACTCTTAAGATGATTAACATGTTATTAAACTCTGGGATAATCGCTGTCCTGTCAAGTGTCAGCTCGTGCTTTTCATCAGCCCCATGTGGCAGTGCTGGACTGCTCAGTGCTTTCTTTGATCTAGGGAGAGTATTTTTCATGATCAGCTGCCGAATGTGACCCTTTTGGAACTGCAAACAGCATCAAGAAAACAGAAGTGGGTAAACATTACTAAGTGACCCAAATAAATGATACTGTTTTTATACCAGCTGAAGTAAGTCTAAGCTGACTTCTCATGTGGCAACGTATGGGTGGGACTGGTAACAGCGAACAGCTGGGGCATAACAAAGTGTGAACTTTGCAAGAAATACAGATAATTCTGCTTTTCAGACTCTGGATGAGTCACATACAAGCACCTGCATCATGAAATGGACCTACACCATCTGCTACAAATGTTTTTGCACTGGCCAAAGAGCTCAGCCTGGGTTTATGCCATGGCCTTGAGTACCTGTCCTTATGGAGTTTAGTTGGATGAGTTAGGGGGTTTAGTGGGCTGAGCTCAAGGTCAGTTTCTTCACTGACAAGAACTACTATGAAGAAAACTAGAAGTGAGGGCCTGCCCCTGATTTCCCTAGGTAGTTGCTGTTAAGTTGAGGGTTAAATATAATTTTCTCCATGTTATTGTGCAGCCCTGCTGCAGTTGTGTCTGCACTGAGCTCTGGTCTCCAACTTGATCCTAGACCCAAACCTACTGGCTGCTGTCCAGCTGGAGCTGTCTCATCACTGAGGGGCCACTGGGCAACCCCTGGGCTGTGTCTGACCCTGATCACTGTACCAAGCCCTGATCCTGACACTCCCATTTTGCTCATCATCCAGCTCACCTTCTTTTCCACACGTGGGTGGCCTTTGCTGCTCTTGTTTTGTCACTGTTCTGATTTCATGCATCTGAGTAACTGGCTTAACTCTGCTTGGTTTGGGGCTTCCTAATAAAATATATGAGGGGCTGTAATAATAATTACTTTCCAAGGTCCATCATGTTGCATAGTCAACAACTGCAATCATACTTGTAAGTAATGGTGTATTTTGCCCCAGCAGAGGAGTGAGACCAAAGGCAGATAAAGATACCCTGTGAAGCGGTACATTCAAACTACAGTTCACCTGCTGACAGACTTTGATTTCTACCACCCTGCTGCTGCTGCTGCCTCTTTTCAGCTGTGAGAGCCACTGTACAAGAGAACAGTGGCTTTCTCCACTGAAAAATTCATTTGTTTTGTTTTTTGGGTTTTGCCAGGGAGCCAGCATTTAATCACTAAGATGTGTCATGCTGCTAAGCTGTGTGACAGCTTGATGCACTGAGGGATGCTCCCCACTGGAAATGTAAACAATTTATGCTATATATTTTTCCACCTAAGGAATCTACAGATTTTTGCTAAGAATGGTTTTCCTTTTTTCCTGTTACTAAACAATGTCTGCATTATTTCCAATAACAAAAGAAGTGTCTGCATTACCATTCTGGTATCAGTGAAGCTAAACAGCTCTTGTACTCTTATCTTACTTTACAATATATTTTTCTTCTCTGTGATCATGATTTTAAAGTACAAAGCAATAATATGTTTTCTTTGGGGGGGCATGGGGGTGGGGAAGGATTTGTATACCAGACAAGCCAGGCTGCTGCTTTCTCCTGCTCTTTCTGGCTTCTAACACGGCCATTAGAGACAAAAATGACTGTTTCATCTCCCAGCCGTGTGAGGTGCAATTTCTGAAGTTGAATACAGAGGTTTATGGTCCATTTTAGGTACCAGCAGGAACTACTGCTCAGAGCCTGCCATTCCATCTAAGAGTTCCACAATAGCCCTTGTTATATTTTGATACCTTCATTTGGTCTTACTGGAAATATTGTGTATCCTAATCTACTTTCCCCTATCCTTTCCCTGTCATGTATCCTCCCTTTATGTGCTGCTGGTAGAGTGGGGTTTTTTTGACAGCACTTTGCCACAACTGATTTGTCAAAGACTCTCTGTAGTTTCTGACCACCTGACCCTGTAAATCATCCTTACAAGAAGGCACTTCTAGCTGTGGGTAGGGAAGGCTTTTCCTTTTATCTTGGCACTAAATGCCGAAATAACCCTCACAGTCTGGGGAAAACCCCTTCCCTCTTCTGAAATTTCCAAAGCTCTTCTGGATTAAAGGAGCCAGAACTCTCTTTGGATGCCAAATGTTATTTAAATTCACCAATTTTGAAGTAAACTTTTCTTCATATTTTTTAGATATATACTTCATGATCACTCCTAACACAAGGCAGGCTTTTCCATCTTTAAAGAAGTGAAGTGCTAAATTTGCATGATGAGATTACAAACCAGGTTAGAAAGGTGAAAGATAAAAAATGATAGCAGGCTGCACTGGTGGACCTGACAACAATCTGTTTTCCTGGCTGCCACTAAAATTTCTCAGAGGCCCATTCTGGTGTGTGTGTGGTGGGGGGGGGGAGGTGTGCAACCAGGCAGTTCAACCACATCTGCTTTAAGTGTTACTTTTCAAGACCAACCTTTTCCTGGGCTATTAACCTTCTATCTAAACTTTTGATTGCACGTACCGTATCTGGCGCTGCCTGAGCCTTACAGCACTTTTGAAAGGGCTACATCATTTCCTTCCAGCTTCTCAACTAAGGAAACATTGTATTGGAGCTTTGATTAACCCTCGGTGTCAGTGAAGATACAGATTAAAACTCCAGTAGCCTGAATTGTGCCTATCAGGATTTCGTTGGTGCCTTTTTATAGACAGTATGTTGACATTTTGTACAGATGGAAAAATCTGGATTTCTTTCTCCCACTTACTGTTCTCCTACGCTCGTACACACAGTCTCCCATGTATATATTTGCCAGTTGTAGGAGGATCATATCATCACAAGAGGGGAGTTTTAAACACCAGTGGTTTAGATTTGTGTGTTTATTTCTCACTCCCAATCAACTCAGCACAGAGCTACATCTGTAATTAGTTGTGACAGCAAAAAATTTCATTTGCATATGCAAGAACTTAATTTGTGGTATACTAATTACCATCCATTCTTAGGCCAGAATCACAAAGGTATTTAGATGCTTAACTTATGGTGTTTTGATACCTTCTTAGGTACATTCTGTGACTTTAGCTGCCAATATCTTAAAAACCAGAATTTGGTATCAGTGTTGTAAAATGTGCTACAAAAGAGAAGTGCATGGAATGCATAACTTGCATTTCAGGTTGTCTCTGTGTTTGATTTGGGGCACAATATTGGAGGTTGGGGTTTTGGTTTCATTTGGGATTTTTTGTAAGAGAGCAGTTCTGGCCCTTGCTGTACTTTTGGCAGGGGTCCCTTCTGCTCTAAGTCATGGCCATTACCTGCACATATACACATCTTTATTTCACAGAAGGTTTTTTTTTGTCACATTTCAGGCTCCCTCCTCCTGTTTCTGCTTTAGATTTTAATCTGTTTCAGAGCCTCTATTCCCTGTCATTATATATTTTGTTCAACTGCCTTAATAAGACAAGAATCAAGAGGAAATCAACAGCTGCATATTTCTTATATTCCAGAAACCCCAGCCAAACCATGTCTGGACTTTGACACTTGATTGAACTGATGTGTTTTGATTAAATCCTAATTATAGACAGCAGGGCAAGCAAAGAAAGTTTAGTTACCAATTTCTGCCTTTCATGATTGACCTGAAACCTGCTGAAGTCAGTGGGAGTCCACAAAGTCTCCATCCAAAATCCCTCAGAGGCACAAAACTGCCCATTAAAACCAGTGGCAGCTGGTTTTGTCTCAGCCTTTTTAATTTCTTCACTGAGCCAAAAGGCAGACTGGAACACCAGGCAACAGGTTTTACTTATAGATTTTAAAAGTTTTATGACAGAAAATGGAAACCTCTAACAATAAATTACAAATCTAAAGACAGTTATTAAGTTCAGAGCAGACATAATTTTTTTTCCATGGCTTGTTAATTTATTTGCAAATCATTCCAGCTTTCTGGATTTAACACTGAGGAATTCACCAAATGTTTAAACAAACAAATATCATATACATACATCAGTTTTGCATTTCACTGTTCTATCTGGCCTCTGCTTTTGGTTGATAGGAAACACAAACCTGATCTGTTGAGAGACTAATGAATATCTACTTATGGATGTTACTTACTGGAATTATATCGACCAGATAATTCTGTAATTAACTTCTCTTTCTGTTTCTAAAAGTATTTCTTAATCACTGTATTTCCAAACAATTCTTATTGAGATAAAAATTAATTGGAAATCATATCACACCAATTCAGCTTATCATTTTTAATGAGAACTTCACCTGCTAAAGACAAAAATAATTTTGGTACATTTTATTTGTTTTCAAGGTATGCTCATGCATTAAATGGGAGCAAACAATAAGATAACTAATCTGAAGTGTGAATTTGTATTGCCAACTGTTAGCTCTTCATAAGTTAATTAAAGCAGTTTCAACATTTTCATTTTAGTGTAGTTTAAATAGTGACAAATTTAGAAGAAATAAGGAGGCTACATACGTCTGTGACAATGGTTACACGCCTGGTTCATTGCAAGTGATTGAGAAAGCAACTTCTGATTGTTGTACATTGCTCTTTAGGCAGTATTTATTGCACACGTTGCACAAATAGAATGTTAGAGAACCTGACCATGAGATGCATAAATAAGTAGGTTGTTTTACAAGAAATAGAAGACCTCCAACTGGTTTAGATCTTCAAAATATTTTTAGAGACTTCTTTGAACAACTTTTGAAAGTTCATACATATTCTGTGACAGTTATAAAGATGCAAATTGCTGGAAAAAGAATTTTATAATGAAAGCATGAATACTGCTCTACTAAAAACAAGAGACTTAATAACAAAGAAAATCTGCATGCTTAAAGATCTCCTTCTAGTACTTGCAGCCTTGAGGTCCAATATTCACACTGTATTTTGCTACACCATGGAAGTGTAATTTTGGACTCTAAGGATGTGATCTACTCTGCTGACTGGAAAGTTTTGATGCTGCTTTAAGATGCAATCACTTTAAACTTGAAAACCAGCATGAATCTCCCTTGCTATAAAGCAGGAGATACTGCCAGTCTGTGAAGGGTTAGAAGCTGGAAAATCCCCGAAAACCTCACAAAACCCTGTCTGCTCAGCATACCTGCTGCTGAGCCCTCATGTATCACGGGAATTTGCACTGCAGGCAGGATTTCTAGATGTATTGCAAGCTGTACAGGTGGGTGTGTACATATTGTCTGTGTCATGATTGCTGCTAAGTTGCCTGACTGGGGTTCCTGCCAAATAAGCAAACTTTCATTCACCACAACCTGTTTTTCACATTTAGGGTAAATAAATGTCAAGGGCAATGTTTTCTTCAGTAACCTTTTCAGTTTCACCTGAAACCTTTAAGCACTTGTCACTACTCTGCAGGCACAGAACGCTGAGCTGGGCGCACAAGCTGAACTCACAGCGTACAAAGGCTCAGCAGTGCCACTGCCTGCAGCCTGACAGAAATCCACAGGACTCAGAGGGGGGTCTCCATTGACATTTCTTAATAATTATTTCTGTTGTACTTCAGCAGTGTCTAACTGTCGATTCAGAGCCTGGGCAGTTTCCACGGTCTGTCTTTGCATATTTATAACCTGCAACTGACTATTCTTTGTCTACATGTTTCTAGAAATCTGAGAAGTGGAAAGGTCCTTGACACCAAAAACAGATGCTGAGCACACTCCAGGTAAGTCTACATCACTGAAACTGTACTCCCTTACAGACCATGCCAAAGCTGGACTGAACAATGAACTCATTACAAAGGGAAGTGCTTGAAAGAGCATGGCTTGGGTCGCTCCATCACTCTGAGTCTGGGGTTGTCTTCACACTTCCTCCATCATATTTGGTGATTACACCTGCAGACATTGTGTTTTCCTCGAGCTATTAACTGCCTAGCGGTTATTCTGTGCTGAAGGTCCCTTCATCAGTCTTGAGCTAAAATAATATCTTGGATATTGAACAGTCTCTTTGCTGCTTCATAAATTAGCAAGTCTAGGCAGCAGGACTGCTTTTGGCAGAATTTTCCGTAAGTCTAACACGTACAACTCTTCATGTTCATTCTCATTGCCACTATTAGTTTCCTCTTTCTTAGCCCAAAGGACACATTTAGTTGAATATTTCACTCCCATTTGCAACAGGAGAAAATTTATCTTCAAATGTGCCCAAAATTTACAGAGAATAATAACTTGACACATATGATCTTGGAGAATCTAATCTTTGTATCAATGATAAAAAGTGGCTCTGGGCACAAAATCCTTTCCTGCATAAGATTTTCTTGTAAGCTTCACCAGTGATATTGGATACTTGGATACATTTGAGAAGCAGCTTGACCTTGTTGCATTCAAGCTGTGCTCACTGGATTTGGATGAAAATCTGCTTGGTATTTCACATACCCACTTTGAAGTTCTATCATGCCTATCAGTGTTTGGGCTGTTCAGGGGCAGCATCACTGCGAGTTTGACCCTGGGTTCAAAGCTGGCGTGGTGTAAATTCATCATCTTTTTATTGTGGGAGTTAAAGGCTGAATGATGGATTTCGTGAGCGGCCTTTTAGCATGCGCTGACCTGAACCGTCAGAAGATCTACATCGAGTGTGCTCAAACATGTCTGGTTTCAAAGTATCTGGAGTGTTCCTCCTCCAGCAGGGTGAGATGTTGACTTGTATCAGTTTCTCCTGCAGAATCAGGACACTCCTGCCCACCCTCTTCGTTTACTTAGCAGATGGGATCAGCACTACTCATCCAGGCAGTTCCTAAATCAATGGAACAGAGGATTAACAGCATATGGAACATGCCCCCTCCTCAGACCTGGCATCTCCTGAGCAGTATATATAGCCCTGGATGTATTCCATACTCTTCCATTTATCATTACTCCTGCCTGAACTGCGGCATTTCCTTTTGGGTAACTGAAGTAAAGCAAGCAAAGAATGAAAAGAAAAGCAAAAAACCGCCACCACTGAAAAGATGCAGAGGTATTTTTAAAGTTGCAGTGAATACCCAGGAAGTAACCTGTGAGAGAAAAGGATGCAAAAGCTTGTGTGTGCCCTGGGTGAGGTGGAACAATGTACAACACGTCACCGTTTTATGCTGCTTCTCTGTTCATTACTACAAGCTGAAAAAATAGGAATGAAAATTACAAGTACATGCTCACATACTTGGCTCTGGCAAAACTGTTTCTGAAGAATGGAATTCTTTGGGGTAACTTAGTTTGCTTGATTAAGACAATTTCAGAATGTGTTGGGCCCAGTTAAAGAATGGATCACTTTAAATATGAAGTTAGCCCTCATGTTCAGGGGCAACTAATTTACCTTCTGTGTATTAATGTGTTATAAATTACTGAGTTTCCTAAAATGCAGTTGATTCTATACAAAGAAGAAAATGTCTGTAAGAAGAACCTGTTGTTGTAGGTGGTTCTGCTTTCACAGGGATTTTTCCTGGTGTTTTAAGTGCAGAAGTTGTAACACACTGGAAGTCTTTACTCATAATGTCTAATTTCTTGTACATTGTGTGTGTGTATCTGCATATGAGACTGGAGAAATGCTTACACAAGCTGAGTTCATGCTTCAAACAACTTTTTTATTTTTTTTTTTATTGCTAGCTCTTGTATTTGCTAAGCAACACTAATTAACTCTTACTCAAAATACCATTCCCTCAAATAAAACTGACGCTATTTGCAGTTGTGCCACACGGCTCAGGACACCACACTTGCCACATGATTCATCCAGGAAAGGCTCCTGTCTGCACTGGATCCGTGCAGGTGCATTAACCTTCCCATGTCAACCTGTGTCTAATTAGTCTTACTGTCTAGAAATTTCCATCTGGTGTTTTCCCACCATGGTAACCAGCAATCCAAGAGCACACCTGGTCCCGAACAGATGAGGAAGACTTTAAATCAAAATCCTGGCAGCTGTTTGGTACATAGTAAGTGTTGTGCCTCCTTTATCTTCTTTGGTATTAAAACAGGGGGACATGAAATGAAACTAAAATATAAATTTGCCCTTCCAGTGTCTTCCCCAAGTCTGCTATACCAGTGATATCCCTGCTGGCTTTGAACTGAGCTTCTAAGACCAGTCTTTGATATGATCCTTGCCCTCTCAGTCATGCTGCTTCCTAGAGGAGTCCGTGTCCCTGATCTGCTGACAGCCAGATTGCTATTTTTTCTTCAGCATTGTACTGAGGGGAGAAGTGACATTATGCTGTTTGCAGTGGGTTTTCTCCCCCAGCCCCCCCCCCTCCCCTTTTAAAATTAATTATTAAATGCGATGCCAGGGACAAATTATTCTTGGGAGCTGAAAAACTGTGATCTTTCTAATAGGCTTGGATTAGTTCCAGCTGGTTTTAAGCACCTTTCTCCATTAGCTGGAGAGGTGATTAGCATGAAGAGCCTCCTGAATGAAGTGTGTTTTTAGCATCTGAAGTTAGCTCTGGGGAGCAGGGCGGCCGAGCCCGGCGCCAGGTCCGTGGCAGCAGCCTGGCTGTGCCCTCAGCCCATCGCCTTCTCCCGAGGGAATGGCCCCTATTCCCTGTTTCAGCAAAGCCAGGACATCCCTGCCCGCACACTGTGTCCCCTGTGGGAAGTGCCGAGGGGAGCCTATCCGAGGGACCAGGAATCGGGATTAGGAACACTGCAGAGCTGAGCCCCAGCCCCGCACCGCTGTGCTGGCTCACTCCTTTATTCACAGAATCACGGAGCCAACTGGGTTGGAAAAGATTTCTGAGATTATCGAGTCCAACCTGTGGCCCAACACCACACTGTTAGTTTGACCATGGAACCAAGTGCCACATCCAATTTCTCCGTAAACACCTCCAGGAACGGCGACTCCATCACATCCCAGGACAGCCCGTCTCAATGTCTAGTCACCCCTTCTATGAGGAAATCCTTGCAAATGTCCAACCTAAACCTCCCGCGGAGCAGCTTGAGGCCGTTTCCTCTTGTCCTGTGGCTGGTTCCCCGGGAGCAGAGCCTCACCCCACCCGCCTGCACCCTCCTGTCAGGGAGCTGCAGAGAGCGATAAGGTCCCCCTGAACCTCCTTTTCTCCAGGCTGAGCCCCGCCAGCTCCCTCAGCCGCTCCTCACCGCACTTGTGCCCCAGCCCCTCCCCCAGCTCCGTTGCCCCTCTCTGCACTCGATTGCCGTAACTCGGTGCCAACACGGCAGCGCTGGCCGAGCCCCGACCGAGAGCCGCCCTTGCTGTTCCANCGGGAGCAGAGCCTCACCCCACCCGCCTGCACCCTCCTGTCAGGGAGCTGCAGAGAGCGATAAGGTCCCCCTGAGCCTCCTTTTCTCCAGGCTGAGCCCCGCCAGCTCCCTCAGCCGCTCCTCACCGCACTTGTGCCCCAGCCCCTCCCCCAGCTCCGTTGCCCCTCTCTGCACTCGATTGCCGTAACTCGGTGCCAACACGGCAGCGCTGGCCGAGCCCCGACCGAGAGCCGCCCTTGCTGTTCCAGGGTCGCTCCCTCGGAACACGCTCCAGGCAGCGCCCAGAGAACGCGGCGGTGCCGCGGCTGCGCCTCCTCGAGCCATCACGGCTGAGGGGCCCGCGCACCCCCCCGGTTC